>OZ026613.1:116757725-117085225 GCA_964020975.1 Hermodice carunculata
CGATCTTGGTATCATGACCGTCCGCTAAGCAGTGCAAGATATAGTAATAATAATAATAGTAATAAAGATAATAATAGTAACAACAACAACAACAAAAACAACAACAACAACAACAACACCAACAACAACAACAACAACAACGAGATATAATAACAACAAGAACAATGAATTTGGAAAACTACCCCGTTACAACAGGGGCACCAATCAAGCGGGGTTATTTCATAGTGCGTGCACACATTTCCTTTGAATTCTTTTGTAAAATACAAGTATACACCAAAAAAGTTAAAGTGTTCAGTAGATTAATTCCGTTAGCTAACATACGGGAAGGTGTTAAACGGAAGTGAAACAAGCGAAAGCACGATATTGCGAAAATAAGAAAACAAGAAAACGCTAATGCGAAAACACGAAAATGCGAGTGCGAAAACACGACATAATTTCTGTCGTATTTTCGCGGTTGTGTTTTCGCATTTTCGCCTTCGCGTTTTGAATTTTAGTGTTTTCACTGTTCTGTTTTCTTATTTTTTTGTTTTCGCCTTCACATTTTTATAGAGAAAGAAAAACGTTTTATTTGGCACTTTTGTGCCACTATACACTTTTTTTAAAGAACATATTATATTCATCAAACTTGAATTTAGAAGCAAACATGTAGGCTTTATTAGCCTCTGTGTTGAAATTGGGTCATCAGCGGGGAACCAGCACAAGACTCGTTTCAGTGTCATTTATCCCAAAATATTACATTCATGTAATGTTCGTTATTTTTTGTTTTATATATTACATACACTTGAATGTGATATGAGATAGTAACAAAATGATGGATAAGAGATTTTGTGTATCATATACACAAGGATGTGATGTGATATAGTGATAATATGATGGATAACTTAGGTCTATATGTTTCCTTTTACACGTTTTGCAATTTGCTTATGTCTGGCATATACACAAGGATGTGATGTGATATAGTGATAATATGATGGATAACTTAGGTCTATATGTTTCCTTTTACACGTTTTGCAATTTGCTTATGTCTGGCATACACAAGGATGTGATGTGAGATAGTGATAATCTGATGGATAACTTTTGCAATTTGCTTATGTTTGGCACACACACGGATGTGATGTGAGATAGTGATAATATGATGGATAACGTAGGTCTTTATAGTTCCTTGTACACATTTTGCAATTTCCGTGTACATAGTTATTTAAATTCCTTGAATATATTCTGTTGTCAGCTGTTGAATTTGTGTACAATATATGATCCATTTTTGTGGGTAAAGTCTGAGCTTTGGTAAGAGGTGCATTTGAGCATTTCATACAATCCCGGGACAGGAAAATTGTCAGATGGTGTCTGAAGACCATGACAAAACACATCTATAAATCTGGCATATCACTGTTTATGTTATTTTTGTTTTTATCTAATAATTGAAAAGGAATGAAAACAATTTTTTCGCCTTCCAAGGATCAATTTGCTATGGCGAATAATTTTCCGTACACTGTTCTGGTGTATGATTGAATATCTAGGAAAATGCATGAGTCTTATATTTCTTTATAATACACGAATCACATGAGCTGAAAGCCTGTGTCTATATATATATATATATATATATATATATATATATATATATATATATATATATATATATATATATATATATATATATATATATATATATATATATATATATATATATATATATATATATATATATATAACATATATATGTGTGTGTGTGTGCATCCTAACGATGTCGATATTTCTGTATGAACATTCAGATGTGATCAGATATCTTGTTACATACTAAAAACCCCACCCTGTAAAACATGTTATCAAACTTTATATCATAGCTACACATCAGAAGGATGTTAATATTCTTGTCATCGTGATATGTACACATAAAATATATTTTTGTGTTTAATTTTTAAATGTGATGATACTTGGCTGCACAAACTTCCCCATTGGAGTTGATTGAGATTGTCGTATAAAACATGATTATTATTTTGTCACTTTCACCTTCCCAGGCCTAGTTGACACTTTTATCGTCCTTGCGTGGTAACACTATTAGCTATTACGATAGTTCCACAGTGCCTAATACAAGTCTACTGCAATAGACCAGTTGATAGGACTCCGGTTTATTCAGTTCACTTCGGGAAGCACCCCCAGCTTTGTTATGTTATTGCCAACCGAGACATTTTTTTCCAAGAATTCTTTTTTCTTTCTTTCTTTCTTTCTTTCTTTCTTTCTTTCTTTCTTTCTTTCTTTCTTTCTTTCTTTCTTTCTTTCTTTTTTTCTTTCTTTCTTTCTTTCTTTCTTTCTTTCTTTCTTTCTTTCTTTCTTTCTTTCTTTCTTTCTTCCTTCCTTCCTTCCTTTCTTTCTTTCTTTCTTTCTTTCTTTCTTTCTTTCTTTCTTCCTCCTCCCTTTCTTTTTTTCTTTTTTTTCTTTGAAGGCACCAAGACAGAAAAATTGGTAGAGCACAAATATAAAACTAGAAGAGAAGAATTGCTTCACAGCAAATCTGTCTGGGTGCCTTCAAAATGACACCAGTTTGAAATGCTCCACCTTGACATTTTTATAAAGTGAAATGCTACAACTTTGGTTCTTGATCCATTGGTTGTGGGCATGTCACAAACTCAGAAAATGAAGTTTGAATGACACTACTACCATGTAAACTAGTTTTGAAGCTATTCAACATTTCAATTTTGCGTATCTGCCAAATTTGCCTAAATTGAAAGGCTGTAACTTTGGTTTATGGTTCATTGGATGGGGCTTTGCCACAAACCCATAAATTGAGGTAGGAATGGCACCTCTATCTATGCTAGTTTTGAAGCAATTCAAGATTTAATTTTTGCATGTTTACCTAATTTGCATTGATTAAAAGCCTACAACTTTGGTTTATGGTTAATTGGATGCGGCTTTGCCACAAACCTATACATTGAAGTTAGAATGACATGTGTATGTAAAATAGTTTTGGAGATGTTCAACTTTTAAACTTTTCAAAGCCCCTTATTAGCATAATTTGAAATTCTACTTAACTCGTACTGTCGATTATATCGGCAGGTGTCACAAACTTGTGTATGCACATTGCAATTTTGAGTATCTTCAATATTTTGGAAGATATGGAGCTTTTGAAATGTTAATTGCCCGTAAATTTGCATATTTTTAAACATCATGACTATTCCAAATGAGATTCACAAGTTCACTTGTTAGGTTAGTCACCACAGCAAGTTTGGTAGTTTTCGGAAAATAGTGCTTGAGAAAATCTCCAGACCTAATTTGGTTGTAAAGAAAGAGAGAAAGAAAGAAAGAAAGAAAGAAAAAGAGAAAGAAAGAAAGAAAGAAAGAGGAATGAAAGAAAGAAAGCAGGAAGGACAGAGACCAAAAGAGAAAATTCCAGTGCTTACTAATACAGTGAAACCTGTCTGGAGTGGTTACCCTTGGGACCAGAAAAAAGTGTCAACTCTTGAGAGGGTCAGCCTTACTGGGCAGCATGGATGAGTATGTGTGCATGTATATGTACATTATTCATACATGCACATATATATGTACAGTGTATACATATTATAATTCAAAGAGATGTGTATACATGCAATACAAAACTGTCTTTCTTCCTTTATTACATAAAAAAATTTTTAACAGAAGCTGTCAAGAAACTACATAAATATGTACCTGTGAACCAAGACAAAAACTAGACTGTCGCAGTATTGGCTATGAAGAACAGGCTTCATCTAACTGGTTACAAGAAAACAAAGACATGAAAGTGTCCACTGAGATGACACAAATTCTACCCTCCTTGGTCTGGGCGACTCAGCTCTGTATTCAGTCTATTTATAACAGAGGGTACACTCAGGCTTGTTCTGCCTAGAAGTCTGGAGCCTGTGTTCCCTTGGGACTGGTAAGGTCAGCAGACTGACATTGCCTCAGGCAAAAATAGGCCAGCTAAGACACCAGTTTTAGTCATGGTGCATTGACAGGTCTGTTCTGCACTAGTGGAAACTATTGCCTGCCTGGTACTTATGGCAGCATGGATTCATTCTGTTCCTGCATGAACAGGAAGAGATTCTCTGTATTTTATTGAGAGCCTCATTACACAGTTGTTGGGAGTCTCCCCACATTTTTTTTTCTTTTTTTGGTGCAAGATTCAAACCTTCCAAAGCATACACCTAGCAGGCATGGACAGAAAGCTGCCTGTGAGACAGGTTCAAGCTATTAATTATGAATGCAAAATGGTTGCCTGGCACCATAGAGGTCAAGCAACAGGTCATACGGCAGGCACTTGAAGGCCTGCAAGTGGGTTTGGGAGAAATTTGCAGACTTTAGCATACATTAAAATTCCCCAAGATTTGTTTGTATGCTCTTGGATTTACCAGTTTTCTTTAACAAGTATGTGTAAATCAGAACAATGCGCTATTTCCAATAATTTGGAAGATATGTCACTTTTAACATTTTATTTGCCTTTCATTTGCATAATTTTAATCATCATGACTATTCCAAATCAGGTGCGTAATTTCACTGCTAGATTATTTACCATGTCAAATTTGGTGGTTTTCGTAATTGTGGGGTCCAGGAAAAACTCCAGATAAATTTGGTCGAAAAGAAGCAAGAAACAAAGAAAGAAAGAATTCTTGGAAAAACAGAATGTCTGGGTTGGCACCCAGACATAATGACTAAAGGAAACTTATGTACCCTATGTTACCATGTTACCCAAGGCTAATGCATTCTGCTGATAAAATGCATTAAATGACTATGGGAAACGAGAGTACTCTATGGTACCCATGACTAATGCTTTCTACATATAAAATGCACATGTTTTTAATCTATGCTTTGTACCCTTATGTCACAGTAATAGTGATATCTCAGGGTAGTTTCATGCAAGCACATCTGAAGATGGTCATACAAATAATATCTTGAGTGTTTTATTTAGATTGTGAATCAGCATAATAGTTGCCAGCTTGCAACACATCCTAACAACCTTCAATAAACAGAAATGTGGTTTCATCTAGACGGACATATAATACTGAGTTACACTGTGTTGAGCATTTTGCTTCTACTTACATATTTCTAATTCAGATCTGCTTTGGAAGACACCTGTGTAAACTTGCTCAAGGTAAACTGGATAGTACTATCTGTACATGATATAATTGCTAAAAATTTCTCTCTTACATCCTTTTCCATGAAATTTGGGAAGAGAAGAATTCACTGCGTATCCACAAAAACTAGGCTTTGTATAAAAAAGTGAGGCCTGTGGTCCACAACTCCGAGATAACACCGTACAAAGAAGGAGCAATAGGATGTTTAAACACCTAGTGTTGGTATTTACTGTCTTACACCCAACATTCTTTTCAGAAAACTTTATGGTATACTTTCAATCACATCACACAGTCTCACAGAGGTCCACACTTCACAACCATATTTCAGAAGAGGAATAAATTTGGGCATCAAATAATTTAAACATGCATGATGGGGTAGGCTTGCCCATTGATCCATAATACATTTTTAGGCTGCAGAATATTGCTCGATTTCCCTGCTCAGCGAGATATGTATGTGTTGACTGTAAGACCTGTGTTTTGTTTGAATCAAAGATAATGCCCAAGAATTTATATTGTGAGACAGTTTTCAATGACTGATCACTGAATTAAACACACAGGGTATGTTTACGTTTATTAAACACCTTAATTCTTGTTTTGGGCAAACTAACTATAAAATGCTATTTTTGGCAGTAGTTCTTCAATAGGTTTACCTGGTATTGAAGGCCAGCATCCGTGTCAGAGAAAATCACCAAATCATCAGCCTATGATTATCAAGACAGCAATTCATCTAAAAATATACCTACTTCGTCTGTTATGTGGTCTCTAATATCAGAAAGGTACTCACTGAACAGTTTTGGGGAGATAATTCCACTTGGGAGCACCCCATGAGAGCAATTCATACTTTCGCTTAGAAAGCCCTGCCATTTTACCTTTTACTTAAATATACCAAACATATTCCTCAAGACATTTAAACAATTTCCAGATATATATCTTTGTCGGAGTTTATAAAAAAGAGCACCGCAGTCAACATAATCGAACGCTTTGGTAAAAATCTTCAAAGCATACTTACAACAGTTTTCCAAGAAATTTTTGCTTTTCAATGAGGCGTACCGGAATAAAAGCATTATCATTTGTTCTTTTGTTCTGACACAAACCACCTTGGAATATATCATCCTCTTCAAACATATTATTCTTCGATATCAGTCAACCATTAAGTATAGATTCAAAACGTTTTCCCAATGTGACGAGCACAGTAATTTTCCTGTAATTAGCAGGGTCTGCCTTGTTACCAGATTTGTGAAGCGGATTAATTATGCCATCTGACCACTGAACAGGGAAATTACCACATTTAAGGTTGAAATTGTAAAGACGCACAAGTGGCCAATTCAGGAGAGACTCTGCATATTTTAGAAATTCGGCACCTATTCCATCTCTATCTGGTGCTTTATGGGTTTTAAGATTTCTTAAATGTGTTTTTAATTCACTTTCAGTTATAAAAGAATTAAGAACTTCTCGTATTATTAAGATTTTTGGAAGATCTGATTCGTCATCTATCTCATCCAAATTAGCATTTCTAATATCCACCATGAATTGTAAATCAAATCACTATTTACAAGTAGACTCTGAAAAAAACGATAAAATTTGTGTAAATCTATTTCATTGCTAGCTTTCTTATTTGATAAACCTTTCAGGAAACACCAATAGTCGCTAGGGTTGTTGGAACGCAATGTGTCGAGCTTAAGCCTTACTTTATAACCATATTGTCTACGTTTCCTCTGCACCACTTGTTTATATTCGTTTTGTAACTGGTTAAATTTCGAGTGGTTATTTTTGTCAGATAAGTCATTACATTTTACAAAATTATGTGCTTGAGCTTTTAAAGCCTTACATTCACTGTCAAACCAGCAATTAGACGTTAAGTTTATTTTGGATTGCAAATTGCATTCCTGGAAAGCATTTTTGATAACTTTGCCCAGAAATCTATAAAATCCAGCACAGACATCTTCCACTGTATTTTCAGGGAAAGGATACTTAGGAAATCAGCAAGTTTTTTTTTTTTTTTTTTTTTTTTCTTTTTTTTTTAGCGACATTGGTAGTCAAATCTTCGGAGTACTTAAAAATACATGTAGAAACCCATTTATAATCAGAGAACCTACAATGTATGACCTTCAATCTCAGATTTCTATACTGAAAGCTAACATTTAGGTCCACATTTCAAATTAAAAACAACAGGACAGTGATCAGATTCTACTCTAAGCGGGTCGATCTTAAAGTAAGATATATAGTTAAGACATGAACGACTAGATATGAGGTAGTCAACAACACTTCATCCACAAGGAGTAAAACGAGTGAACTTCCATATACCTTTATCTGGGCCAAACCGACCATTACATATAATGAAGTTTGCAGATTTACATAAATTTGACAATTCTTTTCCATATTTGTTCATCGTCGCGCTGTCTTGGGATATTCTAGGAGGAATATCCTTGTCACATGGACTAGTAGTATCAGTGACAGGACAAGAATGACAATGGATTAAAATAGATTTTTAATGTCTACTGTCGCTCTCACATTTTGTCAAAAACATCTTAAACATAATCAATTATGATGACAATATCCTTTGGCCCATTTTTCACTCATGTAATAAGCTGCAAATATTTCTATAACTCTGCTAAACTAAGCATGTATTTAAATTAAAAAATATGTTGATATACATTCAGTGAATGATTGTAGTTTGAACAACACTCAATCAATCCCTATTATATGGACATATATATATATATATATATATATATATATATATATATATATATATATATGTATATATATATATATATATATATATATATATATATATATATATATATATATATATATATATACAGAGAGAGAGAGAGCTGATTTAAGATCACCTGCCATAATATACATTGTATGTCTACTTTCGTCTTAGTTCAAGGCCCACACATATGTAATGGAACCTGCTATATATGGCCAACCATTCAGTCAAGAACAAGTGACCACATACAGAGCAGCGATCACTGTGTGTGTATGTATTACATCCCTTAAGACTTTACCCCCCCCTCCAAAAAAAGAAGAGAAAAAGGAAAAGAACAGAAAAAAATACACTCAGAACAAATCAAGCCACCAAATCGTGTGTGTGCAGTCTGTGCACCGAGGGGCACAAGGAGTAAATCGTTGCACTTGATCATTTCAGTAGATAGATATGGCCATTTTATACTGTCAGTGTGTACATTGTAATGCAAGAAATGACTAAACTGAATAACTGAATACTGTCCACAAGTGAAGGTGTACATTGTTAACATTAAACATACAAATTGATGGAATGTCTGCATATAATTTCAAACCGTCCAGTATATCATGAGACAACCCCACACTGATGAAAAGGCCAGATTTTGTTTTGATTGATTGTGTGTCTGTGACAGGATCACACCGTTATCACTACCAATGCATACACGAGAAATAGGAAAAGCATCCCTGGGACAAGAGGGTAAAACCCATGGACGTTTCAGGCTAGACCCAGTGGTCATTTGAGAGGTATTCACCTGAACGTCATTGCTTGCCTCAGAGAAACTGCTGCTTTCACGATCGCTCATTGAACTCTATGTGCTCTCACGCAAGTAACCTTTATTGCATCCCCAATTTTTGCATATAATTATGGCAATTTCCCCAAAACATGGATATTCAATATAGCAGTTGTCCTCATTTATAAAGTTTGCACATTCCATCAATAAGCCCCATTGAGATCTGTCCACTAAAACGGCCTGAACGGACTTTGTCAACATAAAGGTCCAATATGGAGGGGCTTGGATGCAGAAAAAGACTCAGATTTCATACAGTGTGTGTGCTTATTATCTTAGTTGGTAAGTTCATGTTATTTATCAGACTTTTCTATTTTCGTGTCAATAATGAATAGCTTTTCTGAAGCAGATGTCCCTGATTACGTATTGTGTTGGATTTTAAGATAGGATTTTTTTAAGGGGGCTTGTTTTTTTAATTAAATTCGAAGTAACAAAAAAGACATCCGGCGAAGAGTTGAGCTTTAATAAGAAAGATTTACGATGTATCCTTCGCAACGCTGCGGATGGGGGGGGGGGGGGGGAGGGGGGGGGCTGGAAGTAAGCCACTGCGACGGCTTCGCACTGTTTACTTTTATATAGGTTTTCTGTTTGCCTGCCTATGCGAAAATTCAGTCATGAAAAAAGGCGCCAATGTATTTATTATTTGCAACGAAAATGTTTTTACGATGCAGATTGTGTTGCCTTGGAAAAACAACTTGTGTTCACTTTCCCATTTCGCATGGTGTATGCAAAATATTTGTGATACACATACTTTGAACTAAAAGTGATAATAACAGTAATAATGATGATGATGATGATGATGATGATGAAGAAGAAGAAGAAGAAGAAAAAGATGATGAAGAAGAAGAAGAAGAAGAAGAAGATGAAGATGAAGAAGAAGAAGAGGAAGAAGAAGAAGAAAAAGAGGAAGAAGAAGAAGAAGAAGAAGAAGAAGAAGAAGATAATAACGATAATAATTGAGCATCTTTATGCTGGGTAACCTAATCTGTCAAGAACTGATCTTCTGCAAGGTCCAGTAGGCAGGCAATTCACATCATGGTCATTTTTGATCTCCAGAAGATCGTGATAAATTGGAGCTTTTACCTAATGTGCAAGCAAGTAGTAAATATTGTCATAACTTTTATGAATATTTCAAAATGATCATGGAAATTTACTGTTCAACACACCAATAACGTCAAAATGAAGGAAGCTGTTACAGAACGCTAGACGGCTTAGATACGAAATACACTAGCAGATGAACAGAGTTTCTCTCCAGATCATGTTTGCTTTAGGCTACCTGCCTCGTTAAGAAGCACGCATGTAGACCATAGAGAGTATGAAGCACTCCAGAAGCTGCATTGCGCTACGAACCGTTTGTCTTGTCATCCTTACAGTTCGTAAAGTTTAAAAAAATGGGACGAATACCAGTTGGCAGAGTCTGAGAGAAGGAAAATTCTGATAAATTCTGACTACCATGTTTGGGAGCTGTGACGGTGTAGATATGGAATGTGGTCAGCAAACCATCTGTTTTGTTTTTGCCTTTGGTACAATCAAGCAACTTCTACATACTGGAACTGCACCTGTGCTGTCAAAAAGGAAGCATTGGCAGGATTGAAATACAGAAGTAGGCTTTGAGAAGAAAACAAGGCAATCATGTTTAAACATATTCAAATATTTATTTACATGTGAGCATGATAGGCATAATTATGGACATTATACCCTTATACAGGTAAACAAGACCCCTCAAATGTGGCATGCATATATATATATATATATATATATATATATATTTATATATATATATATACATATATATATACATATATATATATATATATATATATATATATATATATATATATATATATATATATATATACATATATATATATATATCACCTTCCCATATGTTAGCTAACGGAATTAATCTACTGAATACTTTAACTCTTATGGTTTATACTTGTATTTTACAAATGAATTCAAAGGAAATGTGTGGACGCACCATGAAATAACCCCGCTTGATTGGTGCCTCTGTTGTAACGGGGTAGTTTTCCAATTTCCTTGTTCTTGTTGTTATCATTATATCTCGTTGGTGTTGTTGTTGTGGTTGTTATTATTATTATTGTTGTTGTTGTTATTATTATTATTATTATTATTATTATTATTATTATTATTATTATTATTATCATTATTGTATTTGTGTCTTTTTGCCAAGGACCACTTGCTAGTAGTCAATACCCAATTCCGCAGTCCGAACTCTTTACTGTCCATAAGCTAACCTATCTCTGTCTAACCTATTTACATATGGAATTACTATTGTCCATATTGCTCACGTTCCTCTGTAAATAATATCACTATTATTATTATTATTATTACTATATCTTGCTAGTACTAAATAGAAATGCTTAGCAGACGGTCAAGATACCAAGATCGAGCAAACAGGTAAAACTGGTATTCAAAAGCACATTTTAATACATGTTGCATTAATGATAATATTTACGGTAAATATTAGACTTTGATCCTTGAACTAAACTCTGTACACAAGCCAACAAGCATATAAGTAAACAAACAAATAAACTGAAAGCCAGTCATGTCTGAGGAAATTGATGCTGTCAAAAAAATGGGTCTTTAATACAGTGTTTTGACACAAAAGTTATAATATCCCCTCCTCAATATGTCATGTCATACGAAAAACCAAAAATAAACAAAACAAACAAACAAACAAACAAAAAACAAAAACAAAAAAACAAAAACAAAAAAAACAAAAAAAAAGAAAAGAAAAAAAAAAGAAAAGAAAAAAAGAAAAGAAAAAAAAAAGAAAAAAAAAAAAGAAAAGAAAAAAAGAAAAGAAAAAAAAAAGAAAAGAAAAAAAAAAAAAAGGCATTCACTATTTGTTGCTGGAGGAAGGTATGCATGATGCACCGAAACGTGTCCACGAATTTCACTGGCATGAGTCCCAGAACTCCGGTTCGGTGGTTGAACACTAAAAAAGATTGCTATATAATAGTTTTCAATGTAATACATAATTGAGCTCTTTATGGCAGATTTTTTTCTTTTCTACACGATAAAGTCCACCAAGCATGTTTTGAGGTACATTTCTGCATGTGATTAAAGTGCATGCTCTTATATGCATCTGTCATCGGGCAAAATATTAAATCAATTATTGGTATCATATCAACGAAGTTTGTTAAGCATTTATGATTTATATATGTTTAAGGAATTTAAGGAACGGAATTAAGCATAATTGAGGTGGCTGTGCATGATCAAACTTGCTTCCATATCGGACATCACTTTTTAAATTCTTGCTGATGAAGCATTTAACTTACCAACTGAGTATCTTTTATCTGATTTTGCTTAGCAAATCAGTGGGTGTTTCTTCAAAGCATATTGGTATGGCTATGTACAACTGTTCCATAACACAGGAGTAAAAGTTGGAATGAAATCTCTATCTATTATAGTGTTGAAGATATTCAAGATTAAAAATTTCGAATACTGCTAATTAGCATAATTTGAATTGCTACAACTTTTGTTTTAGATTCATTACATGCGCAATGGTTAACAACCCCTTAGTAGAAGTTGGAATGACATCTCTATCTATAATATTTTTGAAGATATTCAAGCTTAAAAATTTGAAATGCTGCTAATTAGCATAATTTGAATTGCTAGAACTTTTGCTTTAGATTCATTACATGCGAAGTGGTCAGTAACCCCCTAGTAGAAGTTAAAATTACGTCTCCATCTATAATAGTTTTGAAGATATTCAAGTTTTAAAATTTCAAATGTTGTTAATTAGCATAATTTAAATTGCTACAATGTTTGTTTTCAATTAATTAGATGTGCAATGGTCAATAACCCCCTAGTAGAAGTTGGAATCACATCTCTATCTATTATACTTTTTAAGATATATAAGATTTAAAATTTCAAATGCCCCTAATTTGCATAATTTTTAACATCTTCATTTCTTTGTATAAAACGGTCAAACTCCTTGTATGGAGGTACAATCATGCCAAGTTTGGAGTTTCTATGTATAATAGGGTTTGAGAAAAGTGTCGGACAAATTTGCTGGTAAAGAAGAAAGAAGAATGAATGAAAGAAAGAAAGAAAGAAAGAAAGAAAGAAAGAAAAAAAGGAAAAACAAAATAAAAAAAACGAGGAAAAACAGAAAAGTGTGTGTTGACACACACACTTTAATAAAAACAATTTCAGGAAAAACTAAAAAGTGTGTGTTGACACACACACTTTAATTGGCCTCCGACTTCTTTTTAAATCCTCTTTTTATCCCCCGCCTCCTTTAGAGAAATAAACCATATCAAAAACAGACGGAGAGGAAGAGAGATGTCATTTTTTATGCACGGTCCATGCTGCATACACTATACCAGATGAGGTGTCCAGAGGGGCGGTCTTCATAGATCATGATCATGACGAGGTGACGACTGAGACAAGTGTCCTGTTAATGATAAACAAACATCAATCCCAGCATATACTAGAATTTGAAAATGTGAAAACACACACACACACACACACACACACACACACACACACACACACACACACACATACACAGAACGCCTTATATGTGTTGAAAATCCATTAGTTTCAAAGTTGTATCAGTGATAATACTGTGCATTGTCACATATGAATAAATAAGTCTATCCGTTTCCTAGATTAGACACAGAGGTTAATAGTACACCATGACCGAGGTGATGATGTTACAGTTTGGACGCATGGGTAATTGTTTCTTGCCAGCCAAGGCGAACTGTGCTTGCTTACAATAGTTACATAATTGATCTGTATATGAATGCATCTTTATTGACTGCGCTGTTACATAAAATACAGCAATATGTCAAATATACAACATGTACACATGTGGAGTATGAAAGAAAAAAAAGAAGAAGAAAATCACATTGAAATATGCACACAATCAAAAGAAAAATGTAACAAAAACAGTACAGACACGTACAGCACAGTACAGTACAATAGATACAAAAGATTTACATAAATCACCAATCACCTGAAATGAAAATAGAGTGCAGTCATCAAATTGGCACGGTGTTACATGATGACAGTGGTTTCTCTCTTAGGGCAATGGCTTTGTCCATGAATCAAAATAACGAATCTAAATTGAGAACGTATGCATCTTTAAGACAGAATTTAAATGATCTGAGAGTGCGACACGCACTTCAATCGCCATTTAACAATAACGCGAAGTAAGTCTGTTTTGCAGACAAGAAAGTTTCCAATTCCCTCAAAACGGAATTGGAAAAGGGATAGGGCAATTAAGGCAGAGTTCAGTCTTCGTGGCTTTGGCTTGGGTGCTGGTATGTGAGGTTGTCAGGAATGTTAATAATATGCCAAGCCTATTTCACTGGTTCTTCTGCAAATTTTGGTCTTTCACGTGATAAAGGGGACCATACACACTGTCATGCTTTCCCCGGGTTTTGCCATTTATATAATTGGGCCTAATGCATAATTTTATTGTGTAGAGATATGTAACCAGTGTTGCTTTACAAATGAAGATCTGCCATAAACTGATCGCGACACAAAACTGAAACTTCGTAACTGGGTTGCAGGGATAACGCGACAGATCGCTCACACACACACACAAATTATACATGACCGGTCGACCAAGCAAAAAGCAGTGTGCAGAGCCACTTTGCAGACAGACTACGAAAAAGAAAAGACATGAGTCACAGCTCTATGGTAGAAATTTATATTTACCTGTTGAAACAAACGTGATATCGTAATTTTTCATGATGTATTGTACTTTTTCTGACAAGATTCTGGGCAGCACACATGGTGTAAGCTGTAGTTTGGCAGTTGAATGTGGGTGGGTTTCCGTGTAGATCTCCATGTGAATTCTTTGGAGTGACATATCTTTTAATATTGTGGTCTCGTGGTAGGGTTTCAACCCCGCAAAATATTCCGACAAAGCAAAATCAGATAAAAGATACTCAGTTGGTAAGTTAAATGCTTCATCAGTAGAATTTAAAAAGTGATGTCCGATATGGAAGCAAGTTTGATCATGCACAGCCACCTCAATTATGCTTAATTCCGTTCCTTAAATTCCTTAAACATATATAAATCATAAATGCTTAACAAACTTCGTTGATATGATACCAATAATTGATTTAATATTTTGCCCGATGACAGATGCATATAAGAGCATGCACTTTAATCACATGCAGAAATGTACCTCAAAACATGCTTGGTGGACTTTATCGTGTAGAAAAGAAAAAAATCTGCCATAAAGAGCTCAATTATGTATTACATAGAAAACTATTATATAGCAATCTTTTTTAGTGATCAACCACCGAACCGGAGTTCTGGGACTCATGCCAGTGAAATTCGTGGACACGTTTCGGTGCATCATGCATACCTTCCTCCAGCAACAAATAGTGAATGCTTTTTTTTTTCTTTTTTTTTTTCTTTTTCGTTTTTGTTTGTTTGTTTTTTTTTGTTTTTTTTTGTTTTTTCGTATGACATGACATGTTGGGGGGAGGGCATATTATAACTTTTATGTCAATACACTGCATTAAAGACCCAATTTTCACCGAACGATTATTTTTCCCCACGAACAGTACCTGTGAAGGACTTGTCCTCTTGGTCCTTGGCGCTGATTATTTTGTCACCAGGATTTCCATGAATCAGCATCAATTTCCTCAGACATGACTGGCTTTCAGTTTATTTGTTTGTTTACTTATATGCTTGTTGGCTTGTGTACAGAGTTTAGTTCCAGGATCAAGGTCTAATATTTACCGCAAATATTATCATTAATGCAACATGTATTAAAATGTGCTTTCGAATACCAGTTTCACCTGAATTTTAGTGTTTTCGCCTTCGTGTTTTCTTGTTTCGCTGTTCTTTTTTCTTATTTTCTTGTTTTCGCCTGCGCATTTTTATAGAGAAAGAAAAAAGTTTTATTTGGCACTTTTGTGCCACCATACACTTCTTTTAAAGAACATATCATATTCATCAAACTTGAATTTAGAAGCAAACATGTAGGCTTTATTAGCCTCTGTGTTGAAATTGGGTCATCAGCGGGGAACCAGCACAAGACTTGTTTCAGTGTCATTTATCCCAAAATATTACATTGATGTAATGTTCGTTATTTGTTTGTTTTATATATTACATACACGTGAATGTGATATGAGATAGTAACAAAATGATGGATAAGAGATTTTGTGTATCATATACACAAGGATGTGATGTGAGATAGTGATAATATGATGGATAACTTTTGCAATTTGCTTATGTTTGGCATACACACGGATGTGATGTGAGATAGTGATAATATGATGGATAACTTAGGCTTTATAGTTCCTTGTACACATTTTGCAATTTCTGTGTACATATTTATTTAAATTCCTTGAATATATTCTGTTGTCAGCTGTTGAATTTGTGTACAATATACGATCCATTTTCGTGGGTAAAGTCTGAGCTTTGGTAAGAGGTGCATTTGAACATTTCATATAATCCCGGGACAGGAAAATTGTCAGACGGTGTCTGAAGACCATGACAAAACACATCTATAAATCTGGCATATCACTTTTTATGTTATTTTTGTGTTTAGCTAATAATGGAAAAGAAATCCAGAAATGAAAACAATTTTTTCGCCGGCCAAGGATCAATTTGCTTTGCAAAGTTATGGCGAACAATCTTCCGTACACTGTTCTGGTGTACGATTGAATATCTAGGAAAATGCACGAGTCTTATATTTCTTCATATATATATATATATATATATATATATATATATATATATATATATATATAAAATATGTATTTGTGTGTGTGTGTGCATCCTAACGAGGTCGATATTTCTGTATGAACATTCAGATGTGATCAGATATCTTGTTATATACTGAAAACTCCACCCTGTAAAACATGTTATCAAACTTTATATCATAGCTACACATCAGTAGGATGTTAATATTCTTGTCATCATGATATGTGCACAAAAAATATATTTTTTGTGTTTAATTTTTAGATGTGATGATACTTGGCTACACAAACTTCCCCATTGGAGTTGATTGAGATTGTCGTATAAAACATTATTATTATTTTGTCACTTTCACCTTCCCAGGCCTAGCTGACACTTTAATCTTCCTTGCGTGGTAATACTATTACCTATTACGATAGTTCCACAGCGCCTAATACAAGTCTACTGCAATAGACCAGTTGATAGGACTCCGGTTTATTCGGTTCACTTCGGGAAGCACCCCCTGCTTTGTTATGTCTGGTTGCCAACCCAGACATTTTTTTTCAAGAATTCTTTCTTTCTTTCTTTCTTTCTTTCTTTCTTTCTTTCTTTCTTTCTTTCTTTCTTTCTTTCTTTCTTTCTTTCTTTCTTTCTTTCTTTCTTCTTCCTTGTCTTTTTTGCTTTCTTTCCTTTGAAGGCACCAAGACAGATTTGCTGTGAAGCAAATCTTCTTTTTCTAGTTTACATTTTGTGCTCGACCACTATGGCCGGGTTACACGTGCGACGATCAGAAAGTAAAACACGGTAAGTGCTTGGGTTTAATGAAAAACTAAACCGTCAGAAAAATAAAAATGCATGTTCACCACTGATGTGACATTTTAGGTGAAATATTTGCACTGTTCAGCTCAATACATGCTGTAATCACTATCGTCAGCCGCGGCATACGTTATGAACATACGAAGGCGTGAGCCCGACTCGCCCACTTGCTGATTTAATAATCGGGCCGACAATGGAATTCCTTATTAATTAATTCCGGATAATTTCGGTACAAGTTGGTATGAACAGGTCTATTATGAGTACAATAAAATCTCTTAAAGTACTGATAAAATAGTCTTCAATATTAGAGAAATTCGTAGAGCACCAATATAAAACTAGACAAGAAGAATTGCTTCACAGCAAATCTGTCTGGGTGCTTTCAAAATCAGACCAGTTTGAAATGCTCCACCTTGACATCGTTCAACAAAATCTAAATTTTGTGTATTAGCCTAATTTTTATAAAGTAAAATGCCACAACTTTGGTTCTTGATCCATTGGTTGTGGGCATGTTACAAACTCAGAAAATGAAGTTTGAATGACACTACTACTATGTATACAAGTTTTGAAGCAATTCAAAATTTTAATTTTGCGTATCTGCCTAATTTGCCTAAATTGAAAGGCTGTAACTTTGGTTTATGGTTCATTGGATGGGGCTTTGCCACAAACCCATAAATTGAAGTAGGAATGGCACCTCTATCTATACTAGTTTTGAAGCAATTCAAGATTTAATTTTTGCATGTTTACCTAATTTGCATCGATTGAAAGCCTACAACTTTGGTTTATGGTTAATTGGATGCGGCTTTGCCACAAACCTATACATTGAAGTTGAAATGACATGTCTATATATAATAGTTTTGGAGATGTTCAACTTTTAAACTTTTCAAAGCCCCTTATTGGCATAATTTGAAATTCTACTTAACTCGTACTGTCGATTATATCGGCAGGTGTCACAAACTTGTGTATGCACATTGCAATTTTGAGTATCTTCAATATTTTGGAAGATATGGAGCTTTTGAAATTTTAATTGCCCGTAAATTTGCATATTTTTAAACATCATGACTATTCCAAATGAGATTCACAAGTTCACTTGTTAGGTTAGTCACCATAGGAAGTTTGATAGTTTTTGGAAAAATAGTGCTTGAGAAAATCTCCAGACCCAATTTGGTTTTAAAGAAAGAGAGAAAAAAAGAAAGAAAGTAAAAAGAGAAAGAAAGAAAGAAAGAAAGAGGAAAGAAAGAAAGCAGGAAGGAGAGAGACCAAAAGAGAAAATTCCAGTGCTTACTAATACAGTGAAACCTGTCTGGAGTGGTTACCCTTGGGACCAGAAAAAAGTGTCCACTCTTGAGAGGGTCAGCCCTTCTGGGCAGTATGGATGAGTATGTGTGCATGTATATGTACATTATTCATACATGCACATATATATGTACAGTGTATACATATCATAATTCAAAGGGATGTGTATACATGCAATACAAAACTGTCTTTCTTCCTTTATTACATAAAAAAAATTTTAACAGAAGCTGTCAAGAAACTACATAAATATGTACCTGTGAACCAAGACAAAAACTAGACTGTCGCAGTATTGGCTATGAAGAACAGGCTTCATCTAACTGGTTACAAGAAAACAAAGACATGAAAGTGTCCACTGAGATGACACAAATTCTACCTTCCTTGGTCTGGGCGACTCAGCTCTGTATTTAGTCTATTTATAACAGAGGGTACACTCAGGCTTGTTCTGCCTAGAAGTATGGAGCCTGTGTTCCCTTGGGACTGGTAAGGTCAGCAGACTGACATTGCCTCAGGCAAAAATAGGCCAGCTAAGACACCAGTTTTAGTCATGGTGCATTGACAGGTCTGTTCTGCACTAGTGGAAACTATTGCCTGCCTGGTACTTATGGCAGCATGGATTTATTCTGTTCCTGCATGAACAGGAAGAGATTTTTTGTATTTTATTGAGAGCCTCATTACACAGTTGTTGGGAGTCTCCCCACATTTTTTTCTTTTTTTTGCTGCAAGATTCAAACCTTCCAAAGCATACACCTAGCAGGCATGGACAGAAAGCTGCCTGTGAGACAGGTTCAAGCTATTAATTATGAATGAGAAATGGTTGCCTGGCACCATAGAGGTCAAGCAACAGGTCATACAGCAGGCACTTGAAGGCCTGCAAGTGGGTTGGGAAGAAATTTGCAGACTTTAGCATACATTAAAATTCCCCAAGATTTGTTTGTATGCTCTTGGATTTACCAGTTTTCTTTAACTGGTTTGCCTCCTAAGCATCCCCCAGACTCACTATTGCTTTCTTATGTGGGCGCTCGTCGGGGTCTGCCGTTTAACGTAGGGTCAAGCTGCCGACCGTGCGATCGTGCACGCAGATATGATTGATAAAACAATGCGGATGCATAATAGCATACTGGGAAGTGACGCTAATTGCGCAGCAGTTGTATCCAAGCAATGACAGGATTAAGGAGAAGGCGAGGCGTGGCTTGACCGCGGTCAGTTGTGTATTCATGGTTCTCACAGTAGCGGTAAATCTTGTGAATTGCGTAACCTAATTAGGCGGCTAATTAATTGCTTGTATATTGGAAACAAGAAAGACAATCATGAAGAGGGAAGAACTGGGAAAGTTGCTGGAAGACTGCTGAGGAAGGCAAACATGCAGGTTATTCCTTCGCACGAGCAGATCGATGCAATTCATAGTGCAGCAGTGGAACGACGGGACACGCTGTTGGTCCTGCCGACTGGAGCGGCAAGTCACTCATTTTTCAGATACTCCCCTCGTTGCTGCAGTCGATGGGAAGAGAGAAAGCCATTATTCTGCTAATACAGTTCCGCCCGCGTTCAAGTTATCAAACGCCAAACGCACCAACGCTTCCCAAACGATCCTCAAACGCAAACGAGAAAACTCAAATGCGTTGCAACTGCATTGCAAACTCTTTCTTACAAACGCGTTTCAAACGCTTTAATAACAAAAACGTTTCAAATACTTCACCAAACGCATTTTAAACACTTTCACAAATGCATTTCAAACACATCCAAAGACGTCAATGACTTTTCATCGCAGAGTTGTTACAAACTAAAGCATTTCCCAAATGTTTGACGGTGGCAAAAAATCTCAATTCAACAAGCTATGCGTTCAGTTACTTTAATACTTAAACCTAACACAGAAATACAGGTTTAGTTGTAGGTTGAATAAATTTATTTGTACATGTATATGCACTTAAATGCAATATAAAGAGGGCAGAAGACTATAGGGGCCACATCCTTTTGATCGCCCCTCTCTGCTAAATTGTTTGACCAAGAAGAATGACCAGTTTCTGAAGGAACAGCCCACGAGGCACAGCACTAACCGCAGCTGCCACCGTGCTCGTAAAAACACTATCAAAGATAATGAACATCGATGTTTTTTTATTTTTTATTGTTCGGATTCAGGGAAAAAATCGACTGGCGTAACGACAACAACAACACTTTTGAAGTTTGTCTCCGCCCAAACATGATAGTCTATCGTTTGCCGTGTCAGTTTCAGCATGAAACGGCCGGTTCTCGAACCTGCTTCAGTGCTTGAATCTCCGGCATCCATAACCACTTTGAACAACCATGTCATTTTTAATTTTCAATTGCAATTAGCATTTGTTTGTTTGTTTGTTTTTTTGGGGGGGGGTTAATCCTAATAAATATTTAAAGTGCAATGCTCAAAGGAAAAAGTCCTATACAAATAAACGACTTAAACGTCTTTTTTCTTACGTACTTGTCACAGATCCACGCATTTTAGCCCTTTTCCAAAGTGTGTAATTAATTAGTGAATATAAACACAAATATAAAAATTAAGACAGAGGGCCGAGTTGACTACTGCTATCTGAATTGTGAAAAGTTTTTCCCACGTATCCTTCACATGTTGATCATCGGCACTGATCCGTGATCTAAGCTGCGGAAAAACAACATAACAACAAAACAAGAGAGCTGATGCGATTTCAAATCCACCATCAGATTGGATCCCTTTGGTGTTGGTCAACAAAAGTACAAACCTACTAGATGCAACAGTAAATTTAACAAGGCCTATTTGAAACACTTGGAAATACATATACGTATCTATTTGGATATATATCGGTGCCGACTGTCGCCAGCTTGCAAACCTCACAGGAGTCAAGGCGGCCCATGTCCATTTGGCTTGCCGTACACGTGTTACTGCTAGGTTTAGCCACAAGGTGTCACCCCCAGCAACACCATGTGACCATAATCATTAGCGTACTCATTTGGATCATTAATTAAAAATAAAAGACTGACTTGGGAAATTGTTCCTTTCTGGATTCATGTTTTAATGATGCAAACACACATTCTTATTTGAGTTTTATGTCGGAATCTATTATAGATTGCATCAAATCCGCAAAATTGAATTATTATGAAACAAGAATGTTGGCGATGCCCACACCACTTTTATTCAAATGCAGCCTGATGTGGTATATATATAATCCGTTGCGCCATTCACACTCTAAAGTGTTGAGAAAATAAATGAAAGTCCATTGTACGTATGTGTAAGATATCAAATATATGTACATATATATATATGCATCGATGTATATGTATATATATATATATATATATATATATATATATATATATGTATTACGTATATATATATATATATACGTAATACCACTGGCACATTTGATAATGTACGGCCAAGGCCCGTGGAAGCCTGTGACACAACAACACAAAGTCAAATGTATCGGAGTTAACACCCCTAATACAAAAATGGTATAGTCAGTCCTGGGTACACAACTACAAAGTAAGCATTACCTTATTTCATATGCACGGAATGGTCTCCTTAGAGTACGGGGGGGGGGGGTGAAAGAAGAAAGAAACGAAAAGAAAATTGATACTGAACTTACCCAGATAAGTGCAACGATTGGGGAGAAACAGGATAAGAGAATCAGGAAAAAATTCATGCATTGTAAGACCTGTGATGTTAATCCTTTTTCTCGTGCGTGCCATACCGATTGCCAAGTGAGCTACTGTTGATAAATCACTCCCATGGGGGCTGCCACGCTTCGTCGTATCACACTACCGGAAGTGCGACCTGATTGGTCAGCGCGTAGCTCATTAATAATTCATCGTCTTGACCGACTGGCGAACAGGGCTGAGTCAATTGGCCGAGAGGCCCTGACCACGTTATCGAGTTGATCAAGTTAATTAGTACAATTGCGTAACTGAATTAAAATACTGCCGGTGGACGGCAGACCCCAACGAGCGCCCACATAAGAAAGCAATAGCGAGTCTGGTGGATGCTTAGGAGGCAATTAACTGGTATGTGTAAGTTAGAACAATGTTTCTATCTCCAATTATTTGGAAGATATGGCGCTTTTAAAATTTTAATTGCCCCTTATTTGCATAATTTTAATCATCATGACTATTCCAAATCAGGTGCGTAATTGCACTGGTAATTATTTGCCATGTCAAATTTGGTGGTTTTCGTAATTGTGGGGTCCGAGAAAAACTCCAGATAAATCTGGTCGGAAAGAAGCAAGAAACAAAGAAAAAAAGAATTCTTGGAAAAACAAAATGACTAGAGGAAACTTATGTACCATAGTTACCATGTTACCCAAGGCTAATGTATTCTGCTGATAAAATGTATAAAATGACTATGGGAAACGAGAGTACCCTATAGTACAGAAAAACATGATCAATATTCATTAATTCCAAACCCGACAATGACAGCAAAGAGATTTCAGACTTGTCAAAGCATCAACATTTCTCTTCCAATACCAATGTGAAGAAACAAATTTCACTCCTGACTTGAGACAGGCAGTCACCCAAGAAAGGCAACTGGTGGTTTTAAACCGGTCCTCTCAACCTTAGAAATATTCATCATAAACTGCAGACACTAGTTCTTTTCCAAAATCTATAGGCCTAACCACCCAAAACACAAATTTCATTACTTCTGCCAAAATAAAAAGAGATTAGTTAGGCCTATCACCTTTTAGTGTTTCCGACTTGTCAGTGGTACCCATGACTAATGCTTTCTACATATAAAATGTACATGTTTTTAATCGATGCTTTGTACCCTTATGTCACAGTAATAGTGGTATCTCAGGGTAGTTTCATGCAAGCACATCTGAAGATGGTCATACAAATAATA
The DNA here is from genome assembly GCA_964020975.1 of Hermodice carunculata. Classification (NCBI taxonomy): domain Eukaryota; kingdom Metazoa; phylum Annelida; class Polychaeta; order Eunicida; family Amphinomidae; genus Hermodice; species Hermodice carunculata. The sequence continues at coordinate 116,780,972 of OZ026613.1, forward strand.
TCTTGAGTGTTTTATTTAGATTGTGAATAAGCATAATAGTTGCCAGCTTGCGACACATCCTAACATCCTTCAATAAACAGATATGTGGTTTCAACTAGACGGACGTACAATACTGAGTTACACTGTGTTGAGCATTTTGCTTCCACTTACATATTTCTAATTCAGATCTGCTTTGGAAGACACCTGTGTAAAAACTTGATGAAGGTAAACTGGATAGTAGTATCTGTACATGACATAATTGCAACAAATTTCTCTCTTACATCCTTTTCCATGAAATTTGGCAAGAGAACAATTCACTGCATTCATCCACAAAAACTAGGGGTTGTATAAAAAAGTGAGGCCTGTGGTCCACAACTCTGAGATAACACCGTACAAAGAAGCAGCAATAGGACGTTTAGGTTTGAGGTTTTGGCACTGCGTCCAACTTCTATTTTGTAAGATGTGGGAGCTCAATCTAAGTCAGGCAATGCACTGAATTTTTGTAACGCTAGGTGCACTTTGTATACATGATTCTAAGCAGAATTCCTTTTGAAAACTTTATATAATTACAGCTTTTTGTCATCTTCTAGGGAGTGAAGCATAGGTTCTCACTTTTTGATATTATCCCTATACAATTTTTCTTTTAATGTTTTTATGAAGGTAAAATCGTCTTCCACTAGTTGAGAATACCAGAAAGAAATGAGCTAGGCTGAAGAAAGAATCTTCACTACCGTTGTACACAAATTTGTTTGTCCTCCATAATACGTCTCGAGTAGCATATTGTATGCTGATTTGAATACATGTTCAGATGGCAGTGTTAAGATAACTACCAATATTTACTGAAGCGGACCTGCTGTCTGATGAATAAGGAATCTATCTGTATCCATGTAAACACCTAGTGTTGGTATTTACTGTCTTACACCCAACATTCTTTTCAGAAAACTTTATGGTATACTTTCAATCACATCACACAGTCTCACAGAGGTCCACACTTCACAACCATATTCCAGAAGAGGCATACATTTGGGCATCAAATAATTTAAACATGCATGATGGGGTAGGCTTGCCCATTGATCCATAATACATTTTTAGGCTGCAGAATACTGCTCGATTTCCCTGCTCAGCGAGATATGTATGTGTTGACTGTAAGACCTGTGTTTTGTTTGAATCAAAGATAATGCCCAAGAATTTATATTGTGAGACAGTTTTCAATGACTGATCACTGAAGTAAACACATGGGGTATGTTTACATTTATTAAACACCATAATTCTTGTTTTGGGCAAACTGACTATAAAATGCTATTTTTGGCAGTAGTTCTTCAATAGGTTTACCTGGTATGGAAGGCCAGCATCCGTGTCAGAGAAAATCACCGAATCATCAGCTTATGATAATCAAGACAGCAATTCATCTAAAAAATATACCTACTTCGTCTGTTATGTGGTCTCTAATATCAGAAAGGCACTCACTGAACACTTTTGGGGAGATAATTCCACTTTGGAGTACCCCATGTGAGCAATTCATACTTTCGCTTAGAAAGCCCTGCCATTTTACCTTTTACTTAGATTTACAAAACATATTCCTCAAGACATTTAAATAATTTCCAGATATATCTCTTTGTCGGAGTTTATAAAAAAGAGCACGACAGTCAACATAATCGAACGCTTTGGTAAAAATCTTCAAAGCATACATACGAAAGTTTTCCAAGAAATTTTTACTTTTCAAGGAGGCATGCCGGAATAAAAGCATTATCATTTGTTCTTTTGTTCTGACACAAACCACCTTGGAATATATCATCCTCTTCAAACATATTATTCTTCGATATCAGTCGACCATTAAGTATAGATTCAAAAAGTTTTCCCAATGTGAAAAGCACAGTAATTTTCCTGTAATTAGCAGTGTCTGCCTTGTTACCAGATTTGTGAAGTGGATTAATTATGCCTTCTGACCACTGAACAGGGAAATTACCACATTTAAGGTTGAAATTGTAAAGACGCACAAGTGGCCAATTCAGGAGAGACTCTGCATATTTTAAAAATTCGGCACCTATTCCATCTCTATCTGGTGCTTAATGGGTTTTAAGATTTCTTAGATGTGTTTTTAATTCACTTTCAGTTATAAAAGAATTAAGAACTTCTTGTATTATTAAGATTTTTGGAAGATCTGATTCGTCATGTATCTCATCCAAATTAGCATTTCTAATATCCACCATGAATTGTAAATCAAAGCACTATGTAGCAAGTAGACTCTGAAAAAAAACGATAAAATTTGTGTAAATCTATTTCATTGCTAGCTTTCTTATTTGATAAACCTTTCAGAAAACGCAAATAGTCGCTAGGGTTGTTGGAACGCAAGGTTTCGAGCTTAGGCCTTACTTAATAACCATATTGTCTACGTTTCCTCTGCACCACTTGTTTATATTCGTTTTGTAACCGGTTAAATTTCGAGTGGTTATTTTTGTGAGATAAGTCATTACATTTTACAAAATTATGTGCTTGAGCTTTTAAAGCCTTATATTCACTGTCAAACCAGCAATTAGACGTTAAGTTTATTTAGGATTGCAAATTGCATTCCTGGAAAGCATTTTTAATAACTTTGCCCAGAAATCTATAAAATCCAGCACAGATATCTTCCACTGTATTTTCAGGGAAAGGATACTTAGGAAATCCGACATTTTTTTTTTAAGCGACATTGGTAGTCAAATCTTCGGAGTACTTAAAAAAACATGTAGAATCCCATTTATAATCAGAGAACATACAATGTATGACCTTCAATCTGAGATTTCTGTACTGAAGGCTTACATTTAGGTCCACATTTCAAATTAAAAACAGCAGGACAGTGATCAGATTCTACTCTAAGCGGGTCGATCTCAAAGTAACATATATAGATAAGACATGAACGACTACATATGAGGTAGTCAACAACACTTCGTCCACAAGGGGTAAAACGAGTGAACTTCCATATACCTTTATCTGGGCCAAACCGATCATTACATGAAGTTTGCAGATTTACATGAATTTGACAATTCTTTTCCATATTTGTTCATCTTTGCGCTGTCCTGGGATATTCTAGGAGGAATATCCTTGTCACATGGACTAGAAGTATCAGTGACAGGACAAGAATGACAATGGATTAAAATAGATTTTAAATGTCTACTGTCGCTCTCACATTTTGTCAAAAACATCTTAAACATAATCAGTTATGATGACAATATCCTTTTGCCCACTTTTCATTCATGTAATAAGCTGCAAATATTTATATAACTCTACTAAACTTAGCATGTATTCAAATTAGAAAATATGTTGATATACATTCAGTGAATGATTGTAGTTTGAACAACTCAATCAATCCCTATTATGTATATATATATATATATATATATATATATATATATATATATATATATATATATATATATATATATATACAGAGACAGAGAGCTGATTTAAGATCACCTGCCACAATATACATTGTATGTCTACTTTCGTCTTAGTACAAGGCCCACACATATGTAATGGAACCTGCTATATGTGGCCAACCGTTCAGTCAAGAACAAGTGACCACATACAGAGCAGCGATCACTGTGTGTGTATGTATTACATCCCTTAAGACTTTACCCCCCCCCTCCAAAAAAGAAGAGAAAAAGGAAAATAACAGAAAAAAATACACTCAGAACAAATCAAGCCACCAAATCGTGTGTGTGCAGTCTGTGCACCCAGAGGCACAAGGGGTAAATCGTTGCACTTGACCATTTCAGTAGATAGATATGGCTTAACCATTTTATACTGTCAGTGTGCACATTGTAATGCAAGAAATGACTAAACTGAATAACTAAATACTGTCCACAAGTGAAGCTGTCCATTGTTAACATTAAACATACAAATTGATGGAATGTCTGCATATAATTTCAAACCGTCCAGTATATCATGAGACAACCCCACACTGATGAAAAGGCCAGATTTTGTTTTGATTGATTGTGTGTCTGTGACAGGATCACACCGTTATCACTACCAATGCATACACGAGAAATAGGAAAAGCATCCCTGGGACAAGAAGGTAAAACCCATGGACGTTTCAGGCTAGACCCAGTGGTCATTTGAGAGGTATTCACCTGAACGTCATTGCTTGCCTCAGAGAAACTGCTGCTTTCACGATCGCTCATTGAACTCTATGTGCTCTCACGCAAGTAACCTTTATTGCATCCCCAATTTTTGCATATAATTATGGCAATTTCCCCAAAACATGGATATTCAATATAGCAGTTGTCCTCATTTATAAAGTTTGCACATTCCATCAATAAGCCCCATTGAGATCTGTCCGCTAAAACGGCCTGAACGGACTTTGTCAACATAAAGGTCCAATATGGAGGGGCTTGGATGCTGAAAAAGACTCAGATTTCATACAGTGTGTGTGCTTATTATCTTAGTTGGTAAGTTCATGTTATTTATCAGACTTTTCTATTTTCGTGTCAATAATGAATAGCTTTTCTGAAGCAGATGCCCCTGATTACGTGTTGTGTTGGATTTTAAGACGGGATTTTTTTTAAGGGGGCTTGTTTTTTTAATTAAATTCGAAGTAACAAAAAAGACATCCGGCAAAGAGTAAAGCTTGAATAAGAAAGATTTACGATGTATCCTTCGCAACGCGGCGGATGAGGGTGGGGGTGGGGTGGGGCTGGAAGTAAGCCACTGCGACGGCTTCGCACTGTTTACTTTTATATAGGTTTTTCTGTTTGTCTGCCTATGGGAAAATTCATTCATGAAAAAAGGCGCAAATGTATTTATTATTTGCAACGAAAATGTTTTTACGGTGCAGATTGTGATGCCTTGGAAAAACAACTTGTGTTCACTTTCCCATTTCGCATGGTGTATGCAAAATGTTTGTGATACATATACTTTGAATTAAAAGTGATAATAACAGTTATAATGATGATGATGATGATGATGATGATGATGATGATGATGAAGAAGAAGAAGAAGAAGAAGATGAAGATGAAGAAGAAGAAGAGGAAGAAGAAGAAGAAAAAGATAATAACAATAATAATTGATCATCTTTAAGCTGGATAACCTAATCTGTCAAGAACTGATCTTCTGCAAGGTCCAGTAGATCAGTCACAGAGATCAAAAGTGACCACATCATGGTCACTTTTGATCTCCAGAAGATCGTGATAAATTTGAGCTTTTACCTTATGTGGAAGCAAGTAGTAAATATTTTCATAATTGTTATGAATATTTCAAAATGATCACGGAAATTTGCTGTTCAACACACCTATAACGTCAAAATGAAGGAAGCTGTTACAGAACGCTAGATGGCTTAGATACGAAATATACTAGTGGATGAACGGAGTTTCTCTCCAGATCATGTTTGTTTTAGGCTACCCGCCTGGTTAAGAAGCACGCATGTAGACCATAGAGAGTATGAAGCACTCCAGAAGCTGCATTGCGCTACGAACCGTTTGTCTTGTCATCTTTACAGTTCGTTAAGTTTAAAAAAATGGGACTAATACCAGTTGGCAGAGTCTGAGAGAAGGAAAATTCTGATAAATTCTGACTACCACATTCGGGAGCTGTGACGGTGTAGATATGGAATGTGGTCAGCAAACCATCTGTTTTGTTTTTGTCTTTGGTACAATCAAGCAACTTCTACATACTGGAACTGCACCTGTGCTGTCAAAAAGGAAGCATTGGCAGGATTGAAATACAGAAGTAGGCTTTGAGAAGAAAACAAGGCAATCATGTTTAAACATATTCAAATATTTATTCACATGTGAGCATGATAGGCATAATTATGGACATTATACCCTTATGCAGGTAAACAAGACCCCTCAGATCTGGCATGCATATATATGTATTAAAAAATATCACTTTCCCATATGTTAGCTAACGGAATTAATCTACTGAATACTTTAACTTTTATGGTTAATACTTGTATTTTATAAATGAATTCAAAGGAAATGTGTGGACGCACCATGAAATAACCCCACTTGATTGGTGCCCCTGTTGTAACGTGGTAGTTTTCCAAATTCATTGTTCTTGTTGTTATTATTATATCTCGTTGGTGTTGTTGTTGTGGTTGTTGTTGTTGTTGTTGTTATTATTATTATTATTATTATTATTATTATTATTATTATTATTATTATCATTATTGTATTTGTGTCTTTTTGCCCAGAACCACTTCCTAGTAGTCAATACCCTATTCCGCTGTCCGAACTCTTTACTGTCCATCAGCTAACCTATCCCTGTCTAACCTATTTACATATGGAATTACTATTGTCCATATTGCTCACGTTGCTCTGTAAATAATATAACTATTATTATTATTATTATTATTATTATTATTATTATTATTATTATTATTATTATTATTATTATTATTATTATTATTATTATTATTATTATAATTATTATTATTATTATTACTATATCTTGCTAGTACTAAATAGAACTGCTTAGCGGACGGTCATGATACCAAGATCGAGCAAACAGTTAAAACTGGTATTCGAAAGCACATTTTAATACATGTTGCATTAATGATAATATTTACGGTAAATATTAGACTTTGATCCTTGAGCTAAACTCTGTACACAAGCCAAGAAGCGTATAAGTGAACAAACAAATAAACTGAAAGCCAGTCATGTCTGAGGAAATTGATGCTGATTCATGGAAATCCTGGTGACAAAATTATCAGTGCCAAGGACCAAGAGGACAAGTCCTTCACAGGTAGTGTTCGTGGGGAAAAATAATCGTTCGGTGAAAAAATGGGTCTTTAATACAGTGTTTTGACATAAAAGTTATAATATCCCCCCCCAACATGTCATGTCATACGAAAAAACCAAAACAAAAAAAAAACCGAACACACGAACAAAAACGAAAAAAAAAAAAAAAAAAAAAAAAAAAAAAGAAAAAGAAAAAAAGGCATTCACTATTTGTTGCTGGAACAAGGTATGCATGATGCACCAAAACGTGTCCACGAATTTCACTGGCATGAGTCCCAGAACTCTGGTTCGGTGGTTGATCACTAAAAAAGATTGCTATATAATAGTTTTCAATGTAATACATAATTGAGCTCTTTATGGCAGACTTTTTTCTTTTCTACATGATAAAGTCCACCAAGCATGTTTTGAGCTACATTTCTGCATGTGATTATTTAAATTCCTTGAATATATTCTGTTGTCAGCTGTTTAATTTGTGTACATTATCCGATCCATTTTCGTGTGCAAAGTCTGAGCTTTGGTAAGAGGTGCATTTGAGCATTTCATACAATCCCGGGACAGGGAAATTGCCAGACGGTGTCTGAAGACCAAGACAAAACACATCTATAAATCTGGCATATCAGTTTTTATATAATTTTTGTGTTTATCTAATAATGGAAAAGGAATCCAGAAATGAAAACAATTTTTTTGCCTTCCAAGGATCAATTTGCTTTGCAAAGTTATGGCGAATAATCTTCCGTACAGTTCTGGTGTACGATTGAATATCTAGGAAAATGCACGAGTCTTATATTTATTTATAAAACACGAATCACATCAGCTGAAAGCCTGTGTCTATGTACATATATATATATAAATATATATATATATATATATATATATATATATATATATATATATATATATATATATATATATATTATGTATGTGTGTGTGTGTGTGTGTGTGCATCCTAACGAGGTCGATATTTCTGTATGAACGTTCAGATGTGATCAGATATCTTGTTATATACTGAAAACTCCACCCTGTAAAACATGTTATCAAACTTTATATCATATCTAAACATCAGAAGGATTTTAATATTCTGGTCATCATGATATGTACATAAAAAATATATTTTTTGTGTTTAATTTTTAGATGTGATGATACTTGGCTACACAAACTTCCCCGTTGGAGTTGATTGAGATTGTCGTATAAAACATTATTATTATTTTGTCACTTTCACCTTCCCAGGCCTAGTTGACACTTTTATCTTCTTTGCGTGGTAATACTATTAGCTATTACGATAGTTCCACAGCGCCTAATACAAGTCTACTGCAATAGACCAGTTGATAGGACTCCGATTTATTCGGTTCACTTCGGGAAGCGCCCCCTGCTTTCTTTTGTCTGGTTGCCAACCCAGACATTTTTTTTCAAGAATTCTTCTTTCTTTCTTTCTTTCTTTCTGTTTTACTTTCTTTCTTTCTTTCTTTCTTTCTTTCTTTCTTTCTTTCTTTCTTTCTTTCTTTCTTCTTCCTCCCTTTTTTTTTGCTTTCTTTCCTTTGAAGGCACCAAGACAGATTTGCTGTGAAGCAAATCTTCTTTTCTAGTTTACATTTTGTGCTCGACCACTATGGCCGGGTTACACGTGCGACGATCAGAAAGTAAAACACAGAAAGTGCGTGCGTTTAACGAAAAACCAAACCGTCAACAAAATAAAAAGGCACGTTCACCACTGATGTGACATTTTAGGTAAAATATTTGCACTGTTCAGCTCAATACATGCTGTAATCATTAACGTCAGCCGCGGCATACGTTATGAACATACGAAGGCGTGAGCCCGACTCGCCCACTTGCTGATTTAATAATCGGGCCGACAATGGAATGCTTAATTAATTAGGGTCCGGATAATTTCGGTACAAGTTGGTATGAACAGGTCTATTATGAGTACAATAAAATCTCTTAAAGTACTGATAAAATAGTCTTCAATATTAGAGAAATTCGTAGAGCACCAATATAAAACTAGAAAAGAAGAATTGCTTCACAGCAAATCTGTCTGGGTGCCTTCAAAATCAGACCAGTTTGAAATGCTCCACTTTGACCTTGTTCAACAAAATCTAAATTTTGTGTATTAGCCTAATTTTTATAAAGTAAAATGCCACAACTTTGGTTCTTGATCCATTGGTTGTGGGCATGTCACAAACTCAGAAAATGAAGTTTGAATGACACTACTACTATGTAAACTAGTTTTGAAGCTATTCAAAATGTTAATTTTGCGTATCTGCCTAATTTGCCTAAATTGAAAGGCTGTAACTTTGGTTTATGGTTCATTGGATGGGGCTTTGCCACAAACCCATATATTGAAGTAGGAATGGCACCTCTATCTATACTAGTTTTGAAGCAATTCAAGATTTAATTTTTGCATGTTTACCTAATTTGCATCGATTGAAAGCCTACAACTTTGGTTTATGGTTAATTGGATGCGGCTTTGCACAAACCTATACATTGAAGTTGAAATGAAATGTCTATGTATAATAGTTTTGGAGATGTTCAACTTTTAAACTTTTCAAAGCCCCTTATTAGCATAACTTGAAATTCTACTTAACTCGTACTGTCGATTATATCGGCAGGTGTCACAAACTTGTGTATGCACATTGCAATTTTGAGTATCTTCAATATTTTGGAAGATATGGAGCTTTTGAAATTTTAATTGCCCGTAAATTTGCATATTTTTAAACATCATGACTATTCCAAATGAGATTCACAAGTTCACTTGTTAGGTTAGTCACCATAGCAAGTTTGGTAGTTTTCGGAAAAATAGTGCTTGAGAAAATCTCCAGACCTAATTTGGTTTTAAAGAAAGAGAGAAAGAAAGAAAGAAAAAGAGAAAGAAAGAAAGAAAGAGGAATGAAAGAAAGAAAGCAGGAAGGACAGAGACCAAAAGAGAAAATTCCAGTGCTTACTAATACAGTGAAACCTGTCTGGAGTGGTTACCCTTGGGACCAGAAAAAAGTGTCCACTCTTGAGAGGGTCAGCCCTTCTGGGCAGCATGGATGAATATGTGTGCATGTATATGTACATTATTGATACATGCACATATATATGTACAGTGTATACATATTATAATTCAAAGGGATGTGTATACATGCAATACAAAACTGTCTTTCTTCCTTTATTACATAAAAAAATTTTAACAGAAGCTGTCAAGAAACTACATAAATATGTACCTGTGAACCAAGACAAAAACTAGACTGTCGCAGTATTGGCTATGAAGAACAGGCTTCATCTAACTGGTTACAAGAAAACAAAGACATGAAAATGTCCACTGAGATGACACAAATTCTACCCTCCTTGGTCTGGGCGACTCAACTCTGTATTTAGTCTATTTATAACAGAGGGTACACTCAGGCTTGTTCTGCCTAGAAGTCTGGAGCCTGTGTTCCCTTGGGACTGGTAAGGTCAGCAGACTGACATTGCCTCAGGCAAAAATAGGCCAGCTAAGACACCAGTTTTAGTCATGGTGCATTGACAGGTCTGTTCTGCACTAGTGGAAACTATTGCCTGCCTGGTACTTATGGCAGCATGGATTCATTCTGTTCCTGCATGAACAGGAAGAGATTCTTTGTATTTTATTGAGAGCCTCATTACACAGTTGTTGGGAGTCTCCCCGCATTTTTTTATTTTTTTTGCTGCAAGATTCAAACCTTCCAAAGCATACACCTAGCAGGCATGGACAGAAAGCTGCCTGTGAGACAGGTTCAAGCTATTAATTATGAATGCAAAATGGTTGCCTGGCACCATAGAGGTCAAGCAACAGGTCATTCAGCAGGCACTTGAAGGCCTGCAAGTGGGTTGGGGAGAAATTTGCAGACTTTAGCATAAATTAAAATTCCCCAAGATTTGTTTGTATGCTATTGGATTTACCAGTTTTTTTTTACCGGTATGTGTAAGTTAGAACAATGTGTCTATATCCAATAATTTGGAAGATATGGCACTTTCAAAATTTTAATTGCCCCTCATTTGCATAATTCTAATCATCATGACTATTCCAAATCAGGTGCGTAATTTCACTGGTAGATTATTTACCATGTCAAATTTGGTGGTTTTCGTAATTGTGGGGTCTGAAAAAAACTCCAGATAAATCTGGGCGAAAAGAAGCAAGAAACAAAGAAAAAAAGAATTCTTGGAAAAACAAAATGTCTGGGTTGGCACCCAGACATAATGACTAGAGGAAACTTTTGTATACTATGTTACCATGTTACCCAAGGCTAATGCATTCTGCTGATAAAGTGTATAAAATGACTATGGGAAACGAGAGTACCCTATGGTACCCATGACTAATGCTTTCTACATATAAAATGTACATGTTTTTAATCTATGCTTTGTACCCTTATGTCACAGTAATAGTGATATCTCAGGGTAGTTTCATGCAAGCACATCTGAAGATGGTCATACAAATAATATCTTGAGTGTTTTATTTAGATTGTGAATAAGCATAATAGTTGCCAGCTTGCGACACATCCTAACAACCTTCAATAAACAGATATGTGGCTTTATCTAGACGGACATATAATACTGAGTTACACTGTGTTGAGCATTTTGCTTCTACTTACATATTTCTAATTCAGATCTGCTTTGGAAGACACCTGTGTAAAAACTTGCTCAAGGTAAACTGGATAGTAGTAACTGTACATGACATAATTGCAACAAATTTCTCTCTTACATCCTTTTCCATGAAATTTGGCAAGAGAACAATTCACTGCGTTCATCCACAAAAACTAGGCGTTGTATAAACAAGTGAGCCCTGTGGTCCACAACTCTGAGATAACACCGTACAAAGAAGCAGCAATAGGATGTTTAGGTTTGAGGTTTTGGCACTGCCTCCAACTTCTATTTTGTAAGTTGTGGGAGCTCAATCTAAGTCAGGCAATGCACTGATTTTTTGTAACACTAGGTACACTTTGTATACATGATTCTAAGCAGAATTCCTTTTGAAAACTTTATATAATTGCAGCTTTTTGTCATTTTCTAGGGAGTGAAGCATAGGTTCTCACTTTTTGATATAATCCCTATACAATTATTCTTTTAATGTTTTTATGAAGGTAAAATCGTCTTCCACTAGTTGAGAATACCAGAAAGAAATGAGCTAGGCTGAAGAAAGAATCTTCACTACCGTTGTACACAAATTTGTTTGTCCTCCATAATACGTCTCGAGTAGCATATTGTATGCTGATTTGAATACATGTTCAGATGGCAGTGTTAAGATAACTACCAATATTTAATTAAGCTGACCTGCTGTCTGATGAATAAGGAATCTATCTGTATCCATGTAAACACCTAGTGTTGGTATTTACTGTCTTACACCCAACATTCTTTTCAGAAAACTTTATGGTATACTTTCAATCACATCACACAGTCTCACAGAGGTCCACACTTCACAACCATATTCCAGAAGAGGAATACATTTGGGCATCAAATAATTTAAACATGCATGATGGGGTAGGCTTGCCCATTGATCCATAATACATTTTTAGGCTGCAGAATATTGCTCGATTTCCCTGCTCAGCGAGATATGTATGTGTTGACTGTAAGACCTGTGTTTTGTTTGAATCAAAGATAATGCCCAAGAATTTATATTGTGAGACAGTTTTCAATGACTAATCACTGAAGTAAACACACGGGGTATGTTTACATTTATTAAACACCATAATTCTTGTTTTGGGCAAACTAACTATAAAATGTTATTTTTGGCAGTAGTTCTTCAATAGGTTTACCTGGTATTGAAGGCCAGCATCCGTGTCAGAAAAAATCACCAAATCATCAGCATATGATAATCAAGACAGTAATTCACCTAAAAATATACCTACATCGTCTGTTATGTGGTCTCTAATATCAGAAAGGCACTCACTAAACAGTTTTGGGGAGATAATTCCACTTTGGAGTACCCCATGTGAGCAATTCAGACTTTCGCTTAGAAAGCCCTGCCATTTTACCTTTTACTTAGATTTACAAAACATATTCCTCAAGACATTTAAATAATTTCCAGATATATCTCTTTTTCGGAGTTTATAAAAGAGAGCCCCGCAGTCAACATAATCGAACGCTTTGGTAAAAATCTTCAAAGCATACATACAAAAGTTTTCCAAGAAATTTTTGCTTTTCAAGGAGGCATACCGGAATAAAAGCATTATCATTTGTTCTTTTGTTCTGACACAAACCACCTTGGAATATATCAACCTCTTCAAACATATTATTCTTCGATATCAGTCGACCATTAAGTATAGATTCAAAACGTTTTCCCAATGTGACGAGCACAGTAATTTTCCTGTAATTAGCAGGGTCTGCCTTGTTACCAGATTTGTGAAGCGGATTAATTATGCCTTCTGACCACTGAACAGGGAAATTACCACATTTAAGGTTGAAATTGTAAAGACGCACAAGTGGCCAATTCAGGAGAGACTCTGCATATTTTAAAAATTCGGCACCTATTCCATCTCTATCTGGTGCTTAATGGGTTATAAGATTTCTTAGATGTGTTTTTGATTCACTTTCAGTTATAAAAGAATTAAGAACTTCTTGTATTATTAAGATTTTTGGAAGATCTGATTCGTCATGTATCTTATCCAAATTAGCATTTCTAATTTTGACCATGAATTGTAAATCAAAGCACTATGTAGCAAATAGACTCTGAAAAAAACGATAAAATTTGTGTAAATCTATTTCATTGCTAGCTTTCTTATTTGATAAACCTTTCAGAAAACGCCAATAGTCGCTAGGGTTGTTGGAACGCAAGGTTTCGAGCTTAAGCCTTACTTTATAACCATATTGTCTACGTTTCCTCTGCACCACTTGTTTATATTCGTTTTGTAACCGGTTAAATTTCGAGTGGTTATTTTTGTGAGATAAGTCATTACAATTTACAAAATTATGTGCTTGAGCTTTTAAAGCCTTATATTCACTGTCAAACCAGCAATTAGACGTTAAGTTTATTTTGGATTGCAAATTGCATTCCTGGAAAGCATTTTTAATAACTTTGCCCAGAAATCTATAAAATCCAGCACAGACATCTTCCACTGTATTTTCAGGGAAAGGATACTTAGGAAATCCGCCATTTTTTTTTTTTAAGCGAGATTGGTAGTCAAATCTTCGGAGTACTTAAAAATACATGTAGAAACCCATTTATAATCAGAGAACCTACAATGTATGACCTTCAATCTCAGATTTCTATACTGAAGGCTAACTCTTAGGTCCACATTTCAAATTAAAAACAACAGGACAGTGTTCAGATTCTACTCTAAGCGGGTCGATCTCAAAGTAAGATTATATAGTTAAAACATGAACGACTAGATATGAGGTAGTCAATAACACTTCGTCCACAAGGGGTAAAACGAGTGAACTTCCATATACCTTTTTCTGGGCCAAACCGACCATTACATATAATGAAGTTTGCAGATTTACATAAATTTGACAATTCTTTTCCATATTTGTTCATCTTCGCGCTGTCTTGGGATATTCTAGGAGGAATATCCTTGTCACATGGACTAGAAGTATCAGTGACAGGACAAGAATGACAATGGATTAAAATAGATTTTAAATGTCTACTGTCACTCTCACATTTTGTCAAAAACATCTTAAACATAATCAGTTATGATGACAATATCCTTTTGCCCACTTTTCATTCATGTAATAAGCTGCAAATATTTATATAACTCTACTAAACTTAGCATGTATTCAAATTAGAAAATATGTTGATATACATTCAGTGAATGATTGTAGTTTGAACAACTCAATCAATCCCTATTATGTATATATATATATATATATATACAGAGAGAGAGAGCTGATTTAAGGTCACCTGCCATAATATACATTGTATGTCTACTTTCGGCTTAGTACAAGGCCCAAACATATGTAGTGGAACCTGCTATATGTGGCCAACTGTTCAGTCAAGAAAAAGTGACCACATACAGAGCAGCGATCACTGTGTGTGTATGTATTACATCCCTTAAGACTTTATCCCCCTGCAAAAAAGAAGAGAAAAAGGAAAAGAACAGAAAAAAATACACTCAGAACAAATCAAGCCACCAAATCGTGTGTGTGCAGTCTGTGCACCGAGGGGCACAAGGGGTAAATCGTTGCACTTGATCATTTCAGTAGATAGATATGGCTTAACCATTTTATACTGTCAGTGTGCACATTGTAATGCAAGAAATGACTAAACTGAATAACTAAATACTGTCCACAAGTGAAGCTGTCCATTGTTCACATTAAACATACAAATTGATGGAATGTCTGCATATAATTTCAAACCGTCCAGTATATCATGAGACAACGCCACACTGATAATAAGGCCGGATTTTGTTTTGATTGATTTTGTGTTAACAGGATTATTGCAGTACGTGGGGCTCATGCAAGCACATGTTATGAAGAAAGAAAGATTTTATTAAAAAGAAATGGTCAATATTGACCTATTGAGGAGCCAAACAAATCGAATATACAATAGGAAATTATATTACAAGGGTATTCTTCCCGTGCAATATTATTGAGAAGGTAATTAGCAGCTCAGGGTTATGACTTTTAAAATATTGTGAAAAAAGTAGAAATTAAAAATCGTCTGATCTTGACATTATAAGTCAAGGTCGCTAACCATGTATCATATGCGTAACTCCAATACAGAAGTTTGTTCGTATTGAAATAACAACCAACAGACCCCAGCCAAATCGGAAATTTCGCACGTACAAACTTTTATAAGGTTAAAAATGCATCTTTCTCAAACAACTATATGACTTCGATCTTTAAACTTTACGAAAACGGTGCACGTATGGCAAATGGGTGGCTAGAGTTCAGCTTTGCACCAAACACATTTCAAGTCGGTTGATTATTTTTCCAAATATTAATAAACAACTTTTTTAAGATGACGTCCTAATACGGAAGAAAAATATCAAGGTCACTAATCATACATCAAGTTCAAAACTTCAGTGATACTACTTTTCTGGGTCATTCAGACTAAATTGCTACCATTTTTTTAACATATGTGTACTTTGGTTCTGGCGAAAAAGTCGGAAAAACCTAAAACGCAAAAAAAATCTTTTAAAAAATGAAAAAAAAAAACCCTCAGCCACCTTACAAACAACAGGAATATCTAGCGATACTGCAAAACGCCCCTTAGCAGTTTTGAAGCAATTACCTGTATGCTTTCAGAGAAAAAGATATTTCTTTAAAATCCGAAAACCAGCATTAAATATGTACTAATGTCATCATTTAACCTGAAGTTGTGATGACACAGATAACTTATGTCTGCCTGAAGTTTCAGAAGATCTGGAAAATGGTTTTTGAATAAGAGGCCCCGGGCCTTGTCCTAGACAAAAGAACACATATATTACGGCAGGTGACGTTACGAAGTGAAGTAAATAAGCAAACGATAAGTCAGCTGTCTTTCTGTGTGTAGACACACACACACACACAAACACACACGTATATATATATATATATATATATATATATATATATATATATATATATATATATATATATATATATATATATATATATATATATATATTATAGGGGTCGAGTTGAGTTGCTCAAGCCAAAATTATTATTAATAACAAAATTGAATTCAAAACTATTCTGTATGAAGATATCAATGTTTTATAATTTGGATACATGCTTAGTTTAGCAGAGTTATATATATATATATATATATATATATATATATATATTTGCAACTTATAACATGAATAAAAAGAATGCAAAAGTATAATTTATTGCCATCATAACCCAAAATGTTTCAGATGTTTTTGACAAAATTTGAGAGCGACGATAGACATTCAACATATTTAAATCCATTGCTTTTTCTATCCTATCAGTTATACGTCTGGTCTATCTGTACCCTTCTGTGGGTTTTTCCTCTGTTCCTTTTCAACTACATATAATGAAAGTTGGCTTGTATTTTTGCACCACATTACCTGAGGAAAAGTAACAGGCTGAACATTTACAAAAAGGAAAGCAATTTTCTGGATAATTCTTTGATATTTGATGCAGAATTTTTTCCATATCGAACACTTTTTCGACCAATTTTATGGCATCTAATGCATTCAACTGAGGGTATTTAATACTATTCACATTTCGTGGTAGTTACCACGGATGCTCTCCCAGTCTCAAGAAACATCACTGCCTACTCTTAACGTGGATTTCTTCACTATACCTCCAAGATCTTCGGTAAAAGGGAATGGTACTAGGCAACTATATGATATTCCCCTGCGAAGTCGAACTTTTTATGATGATAAGACATCATGCGATGGATTTATGAAACATCTTCAGTCATTAGCAGAGGCATGCAATTGCTGCACATAAGAAAGACTGTTTTGCTTGACAAGTAGTTTAAGACCAGATTCCAACTCGTACTTGAGGGTTATGTTTTCAGCCAGTTTACCAGTGAAACAATGCCGTCTGATGACATATTGGTGCCGGTTTTTGAAAACAGATTTCAAGACAAGCACACCACTAGTTCCTATTTGTCAATGCTGCACAGCAGGAGGTTGGGGTCACAAGAACCACTATCTGAACATATAGCATACGTCAAGCAGGAGGCGATTAAGGTGGCGGAGCCGCGTACAACAATCCAGCGACTTTGATCTTGCATAGATGACAATGTTTTACATTTCACCCACAAAACCGTATATCTTATTTATTGTACAGATACATAGATTTGTTAGAAACAAGTTTCATATCGGTACTATTATTTTTAAGGATTTTATAATCCAGTTTATTAGAAGCTATCATATTGCACATTTTGTTTGTATTTCTTAAAAACAATCGATAGAAAAGTGTTTTAAATGATTGTGTAAAATAAAAGTATGAACCAAAATGCAGGCAACGTATTTTTGTTTACAAATAAAATACATAATTACAAAATAATCGAATGCTTTGATCATCATTCTAAACACCAACAATTAATTCATTTTATGAGCTCTAAAGGTCTCGGAAGGAAACGCCTGACGGAAAAATCCCCCCCCCCCAAAAAAACCCGGTTCCTAGATAATATATTTATCTTTCAAAAGACCATTATTTAATGCAGATCCACCGATTAGCTTTTAATCAACGCTGGCTACAAAATTGATTGATAAACAAAAAAATCATTCTGAGAAATTGGCGTTGAAAGATTTGAGCTCTTTTCGCCCACATTGTTGGCCGTAATGACAATATTGCTCTCCAACCGTGGTCACTTTTGGTTGCAATTTTTCTAAGGCCTGACAATGGACAAATATTATATATAGATTCCAATAAACAATAATATTTTTGGCCTAAAAAGCAGCTATTTACTCGAATGACATCAAGGGCAGCCATAAATGCAAGCCTGTCACTATGCTTTCACACGCGACGTCGGCAGCTTTCAAAAGGGACTCGAAAGCGGATCCGTCACGTGACCCGAAGGTGCTATCACCTTGACACCAGCAACAGACGTTTGCAAATGGTGCTGTTTGAACAAGATGTGTTTGCAGTATGACAGCTTACTTCATCAAAAAAGAGTGCTCGACGGACAGGAGTTGTGGGTTCATTTCTACACATCTTGGATAAAAGAGCAACATATCTTTGTTAATGACTGCTTGTGCCTTGCAACCAACAAAAAAAAAAAAAAAAAAAAAAGAAAAAAAAGAAAAAAAGAACATGATCAGGGAAGAAAATAGAAATTGAAAGCAAGCGGATAGCAAAGTGCATGAAAAAAAAAAAAAGAAGTTGACGACCAAGCATACAGTACATGGGGGGAGAGGGCGCTAGAGTTTGATTTTTCTCTTTATTCTCATGAAATTTACTATTGCCATTCTAGACAAGTTGGGCCTTGAGTTGGATGCCATTCTCTCCATCCCTCTCAAAATTTTCTCCGAAAATGACAAGTTAACTGCTGCTTAGTTCGATGGTGACGGCAATATGTCTTGCTTTGTTTCTTTGCTTTTGGCATTTTGTATTTTGTGAAAATAAGTTGTAAGATTGCTGGAGAGAGAGAGAGACAGTGAGTGAGAGAGACAGAGAGAGAGAGAGAGACAGAGACAGACAGACAGACAGACAGACAGACACACTCACACAGAGTACCTTGGTCTCTATATACATGTATATGCGAGTCCCAGCCCTCCTCTATTTGTTAAAAAATATGTATATTGCCAATTTTTCATGTTATTCCACGTACCGTCAGACATGTTTGTTACTTTCTATGTAAACAAGGAGAAGATTTGAATTAGCCTCCATCTACTTTTGAAATCCTCCACAGTGGCAGTCAGTGTGTATATGTCACCATCGTGCTTCGGGCGCGCCTAGCAGCATGTATTATGCATCTATCGCCGTTGCCATCTGTGAAAGGCCAATCCCTGTGGGTTGGACTGCTTGGGTGGGCGGGCCTTAGTCGGGTTGTTGCCCTGGCCTTCAGTATTCTCCGATGGCATGTTCATTTTGATTATAGAATATTGTCAACACACACATGTACAAAGTTATCTCTTGTGTTCATACTTGTACATAGCCTGTTTTGTGTAAGTGCATAGTTTTCAACCTTATAATGTCTCGTCCTGTGTGTCTTGTACATATAGATTGGGCGTCTCCGTGTATGGAGAACCCCTCGATTAGTAACACTCTTTGTTCTATTGGGCAATCCAGTTTGAAATAAATATGTTTTGACTAAACTAAATTTACTTTTTAAATCCTCTTTTTATTCCCCGCCCCCTTTAGAGAAGTAAACCATATCAAAAACAGACGGAGAGAAAGAGAGATGTCGTTTTGTATGCACGTTCCATGCTGCATACACTATGCCAGATGGGTGGTCTTCATAGATCATGATCATGACGAGGTGACAACTGAGAAAAAAAGTCCTGTTTATGATAAACAAACATCAATCCCAGCATATCCTAGAATTTTAAAAAGTGAAAAAAACAAAAAAAAAAAACAAAAACAAAAACAAAAAAAAAAAAAAAACAAAAAACAAAAAAACAAAAAAAAAAAAACAAAACAAAACAAAAAAAGAAAAAAAAAAAAAAAAAAAAAAAAAAAAAAAAACAACACCCCCCCACCTTATATGTGTTGAGAATCCATTAGTTTCAAAATTGTATGATTGCTAATACTGTGCATTGTCACATATGAATAACCAACTCTATTCGTTTCCTGGATCAGACACAGAGGCTAGTAGTGCACCATGACAGAGGTTATGATGTTACAATTTGGACGCATGGGTAATTGTTTCTTGTCAGCCAAGACAAACTGCAGGGCTAGAATTTAGGGGGTGTCCGACGTCCCGAGACACCCTGAGATTGTGCCAGGCATATTGAGATAAAGACCAAGATTCCCGACCGGGCATGTTAAAAATACGTGGGGATGAGATTAGCTTGCTTAGCTTTAGGACTTTCCAAAGGCCGGTGTGGTACACGCTAGTGTTAGTCCAGCTACCGGACTTTCCTTTACACACACGTGCGTGGAAATAAATATATATTTGCCGCATTATTCTTATTTATGTTCAACAACTTTATTAAAAGGAAACTTCATACCAATCATGGTCGGTGTTTAATCAGTAAAGGTTCAACGACAAGCCTGTCCAGTTTAACCCCGGGAGTTTCACAAGTCTGCTGGGTACGTTAAATCTGCTCAGAATCGTCACATGAGAGGCAAAGAGATCTCGCTCTTACTATTAAAGTTGAGCTGTTCCGTCACTTATCCTTACCATGCTAGTCCATAGATCAGAAGCGCCCGAGTCGATAGTAATGATAATTTGCGTAGGCAGTTGGCAAAACAAAATGCAAGCGGCAAAATTAAAGGCTAGGTCCTGGAATAAATAGATGTGTGATATGGTTCTATTTTTTTTACTGTACAAGTATATGTACCATACTTGCTTTTCCTCAGTTTATCGACAAAAAATTCCTTATCAAATTTTTGAAGCTGTTGTACTGAGCGGGTATCGTCACATCCCATCCGATATACGATGCGTCGGGACGATGCGACCGCTTAAATGTTTGGGCGCAGACGAATTCTTTCTTCTAGTCTCGGTTCAATTTAATCATAGCATGATGACTGTAATGGTGAAAAACCTGTAATAATTCTAATTAATCAAATATATAAAATAAACGGCAAACAAAACACCACATGTATACTTGTATATCCGCCAGTGGTTGACTTGGCTCAAGTCAACTTGATCAACAAATCTCAGAGCATGTGCGTGTCTGGAGTTCACCGAAGTTACGCGAAAGTATTACTCTTAGTTCAAGAATTTAAAAGTAGTATGGTGGAAGTAATGCTGGATTTAAGACCTTTAACAATTTTAATGTAATCGAATATAAAATAAACGACAACACAGCACCACTTGTATGTCTGTGTTCTGCTACTTGACAAATGTGAGAACACAGATTACTCCGGAGTTTACCGAAGTTCCGCAAAGTAATTTGTACCCGAATGCAAATTAAAAATGGGGGATTCAAGTGTGCCCTTGCAAGCGGGCTTTCGAGATACCAGGGGCGCATTTTATTTGATTTTTTACGAAATTCTAAAAATGAACCTGACATAACTGAGCATACACATTAAGGTCAAGATAGTAAGTAATGTATTTAGCATATTTTTGCGAACGTTCAGTTGTTTTTGTGCAAAACAAAGGCTCGGTAGTAGACGGCACCGCATGCACAAGGTGCCGGCCAGTTAAACTTCAACGCCAAAATAGAGAACCTGGCATGTTCCAAGTTGCGATGCACTTCAAATCAATCCCGATTATTTGAAACAAAGTTTGCCACACAGGGGAAATACGATACTTGAATGAATGTTACATTTTCGTCGTATATGATGGCAAAACATCAGGGTATGTCACTGTTTGACACTTTGGAGTCTCCTGAAAAAGCGGTAGTTTGCGGTGTGTTTTGCCAAATTTTCCCGGTCGGTGGTCGCTCACAACAGTACATTTAACATGAGAAAAACGTCCGTAATTATACATGTAATAAAGAATGTAACATTCAAAATATGTGTTTGTCTCATTCAAGGGGTAATACATGACGAAGAAAGTGCGGGAGTTGAAAAAAAGACACACTTCAGTTGAACCTGGACATATAAAGTTGGACATATTGTGCATGAGTTGGGCATGTTGAGTTCATCCCAAACATGCCCGGTGGACATGTTGGTATAAAAGGTAAATTCTAGCCCTGAACTGTGTTTGCTTGCATAATTGATCTGACAGTGCGACACGCACTTCAATCGCCATTTACCAATAACGCAAAGTAAGTCTGTTTCGGAGGCAAAAAAAAAATCCAATTCCCTCAAAACGGAATTGGAAAAGGGATGGGGCAATTAGGGCCGAGTTCAGTCTCCCTGGCTTCGGCTTGGGTGCGGGTATGTAAGGTTGTCAGGAGTGTTAATTTTATGCCAAGCCTATTTCACTGGTTCTCTGCAAATTTTGGCCTTTGTCGTGGTAAAGGGGACCATACACACTGTCATGCTTTTCCTCGGTTTTGCCATTCATACAGTTTTATTCTGTGGAGATATGTAACTAGTGCTGACTTTACAAGTTAAGATCTGCAATACACTGATCGCGACACAAAACCTAAACTTTGTGACTTGGGTGCTGCGGCAACGCGACAGATCGCTCACACACATATTATACATGACCGATCGACCAAACAAAAAGCAGTGTGCAGAGCAATTTTGCAGACAGACTACGAAAAACCAAAGACATGCGTCACAGCTTTATGGTAGAAATTTATATGTACCTGTTGAAACAAGCGTGATCTCGTAATTTTTGATGTATTGTACTTTTTTGACAAGATTCTGGGCAGCACACATGGTGTAAGCTGTAGTTTGGCACTTGCATGTGGGTGGGTTTCCGTGTAGACCTCCATGTGCATTGGAGTGACATTTCTTTTAATATTGTGGTCTCCTCCTACGGTTTCAACCCCCAAAAATCCGAGAAAGCAAAATCAAATAAAAATAATCAGCTGTTAAGTAAACTACTGCAGCAGTAGAATTTATAAAGCGATGTCTAATATGGAAGCAAGTTTGATCATGCACAGCCACCCTAATTATGTTTAATTTCGTTCCTTAAATTCCTTAAACATATATAAATCATAAATGCTGTACAAACTTCGTTGATATAATACCAATAATTGATACAATATTCTGCCCAATTATAGGTACATATAAGAGCATGTACCTTAATCACATGCAGAAATGTAGCTCAAAACGTTCTTGGTGGACTTTATCGTGTCATGAAGAAAAAATCTGCCACAAAGATCTCAATTGTAATACATGTAATTAGTACGGTTTTAAAATTTCGTTTTTGAGTTCACGAAGTCTACACGTATTGCATACAGGTCCTGCGACGATTGGTCGGAATTTTAAATCTGTAGGTCGAATAATATGTACATATATACCATTTTGTTCATTTATAGCTTTTTGATAATATCAGACTCTTGAACTTTCGGTAAGCCGTATAAATTACTTGTTCTTGACTGCAAACCATCCAGATAATTTCTGTCTTTCATTGTAAAGATGTTACAAGGTTTGTCAATAAATTTTCTTAATTTATCACTCACTTTATTTTCTGTCTGGTTCGTATCGCTCATAAAATTGTTCATCATTAGGTAATGATTTTATCTTTTCAGCATAATAATCGGTGTCCATAGTGACAACTGCTCCACCCTTGTCTGCTTCCTTAATTATGATAGAATCGTCAGTTTGCAATTAATTCATTCATAGCTTGTAGCTCTTCTTTAGTTCAATTATTTTTGTTGGTGGGTGAAGGTACTTTGTGGAGAGAGTGCGCAATTTCTTTCAGTCTGTCAATACATATTTCTAATGTCTCATTTTGACTTTAAGGAGGGGTGAAGGTACTTTTTCTTTTGACCAGTGATTCATCCCATTCCTTATCTGTATTTTGGAAACATTTTCAGACGTAATGTACGACAAAATTTTAAAATATCACACACTTGTTCTTCTGTGTCTTTTTTTTTTTTTTTGGTGTCAGTGTGAATTTCAATCCCTTTTTAGAGAGCTTTACTTGTCCTTGTGTCAATTGTTTGCTTGATAAGTTTATAATTTTAACAATAGATGTATTTGAAATTAATATCTTCTTGGCTCCTGCTGTTGGGGGTATTGTTGCGCTCTTTCTCTCCATCTGTTGTATCTTTGCTCTTTTTGGTAGGTGTCTCTTGCTTCTCTTGATTGTGTCTTGTTTGTTTGTGGTCTTTGTCCTCTTTGATTTCTGTAGCCTTTTTGCTCTTGTAGAGGGCGCCATTGTGTATTTTGGCGTGGTCATCTCTGTAAAAAAGGAAACACTTCTACATTTAGGCCTAGTACATATCTCTGACCTTAGTTTTGTCTGCCCAATGGGTCTGTGTCATGTCTAGGATGAAATACTTGAAATCTATTGTATGTCGGGAAGTCTACGTTTCTTCTGTTTGCATTCCTAGCTACCATTGCAAAAGTTGTTTCTAAAGGGTTCCATACCTTGGTTAAACATTGACAAATGTTATTTGTCCTTTAATTCTGATGTCACGACCATACAATGTACCTACAGCTATTGTACATAATATTTTGATTTTTTAATATTTACAATCAAGAGTAATCTACATTCATTTCAACAACCTGCATCGTCATGTAATTGATTTTATATGTTCAAATTTACAATTCAATTTGGGCAAATGTGATATCTATTGTGATGTGCTAATATGTGTTATGTACATGTAAATTTAATATATAGTGACAGTAAAAAACGATATACGTACGTCGCTGTATACATTTTCTGGTATATGGGTAACCCTAGCATGTCTATGGGTTCCGACTTCTCCAAACAGGGAGACTGTCTTATTGATTGCCACTTTCCTTGCCATGAATAAATATTGATTAGCATTGTTTAGCAGTGTATGAAAGTGCCCAAGTCAATATATGCCTCATCCAAACGACTGCAGTCGTT
This sequence comes from Hermodice carunculata, assembly GCA_964020975.1. Lineage (NCBI taxonomy): Eukaryota > Metazoa > Annelida > Polychaeta > Eunicida > Amphinomidae > Hermodice > Hermodice carunculata. The sequence goes on from OZ026613.1 coordinate 116,805,563, forward strand.
TGGATGAGGCATATATTGACCTGTTCAAGTTACCTTATTCGACAATGTTTAGCACTTTCACTATTATAAATCTATATTGATTAGCAATGATTAGCAGTCTTTGCACATTTATTGAAATTGATTAGCATCTCCATTTCCTCAAGTTTCCATTTCAATTAACAAACTGTGATTCAAATCTTGCTACCTTTTGCCTTGTGATATGTATACTCATCAAACGGATCAATATGCAGAAATGTTTTCACCTTTTATGCAAAATAGCATACATATATTAAATTGCGTATACTGACTAAAAGCTGTGCCGCAGAGAAGTCCATCATCCTGTTTTGAGTTCCTGAGACATACACAAATGAAAAAAGCATAGTTAAGTTTGGTGCCCTCAGATGGTACCAATTGGTCAAAATTGGGCCCTCAGCTCATGGACTACATATGCAAAAAGTTTTCTAAGTAAATCCATCAAAATGTTTGGTCATTTCAAAAGTTTAGGTTTTGAATTTCTTTAAAACTATCAGAGGTGAGGTATCATTCCAAATTGAACATATGCTTTAGGCACATTCAATGAACCACAAACAGAAGTTGTACAATTTGACTTGGGTATTTCCATCTTTTGAATGTTGACTATCTTCAAAATGTTGTAGGTAAAAGTGCCTTTCAAACTTCAATATATAGGTCTGTGCTGTGGGCACATCCAATAAACCACAAACAAAACTTGTGAGATTTTAATTTATGCTGATTAGGGGTACTTGAAAAGTTTAAGTGTTGAATATCTTCAAAACTGTTATGGTAAAGAAATGATATTTCTAATTCATTATCTAGGTTCTTGCTGCAGGCGCATCTCGTGAGCCACAAACAAAAGCTGTAGAAGTTTAGTTTATGCCAATTAGGGGCATTTAACATTTTTCTTGCTGACTATCATCATAACTATTATAGGTAGTAGTGCCATTATATATGGGTTTATTATGTAGGCGCATCCGATGAATCACAGACAAAAGTTATATAATTTGGAAGGTTGGTGGCTTGAAAAGTTTGAATGTTGAATATCTACCTTTAAAACTATTATGTGTAGATATGCCATTCTGACCTCACTTTCCAGGTTTGTCCATCATCATCATCATTTAAGATGCATGCCAGAGAGGATGGGGTTAAGGCAGATATATCCCTGAGGAGCCCTGCACGTTCCTGGATTCATGCAAAAAATTTCAATGTGTTAAAAAATTAATTTCAAGTATTTTTTCAGTGACAAACGTGGTATTCTGGTACTTCAGCTGCCACAGAGATCACTAGCCAGACAGTACCTCAGTGTTAGACAGTGGAGAGAGTGCATCGTGTATTTACCATCCCTTCTTAAAACTTTATTATCTATTATCCCCTGTCAAAATGTTTCTTTTTCCCCCGGGAATGGGCTGATGTTACTCGTTTGTATAAAAAAGACAACATAAGACTACTTCATAAACTCACTGCTGACCTGATTCGGCAAAACCATGCGCGACAAAAGACTATGTAATAACTACCGTCTTACTTCAGTGTATGGGAAAACTATGGCAAGTCGTTTCGTCATTTATTTGACTATTACACATGTGCAAAAATCCGTTTAACATATGTAAAAACGGTTTCATATGTGTGAAAATCTGTAAATCATTTGCAAAAGGATTTACATATATGTGAAATACTCTTATACATATTTGAAATAGTTTTAGACATATGTACAATTGTATTTTACTTCCACATAAATGGGTATTTGTGGTTTAAATTTTGGAAAAATCTTGTATCACTTAGCCGGATATAATTAAAAGTTAAAAGAAGGGAGCTGAACTTTGAGGTGATTGCATCATGTGGTGTTAGCGTGAGGCATGCAGGAACAAATAAAACCAAATAAAACCAAATAAATATTGAAATAAAGAAGGAAACAAGTGAATATAAGGAAAGTATATTGGTAAAGTAATGTTGCAATCCCATCACCTGTGTTAAAAAAGTGCACATGCACACATGCCAACAGCAACCCTAAATTATCTATCTTCACCAATGGGGCTCAATACATTTTTTCCCGTTAATCAATGCAATTTTGCACTTTAAATCAAGCAAACACAAAAACATTTACAAGAAGTAGGTAATATAACATGCTAATGTACTTATACAGTTGAATTGCTAACAAACATATCTTTCTCATGTTTGACATGGACTCATGCAGGGTGGTATCCATACTTTCAAGAATTCTTTCATCTGCAAAGTATGGTTAAAGCAACGTGATCTACTTGCCTTTGCCTTATCCTAATTGAGAGGCATTTGTGTCATTGCGTGCAGATACAAGCTTTTTGAGAAAAATGTAAGTTCTGAATTATGCATGCATTCCACGTATTGCTGTTACCTCTGTGATGTGGTAAGTCACATTTCAGGTCTCACGTGATGCTTTAACTGCTAATTTGACACATTGCCCGTTCCTTATCGAAATATTCTTATCCTTGCATTTTATTTTTGCAGGAGCATTGATAGTCATTCCAGTTAACTCTGTGACGACAGTGGATCCCGGCAAAAGACTCCGTGAAATGCAAGAATACTATGACAAACAGATTTACAGGCACAATGCAGAAAATGAAGAGAAATCTCCAACACAGATGATGAACCTAAAGGGCGGTGAAGATCTGGAGAAAGTCACAAGCGTCAAAACGGTTGATGGTTTGATAAAAACAAAAGTACAAGAAACATACAAAGGCTTAGAGGTTTTTGGAGAGATAGCTGTAATTGGACAAAAAGAAAATGGCAACTACAAAAGTGCATCTGGTCAACTGGTGGAAGGCATTGAGAATGAAGTTCCAGATGTGAATCCCGCCATAAGTGTGCCACAGGCTCTAGCGATAGCCGTATCTGACCAGAAGGACAAACCTGAGGTCGTCAAATTTAACAGGAACAGGGATGTGAAACTTGTGATATTCATATCGAAATGGGTCATGGATAGTCCGTTGCTTCAGACAAATGTAGTCAAGGAACCCAAACAGGCAAGACTTGCATATATGCTGTCGTATCGCGTGGAAACAAACAGTAAGCAATCAAGGCCGTACTATGTTATTGATGCCAAAACTGGAAAGATCATTGATAAGTGGCAGTCTTCTGAAACCCAGTCATGTTCACATTTACAACATGCTTCAAAATATGAAAGCATCGGTGGTAATGTTAAAACAGGTATGAAAAAATATGATGGAAAAGAATTTGCGAAACTTGTTGTCAACAGGGAAGGTGACACATGCTACTTTGAAAACTATGCTGTAAGGGTCATTGATATGATGAGCAATGTTACTGTGGCATACAGTGGTTATGATAAGACATTTGTGTATGACTGCAACAAACGATTTAATGATAGTATTAATGGGGGTTACTCTCCACTGAGTGATGTTCTCTTTGCTGCAACCGTTATGCATGACATGTATCAGCAATGGTACAACACAACACCACTAAAATCTAAAATTGTAGCCCGCGTTCATTTCAAGAAAAATTTAGAAAATGCATTCTGGGATGGACGATATGTTTCATTTGGTGATGGATTCGCGACATTTTACCCTTTAACGAGTCTTGATATTGTTGATCATGAAATTGGTCATGGAGTGGTCTCCGAGAATTCACGCCTTATCTACAGAGGTCAGTCTGGAGGAATGGATGAAGCATTTGCAGACATGTCTGGTGAATCAGCGGAATTCTTTGCAACAGGTAAGGTCGACTGGCTCATTGGAGCAGGGGTAACAAAGGAGATGACAGCACTTCGATACTTTGAAGACCCTACCAAAGACTCTCCATCAAACATGTATCTGAACTTCGCGGTAGAGGAGATATCGATGTTCACTACAGCAGTGGCATCTATAACCGCGTCTTCTACATCCTAGCACACAAGCCTGAATGGAATGTGAAGAAAGCTTATGATGTGATGGTGCTAGCTAACAAGCTCTACTGGCGACCCAACAGTGACTTTGATGATGGGGCGTGTGGTGCGGGCAAAGCTGCTGTAGACCTTGGCTATAATGCACAGGACGTGAGAGAAGCTTTTGTAAGCGTTGGTATAGAACCTTGTGAGAGTGACCTTTTGCTGTAAAGCGATCTTAAAGGAAATAAAAATTCACCAGTAATATTATCTTGGACGATACCAGCAAATGCACATTTTCTTTATGTTAAAACAACCCAAGGACGAGGTAATGTAACTTTGTGTGTGATGAAAGGATCCATGCCAAACAATGGTGCATGTAATGTATCATCCACCAACAAAGGAAATGAAGAAAAAATTCTGCTAAAAGATTCTCCCCCTGGCAAATACTATATATCTCTCTCATCTCCTACCAGCTTTTCTGGCGTTGGACTTGTTGCCAAAATGTCTGTTAGGGGAAAGACCTTAGTGGAGAACTTGGACTGGTGTGGAAATAACAGGGAGGACAAATGGCTGAGGAAAACATCCACTGTTCCTGCCAACATTTCTGTCATACAATTTACTGGAAAAACAGAAACTGGGATAATTTATGTAGCGATGAGACATGGACAACCTGTGACTCCTAGGGCTTATGATAAATTAATGGTATTTAACAATTCTCCCACAAAGTATACGTTATGTGAAACTAAAGCTGGAGAATTTTTATCACGTGTTGATGGGATCCAACAATCGATTCAATGGGACTACCATAACCTATTCATACCCTGAGTTCCCAAAGATTGAGACTTGAGTTTTTCTCCAGTCACAAGTAAAGTGCTTCAAGAACCAAGTCTTTTTGAGTTTATGTTAGGTTTAAATACGCTGCCTTACTGAAGAATTTCAATGTATTTGATACTTTGTGTTTCAGCATGAATTTAGTATTAATAGTACTTGTAATCGATTGAAACTGCTCTGGAAAACCCTGGTACAAGAATCATAAGACCAAAACGAAAAAGGAAGTCTCATGTTCTATAAAATGAGCAAAAATCGCCATTGTATGTCTCATTTTTGTGTGTATGTGCCTTGGCTGTTGTGACGTAACATGCATGGAGAAATATATCATAAAAGTTTGAATAGTGAACTGAAAGTAATGCTTGACAAAATGTTTCCATTGTATAAGTCTAATATCACACCAATCACTTGACAGTTTAGGATTATGTCACAGTATAAGTATACATATAGTGTCTCTGTGTGCGTGCAGGTCTGATTTGTTCAACGTATGAATGGATGGATGAGTATAATTATGCTAGCTGTGTTACATCATTTGTGTCTATGTGTACATCTATGTCTGCATTTATACACTTATGTATGGACGGTGTTGCATAACTATGCTGGTTGTGTCAAAGTATATGCATGCATGTGTGTTTATGTGCGCTTTTGTGCCTGTATTCAAATAGGCATGTATGGATGGATGGATGGATAGATGGATGGGTATACTGATGCTCGCTGTGTCACTGTATCTGTATGTATGAGTGTCTGTGTGTGTCGATGTCTGCATTCATGCACATATGTACGTATGGATGGAGATATTTACGCTGGCACTGTAACATTCGCATGCACGTGTGCAGTCATGCACATATATATGGATGAATGGGAATAATAATGTTGGCTTCCATGCACACTATACCTGGAATGGAATATACAGTGTTATCCAACCAGTTTACAAGGTAAATAAACATGGCGCAAGCAGGAAAATGTGTAGTTCTTTACATTTTTGGCTGAATGTTATAACAAACGCTGACTGATATGTAATCCTTGTTCAAATATAAACTTAGTTCAACCAAGCTCACACCCCCCCCCCCCAAAAGTTGTATAAAACTTTTCTACGCTTCTTTTGAAGAAGCGTAGAAAAGTTTTATACAACTGAAATTAAACACGGTTATTAAGGGAGGAACTCATTGGAGAAGCCCTGTGTAAGCACCTGACATGATATGGAAGAAGAATCTCTTGTGCAAGCTCCTAACATGATTAAGGAGGAGAGAATACCTATGCAAACCCCTAATATGATTGTGAGAGGGGAACTCCTGTGCAAATCTCTCACACAATAATGGGAGAGAAAACTACTGTGCATGCAAGGCCCCAAGACGATTATTGAAGAGAAAACTCCTGTGTAAGCGCCTGGCATGATATGGAAGAGGAATCTCCTGTGCAAGCTCCTTACAAGATTACAGAGGAGGAAATTCTGTGCAAATCCCTAACATAATTATGAAGGACAGAACTCCTGTGCAAATCTCTTACATAATAGTGGCGGAGGAAACTATTGTGCATGCAAGCCCCTGAGACGATTTGGAAGAGGCATCTCCTGTGTAAGCTCCTTACACAATTACAGAGGAGTGAATTCCTGTGCAAATCCATAACGCAATAATGGGAGCAGAAAGTACTATGCATTGAAGCCCCAGAGACGACATGGAAGAGGAGACTCCTGTGAAGGCTCTTTACATGATTACAGAGGAGGGAACTCATGTGCAAGCTCCTTACACCATTATGGAATAGGCTAACCGTGTGCTAGCCCCTGATACGATTACGGATGATGGAACTTGTGAGCAGGCCCCTGATATGATAATGGAGGAGGTTACACCTATGCAAGTCCCTTACACGATAATAGAAGAGGGAACTTCTCTGCAGCCCCAAAACAGGAAAACATGTAAGGGGGAACTCCTGCGCAAGCCCCTAGCATGATTGTGAAGGAAGTAGCTTTTATGGAGCTCCTAACACGATTATGAAAGAGGGAACTCCTGCGCACCCCCCCCCCCCCCCCACAATTAAGGTATGGGGGAAACTCCTGTGCAAGCCTTAAGACGATTATGGAGGATGGAACTCCTGTACAAGTTCCTGATGCCATCCTCGAAGAGGGAACACTCGTTCACAGCTCTAACACAGTTTATGGAGAAGGGCACTTTAGTGCAAGACCCTCCTGACACGATTTTGATTGGTAGAACTCGTGTGCAAAGCCCCAACATTTATAGACGAATGAACTCATGTGTTAACCCCTGACACACATATGGGGTAACAATTCCTGTGGAAGCCCCTAACAACATCATAAAAGAGGGAGCTCCTGTGCAAGCCCCTGACAGGCTTATGGAAGTAGGAACTTCTGTGCAAGTCCCATGTACGATTACAGAGGATAAACTTCCTGTGCAAGCCCCTGACACGATTATGGAGGAGGAAACTCGCATGCAAGTCCTTGATTAGATTACGGAAGAGGAAACTCCTGTGGAAGTCCATAACAGGGTTATGGGGTGCGAATACATGTGCAAGCCTCCAGCACAAGAAGAAAAAGAAACACATATGCAAGGATGTATTCTGTAGTGCCAAAGCAATGATTAATATTTTTGCGACATACCCACTCACCACAACTGGTTCATTTGTAATAAAAGTTTGATTATGGGGGACCCTTTGGAATAATTTTTTTTTAAAAAGTTGTGTGTCCACAATCGAAAACACCAAAGGGATATCAGATGTGCTCTTACACTAATAAAGATCAAGAACCCTGAAGGTTTGCACGGATATATCATACATAATCCAAACTTCAGCTTTTGGTCGTGTCTTTACATATAAAAAATGCATTTTTGTTCATAACTTGGAAAGTCCAACGCCATTTTATTATTATGTTGAGTTATGCAAATAGCCCAGTCAAGGGTGGAACTTACAAAATATACCAATTAAAGATCAAGATCATAACACTGAAAATGAGTTCATTTTAATTTCGAAAAGCAGGCCAGGCAGACAGCTAAATTTCACACACAAGTCAGTCTTTCAATATGGCTCTTCCGCAAAATAATCTTGCTATGGCATTGTACGAAACAGCGTTTGTGACGTATTTTACCTACTTACAAAAACGGTTTTTGCTCATAAATTGCACAATTCGCAACTGCTTTGTATGAGCTTTTGCGTTAGCTTGGTACGTGATGTAACTTTCCGTCATTACACGCTCCGACATATTAGGAGATCAATATGATATTACCGTTTGAAAAATAGCATCAACTGGTAAATCTAGAAAAACTTCTGGATATTGGCATTGCTTCCCTGTTACTGGTATCTATCTAGCAGGGGACTTCAAGGCCGAATTCTGCTTCTGATCGTTTTAAGATCAGATATTTAGCTTTCATACCAAGCCTTGTCAACCGTTTGGGGAGCCAGGCCCGTAGCCATACTTTGATTATGGGGTTGTCTCCTTTCCAAAATTTTGGACCTTTTTTCAATACTGGCTCACCGCACTCGAAAGTTACAAATTCATTGAAGCATGTGCCTACATGTATGCTACATCATGTCATGAATATGTACATAGCGTATAAACATTTACATTTTCATGTTGCAACACAGGCCAAAAAAGCGACTATTATTTATGTCTATCTATCTATCTATCTATCTATCTATCTATCTATCTATCTATCTATCTATCTATCTATCTATCTATCTATCTGTCTGTCTGTCTGTCTGTCTGTCTGTCTGTCTGTCTGTCTGTCTGTCTGTCTGTCTGTCTGTCTGTCTGTCTGTCTATCTATATATGTATACATAAAATATGTATATGTATATATATGTATGTATGTATATATATATATATATAAATATATATATATACGTACATATATAATGTACATGTCAGGCCGTGGATATAAATTGTACAAGTTCACGCGAAGTGGTAAATTGAATGAAATATTGGCTTTTTATATCATAGCTTGTTTCTCATTAACATTTTTATAGATCATGGTATTCTGCCAGATATATTATATCATAGTGTCATAAGTATAAACAGCTGTGAGGCTGTCAGTCCATATAGAAAAATGTTGGTTTATATTTGATAAGTCTTTATATTTGAAGGATTTTGAGCTCTGCCCGGGTAAACTAAGAACACTATCACCTTTAGGCTGCATGAAGTGACAAGTATTAACATAAGTATAAGCAAAGTATATACTATCTAAATGGCTTTGATCAATAGATTATAAAACAAGCTTAAACAGTCCTATTTCGTTTAGATTATTGTATGAATAACTTCATTGATCAGAAATTACAATGTAACATAACATGACTAGACAAATGTAGAAATAACATCATAATGGTTTTATAAAACCGCAAAATGTTTTAAGATAGTTACTTGCTACATATGCGGATGAAAAGGCATTTTCTAGAGATTTTTTTTTTTGGTGCTTTTTTGGGGTAACAATGTTCCAGTGCTTCAAAGTTAATGCCACTGTACACTGTGGGAATGTTAGATTCAGCATTTAAATTCCTAAACAGACACACATGAAAATAAAATCTCTGGGCTGCTTTTTAGGCACAAGTGTTAGGAGCAACTCAGTGAATACGGTGCAGAGTACGGTTGAATCGGGAGCAAGCTATTTCCACATTTTTGCACACCGATGTCGCATCGTAATTTAAGATCAAAACAGATTTTTGTCAGCAATTAAAAGGAAAGGGTATTACTTTCATCTTATTTATGATCTGCTGATCATGGCCTTTGCAACAATGTAGTCGTTGCTCATGTATATATGCATTTTTAACTCAATGAAGTCGGACAGAGGATCGCGGACTTAGCTTACCGGGGCACAGTCTGTGTGGTTTACCGGGGAATAGGTCGACTGCCTTAAAACTGGCTTTTACGCTGATACAGCTCTAAAACTCTCGTAATACTCGTATTACTTCACCAGGTATGCCATGATAAGATACCTTGTGCAATTATCTTAGCAGGTTATTAAATAAAAGATACTGTAGGAATGTGGACCTTTTACAAACCTGACAGCTATCTGTACATAAACCTACTTAAAAAAAACATTAAAATAATAAAAGATAAAAAAATGGGCTTTTAAAATTTAAATGCTTTAGTTTTTTATCGGTATTTCCAGTCTGTCTTTTGTTTTATTTCTTTTTATGTGCTTTGTTTCTTCTTTATCTTTTTTCTTTCATTTCACTCATTATTATATTATTGCATCGCGGTTTCAATCTTTTACACATACTGTTTTTACTAGAGTCATGCTGAAACAAGAAGTATTAGAAATAATGATGCTTTATTGAAAGTGATTCTATTTAATGTAGACCTGAGTTTGCTGTGCTAATAGCGAAAAGGTCCAATATTGGTTAAATTAAGGTAAAAGAAGGTCCAGTATTGGTGAACCAAGTTTCAACATACAACGTTAAGGTCCAGAACCAAAGAACCAAGTTTGACTTGTTTTAAAAAATATTGAATTTGAAACATCTTCTTTTCATTCTCCAATGAAAGAAAGGTACTCATTCAGTTCTGTCTCAAAGAGCATTTCTGAAGCTGGGTTTGATGTATTAACAAAACTGCAATAAATGATATAAGGGTCCAAAAAAACAATTGAAGACTAATGGTCCAACAATTTTCTTTCATTGGTGGGACAGTTTACCATCACAGGTGCCTTCGACTGTGCCCAGGTAACAAATTCAACTGACGTCAAAGGAAGTAATGTGTAAAGGGAGAAAGAACATCCATTTTTAATATTACTGTGATGTTTCGACAAATAAATCATACAGCCACCTATTTGTGGTAGCTCTATGCGACCCGACCGACCCCACTGAAAAAGCCATAGTCCCAACCCCAAGCAATTTTTATGAAACATAAAATATATATAATAGTTTCAAGCCACCCTTTCCTAATCAAAATTGATCGACCCTGGCTGAAAGATTTTATCGAGGAAGTGGCCACCGTGTGCCGTTATTTTGAAGCAAAGTCAACTCAAACACAGTTGTTCATTTCAATTTGTCTGCAGTGGAGGGTTAGCTTGGGCCAGGGAAAGAGCATAGCTACATAGCCACCGTGTCCGGCGAAACAGCATAGGCATAGCCTCGGTTGAAAGATTTCATCGAAAAGCGGCCGTTCTCGTAATATTTTGCTAGGTTCCAGTTCTCCGTTCTCGGAATTAGCAGGGCAAACGGTCGTTGAAGTAATTTTAAAATATGACTTACTATCTTAACTTCAATCTGCCCGATCGGTTGTGTCTGAAGCAGTTATCATCGTTAGGACATTTTCTTACAATACCCTATCTTAATCCTACACCAGATGTAAAAAAGTTCCCTTTCTTAATCCTGTGATGTGTTGAAAAGAGTGCTGCATTGGTGCGTCCTAATTGTTACCCCTATCCTAATCCAGCTGTGTATGTATGTATATATACATATATATATATATATATATATATATATATATATATATATATATATATATATATATATATATATATATATATATATATATATATATATATATATATATATATATATATACATATATATTTTTTTGGGGGGGGGGGCTTTTCTTATCCTGGGAGTAATGAAAACAGGGCCTTTCCTGCAACACATACTCAGTAAAATACTACATGGAAGTACCCCCCCCCCCCTCCGCCTTGAACCAACCGGCACGCGGTAAATGCCATTTTGAACATTGCGCAATACCGCAAAAAATACATTTGATTTAGATATTGAAGTGAAATGTACATGGGTCCAGGTCCCTGATGAACTTCTGCCTGGGGAAACCCAATAGCGTATCTCATTTTGGGTCCCTCCTTCTCACAGCATATATCACATCATTATTGATGCTCTGAAACATTTGCAAAATATATACTTTTGGTTGGTATATAATAATAATTTTTCGCTCTTTAAAGTGCCATAGTAAATCAGAATAAGTAATGCACTCTTGGTTGAATGAATTAATGTGCACACCTTACGCAGAGAATAATTATTATAGTAAAATGTATTAAAGACATACCTTCCTTCTTTTTTTTTTTTTTTGTTGTCTTTGTTTTGTTTTGTTTACTTTGGTGTCGTTTTATCTGATATGTATATGGGGGGGGGGGGGTATTGAACCTTTAGACGCTGATGTGTGTATCCATTGACACCTCCCTGGCTGCTGGCCTTTTTCAATGATCAGAGAATGGAAATGTACGGAACACACATTTTATGTCATAACAGTGTCTAGAGATGAACCGTTGGGTGGATGGAGAACGCTACGTAGTATATAACACCTTCAATCCGAGAGAGAACAAGAGAGAAAATGCCTTACATCTTGTCCAATGTGGAAGGCATTTTACACACTCGTGTATTTAGGGATTTCTAGATTTCGGAGACCTCGGAATTGGTTCCATTAAATAGAATCCATGGTTTATTAGTAATTGATTCATGCCAGCTGTGGCATGTATATAATAACACAGGCCAACACAGTGCAAACAGTACAGTCCGTTAGTAAGTATATTCAAAGTGCGATTTGAAAGTATCAGTAGCAATGTACTTCAGTTTACCCTCTTGGAAGTACCAGGGCCATCAGGACCATTAATACGCATGGCCTATCTGGGTCTGTGTTTTCAAATTGTATCTATTATGTTTATGTAACCACGGAACGACTGGGTCTCTAACCAGCAACCTTTGGTATCAATCACCTAGCCAAAAATGGGAAACGCACATACCAACTGCACCAAATCCCGATTTAAAAAAAGAATGGTTTAATGGAGACCGGTATATGAACGCCATAATCGACACGACCCAGTTTATTGTAATTTATCCAGTACAAGTACTGACTTCGGAGTTGTCCCAGATCGGGGACTGTACATATGTTAGTCAACCAGTATCAAAGGAGCACCAAAAATATATTATGTTTTGTGACCACAGAACAACCGAGTTTCGAACCAGCAACCTTCGGCACCAATTCCCTAGCCGAAAATGGGAATGTTGTTAAACATCTGATCGTGCAGCATAAAGTTCTGCATTCAGGTTGCTTACTTCGTTGTGCAGCTCTACTATTTATCTTTAGACGTCACCTCTCGTGCTTCTGGCCGTGTCAAAATCAACGTCAAGAAAATGGATGCTGGATTCAATAAAGTCGAATCTTCTATCTGTATACACAATTATAGTTTGATCAGGAAGTTTGATGGCAAGTGTGCTTTCAAGATAGTGCAGTGTTTGAGAGAAACTTCTGTTGGGAATACATCTGATTTTTTTTATTTCTAAAACCGTGGGAGTGTCCTGCTCCAGTAACAGGTACCCGTCTCTTTCATCTGTGTTAGCAGTGAAACACTTGAAAATCTGGGCTTGAAAGATAATAACCGGCGGTATGTCACGTATCATACGTATATGTTTAGCTTGTGCCTGTATGTATCACTGAAGGAGGGTTGGTTCTTGTGTTTGGTTTGAGGACACTGACATTCAGGAAATGAGTCGCTGCTGGAGCATCACGTGATATTTGTTGAACGGCTATGCTACTAGGTTTGAACACATTTTATATGACAAAGTAGATCAAGTCCAATTTCATGACAGCTGAAGAACCATTTGATACATGTTGGACGGGTATGCTACTAGGCTTTAACACATTTTATATGACAAAGTACATCAAGTCCAATTCCATCACAGCTGTAGAATCACTTGATACATGTTGGACGGGTATGCGACTAGGTTAAAACACATTTTATATGACAAAGTACAACAAGTCCAATTCCATAACAGCTGTAGAATCACTTGATACATGTTGGACGGGTATGCTACTAAAGTAAAACACATTTTATAGGAAAAAGTACAACAAGTCCAATTCCATCACAGCTGTAGAATCATTTGATACATGTTGGACGGGTATGCTACTAGGCTTTAACACATTTTGTATGAAAAAGTACAAGTCCAATTCCATCACAGCTGTAGAATCATTTGATACATGTTGGACGGGTCTGCTACTAGAATTCAACACATTTTATATGACTAAGTAGATCAAGTCCAATTCCACCACAGCTGTAGAGTCACTTGATACATGTTGGACGGTATGCTACTAGAGTAAAACACATTTTCTATGACATAGTTATCAATTCCAATTTCATCACAGTTGTAGAATCACTTGATACATGTTGGACGGGTATGCTACTAGGTTTAAACACATTTATTATGACAAAGTACATCAAGTCCAATTCCATCACAGCTGTAGAATCACTTGATACATGTTGGACGGATATGGTACTAGAGTAAAACACATTTTATATGACATAGTAATCAATTTCAATTCCATCACAGCTGTCGAATCACTTAATACATGTTCGACGGGTATGCTACTAGGTTTAAACACATTTTATATGACATAGTAATCATTCCAATTTCATTACAGGTGTAGAATCACTTGATGCAAGTTGGACGGGTATGTTTCCAGGTTTAAACACATTTTAAATGACAAAGTATATCAAGTCCAATTCCATCACAGCTGTAGAATCACTTGATACATGTTGGACGGGTATGCTACTAGATTTTTACACATTTCATCTGACAAAGTAGATCAATTCCAATTTTAATATTATTTAAAGCAATGAAATGACATGGCTTTTACCTATTGAAATCCCTGTTCCAGAAATATACAAAAAACAACAGAGATAGATAAACGAAAATGCAGAGATCTGCAGGACAGCTAGCAGTGCAGTGATATATCTGATGACACAAATTAATATGTGTCTTCACAGTCGTTTATTTATGTGTAATTTATCACCAAATGCTAGGCAAGTTTAAGTTAGCAAGAGTTGACAAGATGACTACTTGTTACTTAGGATCAGTGTATATATATCCTATTACCAAATTCCAGAAGGTTTAAACCAAGCGGTGGCTCCTATAAATATATATATATATATATATATATTGAAAAATCATTATTTTCGGAAAAAGAGCCCTCATGCCACCCTTACAGCACAGTCCCTAAAGTGAACAGAAGCCAATGAATAATTGGGTCTGCAAGTACACGTGTCGAATAGTATATTTTGGACAGGAGGAAAAATAATGCCATATATCTTCGTCTCGGTGACCACATTAGCATTTAGGAAAATCCACAATTCTGAAAAAGGTGAGTGTTTAGGGGATATGTGTGTAAGCAAAGGCGTGCGTGTGACAGCTGAAAATTTGCTCCCAACGTTGAATAATTCTGAGAATTGGGTTGACCGTAAGATTGCTTTAATAAGTTTGGATTCAAAGGTCTGAAGTGACAGAGATCTACGAATATCAAGAGGTATTTCATTGCAAATTCTCTCATTTGAAGGAAGTCAAGACTTATAAAAAAGTAATTTCGTGTCTTAAAATGAGGGAGGTCAAATTGTTGCCGAGTATTGAAGGCTTGTGTATCTATTTTGGTGGAAAAATAGAGCACAAGAATTCGGGTAAGGTCTTGCTTGCTATCAGTCTGCTACTTAATGAAACCTACACCCTCATTTGAGGACCTCGAGGTTGAGTTACCAGTAACCAATAGGACAGTATGTATATGTAACTTCCTGATTAACTTGGCGGCACGACTCCATTTCAAAATTTTCCCCTGCACTGCATAGTTAATTGGCCATTACATGTTAAATTGATAAAATTGGTCCATTCTGATCTTGCCTCCGATCTATAAAACCTGGCAAAGTTGAACACAACAGTGTAGCTTAATAGAGCACAGGAGGATTGAGTTCAAACTGTAAAGAATAGTTATATATAGCATAGCGGGATTGAGATCAAACTATAAAGTATAGTTATATATAGCACAGGAGGATTGAGATCAAACTATCAAGTATAGTTATATATAGCATAGGGGATTGAGATCAAACTATAAAAAATAGATATATATAGCATAGGGGATTGATATCAAACTATAAAGTATAGTTATATATAGTATAAGGGGATTGAAATCAAACTATAAAGAATAGGTATATATAGCATCGGGGGAATGAGATAAAACCATAAAGAAAAGGTATATATGGCATGGGAGGACTGACATCAAACAATAAGTATAGCTATATAGAGCATAGGAAGATTGAGATCGAGCCATAAAATATGGCTATATATAGCATGGCGGGATTAAGATCGAAACAGAAGGTCCCCTATGAAAAAGTACCCACATGGTGATATAGAAATATCTGCAAAACATTTTGAAATATATCTACCTTCTCAGCTCTCATTGCATTGTAAGTTCGTATACCTCAAGTTATTTTATGAGAAATGAGCCCAGTAAAACCACACCCTAATTTGTCAATGGCACCAACCCAAATTCATATTTATAGCTTACCCAGACTGTCCACTTGATAGTAATATGTGTTGCAGGATTATGGTAATAAAGTAACTTTAATTGCATCTCTGCCCCCCCCCCCTTTTACAACGAAAATGACCAGGCCTACCAAGAGTTCACAGAAATTGCTCCACCCTAAACCCGTAAGTCTGGAATTCAATGGTATGTGCTTGAAATCCACAGACTTCAATGATGCCATCTTATTGACCATACATAATGACACAGGTCTGCTTTGAACTAGGGCCATGGATACAACGTTTGTTCCCAAATATCGGGGTATCATTCATAGTTATATCAGGATTTAAATGTGAAAATACTAATTGTGGCATCTGTCACAACTTCAAACCAATTCACATATATTTACAATGGGAAATAGTACCCACTATTCTAGAAATATAGCTGTTTACATTTTGACAAGACAACAGCTTTGAGCCATCTGGTGTGTTCTTGAGTCAAAATGGCCACCATTCAGGACAGCAGATTGAAGTTGCAGGTTACACTGCTAAGTCTACATTGACCCAGAATTCTATCGTGTGGCTGACTGTATATTTTACATTAATACAAATATTTATATATCCCACATTAGGCCAGAGCTGTCCATCCAAGTTCCTCTTGAAACTTCACAATACTGGTGCCTTGTATCGCAACAGTTGGAATACAAGCAGCATTTAATTTGACACTTGTTACTTTTCTGCATCTGATGCTGTACAACCACTCCACATTGGACTAGCATACTCAAGTATCGGTCTTATCTATCTATCTATCTATCTATCTATCTATCTATCTATCTATCTATCTATCTATCTATCTATCTATCTATCTATCTGTCTGTCTGTCTGTCTGTCTGTCTGTCTGTCTGTCTATCTCTCTATCTCTCTATCTATCTCTGTCTGTCTGTCTGTTTGTCTGTCTGTCTGTCTGTCTGTCTATTTGCATTTAGAGTACCTAAAGAGGCAAATTTCAACTTGTTAATGATATTGATCAACTTGCTCGATTTTTTTCCACAACTATCCGTAATTTGGTCAGATCGTAGATGTGAACATATATTGTTATACCAAGGTGTTTGTGTTGGGCAGCATCTTCTTAAGTATAACCTCCAAAGCTAAAAGGAAAGTAATAAGGTCAACTGGTCTTGCGCAAAACAATCATCAAACCATTGTTCAATATCAGAAAGATCTGAGTTCACGATATTAAACAGCCCTAACAATGAACCGAGGTAAGTCTTTGCGATTCAAAGATGTGTTGCCGGAAATGTAAGTTTTTATGATTCATATAAAAGTTAGGTCATTGGCGGTCAAAAGGTCACAACGTAAAATTCAAAATATGCTCTATAAGAAAGCCGAGGTCACCAGCATATATTCTGCAAAGCATGCGGGTTGTATCAGCAACATTCTTTCCCTTAACTTTTGCAATATCTTAGAAACTTAACAAAGTTTTAAAAACTCGTTATTATGAGAAAAACCTCGTAGTTATGAATTTTTATAAACTCGTTATTACGATAAAAATCGTAATTTTGAGTTTTTGAAACTCGTAATCACGAGAAAAACCGTTATTTGCAAGATTTTAGAATTCTTTATTAACGAGAGAAGAATTCGTAATTTCAAGTTTTGAAAACTCGTAATTTCGAGTTGTTAAAATAATTTTGGTGGTCTAAGGAGGCTTCAGGCTTTATGTTCGCGAAAGTGTAAAAAGGTGAATTCTGCCAAAAGCGCTTTGTCAGTTGCTTCCAAACTGTAGAGAATCAATTCTTAAGACCTCCGGACCTATATTTGTTCCGCAACTGATATCTATCTTTTTTTTTTTTTTTTTTTTTTACTAATGATTCTGCGTTTTATTCATTTTCAACTTCTTCACCATAACCAGCACGCAGATTATACTGGAACTTGGTGTAGATTTACTTTGTGGAAGGATGAAACGAATTTGTTCCCTAGGCAGTGATGCTTCTGATGCCTGGTTTTTACAATTCTTTTAATTCGGGCTATTAAAATATGCAACACCAAAAGATAGCAAATAGGTACTTTCCTATTAGTCTATTAGAGTAACCATGGGTCTGGCATCGGTTATTGCTACGATATAAGCCAATGTTAGATTTTCTGCTGTCCATGTTGGACAAGAATGATGCCAACATGTGCATCTTACCCTTTAAGCTCAGTCAAGGTCAAGATATCAAATGTCAAACAGACATATTAGCATATGTCTTGGTCATAGATAATTCTGTTACTTTCTATTTAAAATTGACCCGTGAAGCGTATAAGTGAAGACTAATATTACAAACAGTGATGATGGTATTAAACAAAGTCGATCTTGATATTATTGTGAAGTTTATAGTACCACTTTAGATTGTGCATGGAAGGTCAGCTGAGCACATGGCTGTCACTGTCCTCTTCTCTATAGATATTCCCACATTGTGGCAGTTGCCATGCCAAATTTATAACATGTTGCATATTATATGTTCTCTTAGAAATATATTTGTTCAAAGCTTCCGATGTACATCTGTGTGCTTGGCGAGTGGCATGTGATAGATCTGTTTGAAGTATTTTGCAAATTGTCCAAATGCGTCCCCAGTTATTGGTCGTTTGCTCTTCGTTCTGCCGCAAGTTCCTCACTAGTGACGTTTTAACGTAAGTACACTTACGTTTTTGGGTCCTCTTCCTTTTCCTATATCCATGTGCATCCTAACAAACTGGTAATACTTTGAGGTCTTTGCCTATTTCAATCCAAACCTGCTTTGTGACTTTGGAGGGCCCAAACCAGTATTTGGTTTATAGATGCG
Organism: Hermodice carunculata; assembly: GCA_964020975.1. NCBI lineage: Eukaryota > Metazoa > Annelida > Polychaeta > Eunicida > Amphinomidae > Hermodice > Hermodice carunculata. The sequence goes on from OZ026613.1 coordinate 116,824,280, forward strand.
AGTCTCAAGAAAATGTTTCATATTGGGATCTTTTAGTTTGATAAATTCTGGTGCAAGGCCCTGACATGTGCATATGTAAAGAATAATTAGGTAAAAACCTCACCGGTTCCATAAAGTACGACTTCTGTGTGGATGGCATTTCTATTGTTTGGTCGTTGTGTTCTACATTTGTGTGTTGTCTTTATTGTGATATGAATGTTTAAATGTGGACAAGTAAAGGACGCCGTGTCACTGCCAGAGGAGCGATACATTAATAATGAAACCCTTTTATGTTAATTCTGACCCAAATCCACGAATAAGGCCATAACTACATTTATCTAAATATGTAGGCTCAAGTGCAGAATAAACAAGATCAATCAAACTACCTTTTCTTTTTTTAAGTATTCTGGACACATGCATGTAAATATCTAAACAAAAACATCCTTCAGATCGCTGCGTACCTCACGCGACATAAATCAGCAGCATCTCTTTGTGATACCGACAACTAAAACACGCCCGGGACACCAATTTCGTAAAAGTATTAAACAAATTCCATTTGTAATTTGCAAAACATATATCTTTTAATCTGTGTAATTTTTGATAGACAATCTATTGATTATATATCTCCTTACTTTTCTGCCGCCAAGAAACCATGATGCAATCAATAAATCAATAAATCAATAAATAAATAAGTGAGTGAATGAATAAATTTAGAAACAAACAAAGAAACAAACAAACAAAGAAACAAACAAACAAACAATAAATAAATAAATAAATAAATAAATAAATAAATAAATAAATAAATAAATAAATAAATAAAATAAATAAATAAACAAATAAATAATCAAAATGAAAATAAAGTATCAAAATGTAAAAACAAGAACAAAGGGACACATGTTCATAAAATTGGTCTTTTAATCTTTCATGGGTCCGTTTTGTGACTTCAGAAATTCCACAAAATATTGTTGACACGATTTTATTTTCAACACGCAAAATTAGATATACCACTTGCATACCCCGAAACTTCAATCTGTTCGTTATTTTTTTTCCATTTCTTTTCCCTCAGTATGAAAAAATATGACAAAATTTTGCTTGCACGATTTGCGTCTTAAAGCATCATTAATTAAGCTTGTCTTCTGTTTGTTAAATCCAACAATGATTACAAGTGTAACAAATGGGTAATTTTTTACTCCGTTCCATTTTCTGTATGTGAATTGATACGTCAATATCGTAATTTATATGGACGTTTTTCATTTTCATATTTTAGTATACAACATGTATTATTTTTCTGAACATACAACGATTTTCTTAGGTAGTATTAAGTTTCGTAAGCCAGATTCTTAATATACATCCAATGATACCGAACTTTTTTTTACAGGGGAAGGAGCAGCATATAACAATAGGGCTGTGTGAACATCCCGTCCTCAATTGACCTCGACATTTAACCTCTAATAAGTCACAGCCTGGTGTATTGCTGCCCAGTATACAAGGGAGAGGGTAGCATATAACAACAAGAGGGCTGTGTGAACATCTCGTCCTCATTTGACTTCGACATTTAACCTCTAATAAGTCACAGCCTGGTGTAGCGCTACCCAGTATTGGTTCTTTGCAATTGTGAAGAAACTGGTCAAGCGGATCTGCAGAGCAAGACCTTCCTAGGATTTTATTTTTAAAAAGGGACCTAAAAAATTCACAGCAAGTCTAAAAATCAGTAGAGTCTGACCATTTGAGGGAATTCTGTAGATACTCACCCGAAGTGCATTCCCACCAATTGGGAAATGAATCTGGTTGACAGTTTTGGAGAAGTTGAAAAAGTGAATTAGCATCGCAATCCGCAATGACTTATTATATTGTGATAGATAGGAATGCATGCATCAACCAATAAGTACGCAAACTGAAAAAAAATTAATAAAACAGACAGCAGTGGCATCAAAACTAATTAGCAATTTTGCTTCACCTTTCCACAAGGCATGTTTTGATCAAAATTCAGGATAATCTGAGACACAGTTTTCGAGAGGAAGTAAAAAACATATTTAACACCCCAAAATTCATTGAAAAATTGCAGCGTCAGCTGTTCATCAAAATGAGGTTTATGGGTACCTAGATGTGTTTCCATGCAAAGTCAAAGCAACCATACAGACTGCTTCTTAATGAAATAAATATCCAGGCCGGGATAATGGTGCCCATTTCCAGTCGCTCCAGTGCCCGAGGTTTCAAAACTATTAGACGTAGCAAAAAATATGATACAATTTGCCGCTAACGACAGTCATTATGTCAGAAAATGGCCACGTCCGGAATTAAAAAACGGCCAGCTAGTAAGAACGATTATGCTGCATCCTTCAGAAGGTCATTTAGCTGTGACATGAGTTACCAACACTAGTCAGAGAAATATACAAACCTATTTGAGTAGAGCCAGATTTCGTTTTAAAGATAAACATGGAAAAAGCTTTTAAATATAGTTTGTAACAATGACGAGAAGGCGGCGCCATTACAAATAAGGTAGCGCCAAGAGATACAAAGCATCATGGCTGGAAATTACGTCGACATTAAGCCAACATGTTCTTTCTTTCTTTCTTTCTTTCTTTCTTTCTTTCTTTCTTTCTTTCTTTCTTTCTTTCTTTCTTTCTTTCTTTTTTCTTTCTTTCTTTTTCTTTCTTTCGTTCTCCTTTCTCTGTCGCACATTCTCTCTTTCGATTCTTTTTTAGCATGATTTTTTCGGACGTTTTTGTCAGACACTATACACTTAGAAACTCCAAACTAGGTATGATCAGCGATTTATACATGACGATGTGACTTTTTACAAATACAGCTGAGTGCATTTAAAATTATGCAAATGAGGACCATTTGAAATTTTACATCTTAAATATATTCAACGCTATTATAGGTGGAGGTGCCACTCCAACTTCAATATATAGGTTTATGCACCAATGAACCACAAATAAAAGTTGTGATATTTTAAATTTGCTGCTTGGGGGCACTTAAAAATGTTGAATATCTTGAAAACTGTAGTAGTTAGTTGCGCCATTCAAACCTCCATTTATAAGTTGGTGCTGTAACCTCATCGATAAACCACGTGAAATTTTCACATTTTTAGTTTTTGTAATTAGGGTCAATTGAATAAATGTGGGGTATTTTCAAAGCTATTATAGGAAGAAGCACCATTCACAATTTAATTCATAGGTTGCTGAAAGTGCATCAAATAAACCACAAACAGAGGCTGCAACATTTGCATTTATGCAAATTTTGGAAGCACACAGACAGATGATTTGTTAGCAATTCTTTTCTAGGTTTTACTGCATTATAGTGCAAGATAGAAATTTACCGAATATTTTCATTGTTTATTTAAAAAGGTCGAATACAGCAATTGTAACAATATTTTATGCACATCTGTACTTAACATTCAAATAGGAACAATGATATATATATATATATATATATATATATATATATATATATATATATATATATATATATATATATATATATATATACACATATACACATATACACATAACATTATTACTGAGGGCCTACATGTACTTGTAGGTCTAAAAAGACTCCTTCAACACAGATCACTTGGTAGGGTCTTCAATGTGATGGTGCGTGATGTTTATTGTATCTATGTATGTATTTATTTCAAGAAAGTGGTGCTAGTTTGTTGGATTTTATTTATTTTTCAATTTTTTTTCTTTTTTCTCTTTCTCTTATTAACTTTTCCATTTTTTTGTCTCTCTCTCTTGCTTTTCATCTTGACATTCCGTCCACAATAAGGTGATATTTGTTTGTGCCAAACGTAGAAATGTGGCACTGGTCAATACTGTGTTAAATCTATGTAGCGGCAAACGCAAGATGGCAGCACTTCGATGGAGCCTGCATTTTGTCATTAGTTTGTACGTGCTATGGCCCCCAGAGGGCGTTTGAAGCAATAAAGTTATCTGATATGTTTGTATATAGTTCACACTGACTCTAAATAATGTTACACGCCATGACATCATCACTGACGTTGCTGCGACACAACTGCAAGCTCTAATAGTAATAGTGATAGGCATATTATTCTTTCTAAAGGGGGAACTAAGTTATTCCCATATGAAGTTATAAACAAGAAGTTGTACGTTTTGGCTGCTGATTTGCGTGATATAGCATCGTTGCTTGGCTGCTGATTTGCGTGATATAGCATCGTTGCAGAATCGAATACTGGGGCAGAATGGGAGTTATTCTATGTTGCGGAGTGAAATGTTTTTTTTTTGGGGGGGGGGGGGGGGATTAAAACATAAAACCATATTCCATACTAATCACATGAACGAAACCCTGTTACAACTCGAATGTGATGCGTCAGCAAACAATGATATAGTGCATTAGCACGCACATGAAATCAAATGTGCGATGCGATATTCGATGCTGTCAAGGGGCCCCGAGAGAAGGAAACTTTTTACAGTCACAATATTATTGTTGGGCTAGCATTCATTTCCTTTGTGTTGGGTCACTCAAGTGAAAATATAAACAATTTTGGGGCAACAAATAGTGGCCCATCTGTTTCTCAAGGTGCCGTGGTTAAATATCTCTTTTTATCTGATTTATAGGTATATATGCATTTTTAATCCTAACGGTGATATTTTGGTGCAAAATTCCTATATTTGTGTAGCAAAATTGAGTCCTTCTAATTGTGTAAAAACGTGTAATTATTTTGTAGCTTTTGCAGCCCACGGACCCCCTAATAGTATGTGTGAGGGGGAACACCTTGATTATACAAAATAATATTTGTATTACCCAATTGGAGGTCCGTTGAACGAAAAATGAACTCGTGCAATTTTATTCCACATCCCTATACTTTACAGTTCAGACATTATTCCCTCCTAAGCCACTCCTGTGTGACCTTCATAATGTTTCCGGTCAATGTTTGTGAACATTGCAGTGGGGAAAAGCACGCAGTAGATGTACAAGAGAAATATCTCTGTGAACGCGCTTAATATGAACAAATTCACAGAAGACAAAGTTAGGAAGTTTACAAACATTGCAAAGAGCATAAAGGATAGTCCCTGCACCAAGCACAGGTTGTCCCTCATAAAGGATAGTCCCTGCACCAAGCACAGGTTGTCCCTCATAAAGGATAGTCCCTGCACCAAGCACAGGTTGTCCCTCATAAAGGATAGTCCCTGCACCAAGCACAGGTTGTCCCTCATAAAGCATAGTCCCTGCACCAAGCAGAGGTTGTCCCTCATAAAGGATAGTCCCTGCACCAAGCACAGGTTGTCCCTTATAAAGGATAGTCCCTGCACCAAGCACAAGTTGTCCCTCATAAAGCATAGTCCCTGCACCAAGCACAGGTTGTCCCTGATTAAGCATAGTCCCTGCACCAAGCACAGGTTGTCCCTCCTTGCTGCAGGCTCCTTGATTGACTGCGTGTTAGAAAATATTTGGGGTCCATAATGGATGGGCCCTGCCCCCCCCCCTCCCATAATGTTCGGGCCCCCAGAGCCCAAAAATTCTGGAATATTTGGACCGCTTGTGAATATTCGACCCCTTTCACATTTGAAATTTGTTACAGATCATAAGATTATTTAACCACAGCTGTTACATTGCAGAGGTGCCAACTGCCCCTCATCATCAAGAACAAGCCCTAAGATTTGCTGAAAATTTGATCAATGTGTGTGTCCTTCATCAAAATTGAGTATTTGCTACTATATCCTTTGTTAATTATTTTGTGTTCCTGATAGTTTTGGCTGCTTGTCCCTGAAATTTCTCTTTGAATGTTGGCATTCCTAACAGTGATAATGTTAATGATGCAATATAGCAAACTTTTGCATGCTAGAGTTCTAAACAAATTCCAAACTGACAATGATAACTATATTGCATGGTCACAGGATTTCATCATCAAAGAGGGAGAATAAGTTAAAAATTTAAAAGGACAGTCGTGAAAGACGTGAATAGCAGGTATCAGTACTTAAGGAATGAGGTTAGGTCTTCCTTCTCACGTGGTTCAACCGTATTAAAGTTTATATTGATCGCAATCATTGATCATATCACTTGTACTAGCACTATAAAATGACTGCAAAAGTTGTATTTTGTGAGATTTTGAATCTGCGCAATTTGGAAATGATTGCTTTGAAGTGATACTAAATCAGGAGGGGGCCCCCTGATTTCAGATATGGAATATGAATATTTGTCAAAGCTTTTGCTTGGCAAAATGTTACACAAATGAACATAACATATTGAATAAATATCACTTCCTGCAAAACAACAAAGACCTACTGAACATAAAGCCCAAAAATATATAAAGATTATCAAGCCATATAGCACATGTCTGTCTTCTAAAAGTTGATTATCATGCTATATAGGACATGTCTGTCTTTTAAAAGTTGATTATTATGCCTTATAGTATATGTCTGTCTTTTAGAAGTTTGTAATGGATACAATGAAAATTTGCAAATTCTTCCAGACTTTACCTGGTTTGCTATGACCCTGTGCTGAACGTCAATACCATAATTCAAAGCTGGAATCTCCAGCTAGAGTTCGCACCTGCACATAGTTCTTAATTTGAATTGTTTTAAACCCCAAAATTCACATTTTTTTGCTAATTCTCATTTGCATGTGCTTCCACTTCTGGGGCAGTATTTTATTACATAAATGCACATGTGTCCCTAATTCTACATGTTGCAGTTGGCATAACATAAGGAATATTTATTTAACATACAATCATGACTTCGTTAGATCTGAATATACGGTTTAAACCGCATGTCTATATATATATATATATATATATATATATTATATATATGTGTGTGTGTGTGTGTGTGTGTGTGTGTGTGTGTGTATGCAGCCACGATCCGTGGATGTTTACATTTAAAAACAATCATATTGATTTTCGATGCCAAAAACATACTTTGAATGTTCGGATTGTACGGTGATTTGAGCACCTTTCATTGACATTTTAGGTAGCCAAACGTTTTAACATTCAGGAAGGTTATCTATGTTCTGCTGCCTGCGTCTGTAAATCATAACTAAAATGGTATTAATACATTATTGTTATTATTATTATTATTATTATTATTATTATTATTATTATTATTATTATTATTATTATTATTATTATTATTATTATTATTATTATTATTATTATAATTATTATTATTATTATTATCATTATTATTATTATTATTATTATTATTATTATTATCATTATTCCTCAGTTCAGTTACAAATTGGGAATGTTTACGAAGATATGCAACATTAAGCATATAATTAATGCGATGTACAACAACATAAAACGACCTGGAAAATCACGTAAAGACATTCCACAGTGATTGTGCTTGGTGTATCATTTGGCCATGATGCTGAAAAACACATGTCCCAAAGTGTAATATCAAAGTATGTGCAAATTAGGCAGCATAATTTGACTCACTTTATTATGTACTACAGTCTACCACAATGCAAAGTCTTTCAAACCCAAATTAGAACATATATGGCCAAGCGCACTAAACCGATCCCTACTTCTGTATAGTGGTTTGACCCATTTTTTGTCAAAGGTAAAGCTACACACGTTCACACTGATGCACACACCTTTACCAACATCCACACATAAGTGCACGTAATATATTATATCATAAAATATTGCATTATAACTGCTACCAGGCCTGTATCAAAGGTCCCATTCCAACACCTGTGCTACAAAGCAACGGCATGTGAATAACGAAATTGATTGGTTTATCAAAGTTTGAGATTCCTTACACATGCCCCGGGAATATCTTGTTTTACAACCTGAACTCAGTTTTGCTGTTAAGCCACACAATTGTAAACAGCTAACTACACTTTTTTTACGTCATTGTGTTGATGTAACAGACTATGTGGCTGGGAAGTAGACTTCATTTTATATGTGAGTGTGTAATGAGGTTGAAATTCAGATTGAAGAGATAATCATGAAGTAAAGCTATATTTATCTTTACCGAAGTTCATGTAATTGCTTATTTGTCTCATAAATACATATATTGAATAAGAATAAACATGTCTCCCTTAAAAAAATGTTTCAAATTGTGATATTCTTTGTCTGGTCTCCTTTGTGGAACTACTTGTGGTTTGGGAGAGTTCCTCATGCTGGGTCTCAGCCGCAAAGGGTATCATACATCTGACTTCACTTCTAAAACCAAATATTTATTTTTTGATTTGTTTGATCATTTTTATTGACTCATTTCTTCATTTGTTTATTACCATAATTCCCTTCGTCATATGCATGTCTTAATCCACAATATCAGGTAGATGGGAGGCTGCGTGGGCCGCTTTGTTGATTTGATGGACGCAATCTACAGCCAGGATGTTAATTTAAGAAAATGAAGAAAAATATGAAGATGCATAATTACTCCAAAGGGTCACAACTTCAATTATAACACCCTTTTACAACGTTTTATCATTGTTTGGATGCATTCAAAACACGTAGAGGAAGGCTTATGTTGGTGTTCTGGTCAATGACTGTGCAATGTTGGTACCAACATAGGGTTTCAATTTAGATGGAACACGTAATTTAAGAATACATATTGATTGGTTCCTTTCTTAAGAGTCTCACTGATTTGTAACACTTTTGTGTGAGTTCAAGTCCAAGAGTCTTTCTGTTCTTGACCCTTTGGTTTGACGTTCAGATCACAGAGAGAAGCAGGACAGTGCTTGCACGGCAATTGCCGCATGGAGGTGTCTGCAGAATTTGTTTTCTAAGCCTTTCTAGACTCCTCAGAGGGAAGGCTTGCTTATATTTGACCTCTGGATGCATGTGAGATGCTTGTGCCCATTCTGGCCAAGCTTACTGTCTGCAGGAGCTCCTTGCTATTGAGGTGGGGTGCTCATGTATTAAAGCTGGGCAGTGGTGGGCCATTGGCCAGGGCACTTTTTGTCTCACCACATAAACTGATTGGAACTGGCGGCAATACACTTGGCACTCCTCCACTTCCGGGAGGTAGTGGAGCACAAACACGTCCTTTTATGGGCAACAATAGGACTGCAATCCCTTACTCCAACCGGCAAGGTAGAGCACATTCCTGCAGGCTTATGGTTTGCCGGATGCATCACTTGATGATTCTCTGAAATACGACATCTGTGTGCATATGAGGCATGTAGCGGGGCATCTCAATGTCCTGGCTGAACAAACTCTCGAGAAGAGTTCAACTGGCAGGACAGATATGTCTCTCCACCCACAGGTCATTCAGGCCATGTGGGCCAGAGGGCAAACTCCACACGTGGACCTGTTTGCGACATGCGAGAATGCAAAACTACTGTTTTTTGTCACACCAGTCCCAAACCCTCAGGCCCTAGAGGTGGACATTCTAGGCATGGACTGGAGCAACCTTTGGACGTACACCTTTCCACTACTGCAGATCCACCCAAGCACACTGCGCAAGGCTCAGTCACACAACTGCAATTTGATCTTACCCATCCAGCAACCCAGGACTGGTCACTAGGCCTCTTGGAATTAAGCATCAAACCCCTGCCCTGAGTGCCTTGAGGACCCCCGATGGGTGGACCTCAAGTGCAAGACATGGAAAACTTGTAACAATACTCTCTTTGGGGGTTGGAAGAAGCGAGATCGACGCTCTAACTCATGGCAGAATCCCATGGTCGCCTGACCACTCCCAGTTGACACTGAGGCCTCACTTGGGCTTTCTTGCAAAGAACCAAGTGGCTCGAGATCTGGCTATGGCCTTCAAGGGTTTTACCCTCCATGCCATGGATACTGCTCTTTCCCTGAAGGAAAGAGTCCCATGAGAGCACTGCATTTGTACCTTTAATGCAGGGATGGTTTCAGGGATCAGAGCTCTATCCTCTTTTTACCCAACATGCGATGGATACTGCTCTCTCCCTTGAGGAAAGAGTCCACTGAGAGGACTGCATTTGTACTTTTCACGTACGGATTGTTGAACCATACATCAATACATATGTAAGTACATACACATACACACATATGTGCATACGTATATACATATATATGTACAAATATATATATATATATATATATATATATATATACATGCATACATACACACACACCAACATATATATATATATATATATATATATATATATATATATATATATATATATATATAAATATATTTATATATATATATATATATAAATATATTTATACATATGCAGATTTACATACATAAATACACTCAGGAATACATACACAGGTACATACATACACACACATATATATGTGTACATACATACATGCATGCATATACCATACGTGCATAGATACATACATGCATACATAGATACATACATGCATACATACATACACATATACATACATACATACATACATACATACATACAAACATATGTGTATATACACATATTCAGACACATACACACATACATATATACATACATGCACATACGTACATACATATTCATGAATACACATATGTAGATACATACACACATACACACATACATGCATACATACATACATACATACATACATACATACATACTGATTGGATCCTTGTCACTGTTATAACCCTATCGCTTGAAATGCCAGAACGGCTATTATATCTGCCGTTTATAAAATGCGTGTCATCCTCATTTATTGCAGCATGTGGACAACTGACGGGTCGTATCATGAACGGAATTCTTTATGTTCTCCACGATCAGCTCTTTAACTCCTTATTTTTTGCATAAAATAACAGCAATTTTCCTCATTCATCAGCCGTTGCCTGCATTTGTAAAAAAGCTTAAAATATATGGAGTGTATTGTATCAATGAGTCGGAATGCTATGCCGGACTGTCTACTGATTACTCCTTAACCGACTCAATCATTATAAAGTTCAGATGTAATAGGGATCACAGCAGAAAAAATACATAGATTTCATAAAATTAAATTACTTATTATGGTTATATGCGTATTTTATGTATGAAGCATTTTCCTATCTCAGTGTCATTATAAAGTATAGATATATTAGGGATCACAGCAGAAAACCACAAAGATTTCTTACAAATTGTTTGCTTATTATGATAGTTATGCGTACTTTATGTATTAAGCATTTTCATATCTCAATTTCAAATATGAACACTTTACCTGAAACAAAATGTTGTATATTCCGTTATGTATTGGGCATGTACATTGTAAATGTTCTTTCTATGTGCGTGTTTTTATATTTTGGTTTTGGTTTTGTTTTGCTTATTTGTGCTGAATACTAATAATATAAGCAACGTGAAAGCTGCAGGCCAGCCTTTAATAAGCTGTGGTATACAATTTGTACACATTTCCCTAAAATACCACCTTTTCTTTTTCTTTGGAAAAAATGCAGCCATATATATTAGTAAAATGCAAAGCAACAAAAAACTTGGACAACCAAAGAATGACAAAAATTAATCATCTATCAAAGGGTTAACTATCCTTTATCAGGGAAGATTAAATTTTTAAACTTTGCCACTCGGGATAAATGATCTCAATGGCATTATAGTTTATTTTTGATGGAAGTTTTTTCTGTGTCCCAGTCCATGCGTAAATTCCAAACTATCTGACGATATGACCTTTTGCCTTTTTTATTTTATTACTTTTTTTATTTCAAGGGATTTTTTTCCTCTGACCTAAGCATATATAGGTCATGACCTACAGATGATTGTTTTACCTGCACCGCATATGACATTTGCGAGCTCTGTGTCAGGGTCATTAAGCCACAACAAATCATGACCATATCCGACCTGGGTGCTTATATGTATTCAGTTATTGTATAAGTGTATATTTTATTGTAGTCTGTGTCTGAAATATTCATGCGTGTTTTATGTTAGCAATTCGTAAACTTTTATTTACCCCCTTTTATGCTGTCAATGTGGAGTCTTGTTCACAATTGTGAATATGATTTCGATGTAATGCTATATCGATGTATTAGTTTTACTTTGGCTAGCACCAAATAAATTAAAATCAAATCAAATTTGGCAAGGAGCGCCTTTATAGCCTTGACTGTCACCTTGTTGTAGTTGGACTGCCCCGTGCGCCTTGTTGCTGTTTTATGTACTTTAAAGTAAATGGCCACTTCCTCTTTCAGGCCGCTATTTGGTTTTTAAAATAATCATGGTTCTATGTATTTTCAATTACCACAATTTCTTATTCCTCGCCATGCACTGTCATTCCTGTTTCGCCGGTTGTCATCTTGCCATTCATAATTCTATCGCATAACATTTCCAGAAAAACAGACCGATTCATCTACGCAGGGCAGTGTTGGGTTGTTATGCTTTTCTACGCATTCCTGGTCTACTGTTTTGCTTAAAAACTATTGTTCGTTGTCTACTAAAACAGAATGGTCCAGAAAAACATTATGGCATAAATACAAACCATCATTCACGTGTGTTTTGGTTGAAACTCAATTATTCTGTGCAAGGAAACCACTCGCCGCTTCGGCCCAAAATCATTTCGTCTCAACCAGAAACACTGATCGTCACAGTTTATATTTGTAAAATAGGAAGCGAATATTTTCAAAACTTTATCAATCTGTCACAATGATAAAGAAAATATTCTCCGAATACAAGTATTTATATCTGAAATGAACCTAAATAACGCTATTTTCAGCAAATTGCCATTCGATTTATCGAAGTATTAACAAAAATAGTTCCAAAAGTCATCACTCACAGCTTTTGCGGATGGGCACGTCAATCCCCATCGGGTAAATACTCCTGAGAGAGAGAGAGAGAGAGAGAGAGAGAGAGAGAGAGAGAGAGAGAGAGAGAGAGAGAGAGAGAGAGAGAGAGAGAGAGAGAGAGAGAGAGAGAGAGAGAGAGAAAGAGAGAGAGAGTATAATGTAGAAGGTAACTATGGGACTGTGTTTGGTCTGTGGTACCATTTATTTTAACCACTTCTTTCGGATATTTTGATAACATCATATTTATCATACTTAACGTTCAACCAATGTAAGCATTCCCTTTTTAAAAGCGAGATTTTATTTGTATATCAATTATCAGTGAATGCCAAGGCTGCGACAGAAGAGGTCGGCAAACTAAAGTCTCCAAGCTAGTAGAACTCGTTCAACCAATATAAGCGTTCTTCTTCTTTTTTTTTTAAAGCAGAAGTATATTCATATGGCAATTATCAGTGAATGTCAAGGCTTTGATAGAAGAGGTCGGCAAACTAAGGTCTCCAAGCTAGTAGAACTCATGGGACTACTGAAAATTCCCATATTCAATCAGTCAGGCTACTATTTAATGGTGTTGATGTGGGAGTGAAACTTCAGAGGTCATAACCATCATTTCATTTGATGTCTTCAGCCACTGTCCCAACTGTAAACCAGAATTTCAACCCAATATATTTCATATTGAAAAATATATGTGAATAGGAAAACACATGTTGTACATATTATATACTCACATTTCTGCTTTTGAAACCGTAAGAATACCAGTACACCAATTACCTGATCCGTAATTGCAAAAATACATGTAATATCTTATTAGAAAGGTAATATGTTATTAGAATCTTTATGAAAATATACAGGTAACGCGAAAGAAAATTGTCTGTGTATATGAATTGTGTCTTGAAACAATGTATGTCTTAAAATGTAGCATAACATACTTGTCGTGTGCCATATAAGACACGAATGGCACAAAAACATATTTACACAGAATACATATATATATATTATATATATATTTATATGTACTCTTACAGGAAAATTGGATCATTAACATGGAATAGCGGACCACAAAACAAAACGTTTCCTTGTGCACACAAGTAGTGCGTATATGCTACAAAAAACCCCATTAAAATATGCATATATATCACCAGTCAAAGAAACACCTAAAGATGCTGCATTACCCACCTAAACTTTAATTCCAACTGACTCAAAATTTGGCAAATGCAGGTCATCATACTTACAAGATGATTAATGTGCCACCGAAAAATTGAACTGTATAACATCATTAGTAGAATCCTCATGTTACGCTGGGCAAGGGGTCAAACGACGCATGCTCTGAAACCACCGACAACCCTCACCTCCTATATTGTCTCACGCGCACGATGAAGCAGGTGCCGGGCTTTTATGTATAGCAGTAACCACACAAGAGTGCAGGAAACAAGACATGTGAGCAGACTGCAGCCCCCCCCCCAAAAAAGTTAAAAGGTTGAACTCCAAATGCACCAGATTTTTGTACAAGAAATATTTCACCCTATTTGGCATACCATAAGCATATCAGTGGAATTGATAACTATATTTTATGATTAACAGATTCATTGTATAATCCGAACTTAAAGCGATGAAATCCCCAATTAAATATATATCACCATACAAAACATTTTTACTTTTTTTACCTACATACAATCAAAAACCTTAAAAAAAAACATCAAATCAGCTAGTCTGTATTTGACACTCCCCCTGTTTATAGACATCAATAACAAATACAAGATGACCAATTACGTCACATAAATGTAAGGTCGTTTCTTATAACAAAAATTAAGAGTTTTGTATATTTCAACTCTCAAATAAAAATTTATATTAATTATCACATAATCTGACATCAATCCATATAAAACACTTAACATTGATAATAATCGTACAACCAGAAAAAAATGACACCAGCATTTGAAACAAAATGCCACCCTCGTGATAGCATACATTCAATAATCCAAATACCATTATCATTTATAAAGCCTTCGAAAAGCATAAGCTGGATATCAAGCCACTACATAACATGGTAACCTCAATATATATATGTATATATATATGTATATATATATATACACACACACACACACACATATATATATATATATATATATATATATATATATATATATATATATATATATATATATATATATATATATACATATATATATAGCCTTGTAACAACAATTGTATGTTAATTTCCTGTATTATAGCCAGCAAGACATCAGATTTAGATGTCTACTTCCAATCGTACAACCTGATGTACTGATAATCCAAGATCAGCAACCTTGGTTTTTAACAACAAAGAACCTACTTTGCAACATCTACCTGAGAATACTTCTTTAACTTTGACAAGCGGCCATAAATTGCGGTACATTCCCCTTTCAAACACCAATACCAACTATCTAACTTTTATAGTACTTACAGGTACTTGCCATTTTGTTCTAATATTCAAAGACGACAGTAAAGGCTTCAGCCATTTTGACCAAAACATGTCAGTGCAGCATTATAGCAACCTTGCTTTCAAGACCTCGCAAGTGGTTTAAAAACCTTCCCGCTGGCGAGGTCTTCTTCACGCATGAAACTTGCCTCACGCTCAAGCACTCAGCTCCCTTCGAGACATACCTCGCCGTGAAACTTACCTCGCAGAATCAGAGCCACAAGATAGTATTTAATACTGGTAACCAAACAGAATACCTTAGTGCATGCCTGAAGGCAGGACGATCATTAGACACATGGCCGGTTCAAAAATGATAAAGTGCATCAAGCCTTCGAGGTGTCTTGAAGCGGAAGATGTGTGAAAGCTAGCTCCCTTTCACAGGCGAGGTCTCGGTCACGCAGCATCAGCAATGTGTTCAGAAAACCTAAACCTACTTCTGTACGAATCCGCAACAGGAGAGCCACCTGGTGGAACATGAGTAAACTTACGGAGTGTAAGCAAGGTGTTGGGAGTCTAAGGAATAAAATCATTAGGGTCACTACTGATTCTAGGCAAAGGACGACTGTTGACAATAGCTTCCACTTCACAGAATATAGTTTGCAAATCCGTGATGCGTGATGAATGAGGGAGCACTGCTTTGAGCACTCTTTTTATTACTCCAATTGACCTTTCCTAGTTTCCTCCCCAATGAGGAGCGTGAGGTACAGTAATTATGTCAACAGCTGACCGAGTAGTCTAAGCAGGTTTGAGCAGGCTAACATCAGCGACAGAGAAACTGCAGCACACGTGAGTAACAAAGTAAGACTGGAAGCGAGGCTTTTATTATTCTGGCCTCCTCTATAGGAGAGCTTGCACTTGTTTACAAACACAGCTGATCGGCGGTGTATACATGTACAGCTGATGTGTGCATGTACATTAACGTTACATTAACATCCTCCCTTTTAAAAGAAAAGAAAAGATTAAATGCTATGCTTAAAGTCCTTGTATGCACGTTAATGTGCTATCTCCAGTCTTGTGACAGTTTATGTAAAAAGTAGTTATATTATTTTTCCCATTCTTTTTAAACTGTATCATATAGGGTAAATGGAGGGCTTGGGGTAGTGAAACTCACATGTAGTGAAATTCACTTAGGACATGAAAATTTAAAGTCCATGAGAAGATTAATGGACTGGAAAAGGGTATATTACTCAGTCACATAGTCCTCAAGATATTTTGGAGTACTCCTTGACCTGTCGGATCTTCGCAAGGGCATCTAATGTGGTGGACCCAGGAGTCTCTGGTGTACACATTTCCACTGGGCGTGGCATGATGGGACCTTGTACCTCTGGAGTGCTGGGTAAAGAAGACACAGATCTTCCACCAGGTATTCCTGTAACTGGCTCTGATGTTGCATATTCAGTAACTGGTGGAACTGGTTTTAAATGTACTCTGTTTTTCCTATAGGAGACACCTACTGGATTTGTAACTGTATAGGATCGAGGGTAGTTCTCATATATGTGAGTCACAATACCACGTTTCCATTTTGTATGTCGTTTAAGAGGGTCAAAGTGGTCATAGAGAACATGGTCTCCAACAGCTAGTGGTTTAAGACTTTGTGCCGTTTTGTCAAATGCTTTCTTTGGAGTGTCTATTCTTTTCTTGATACCACTTTGTGGGTTTTTCACTTGTGGCTGCAATAGCTTTGGGTTTGTAGGCAGTACTGTTCTTGTGCGACGTGACAACGCAATTTGAGCTGGGCTCAAGTTAAAATGCTGCATAGGAGTGTTCCGTAATTCAAGTAAAGCAATGTACTGATCACTACCGTTTTGTGCACACTTTTGCATCATAGGTTTAGCGGCTTTTACTGCTGCCTCAGTTTTTTCCTTTAGATTGACTGTGACCTGGCGAGGATGCTTTGTGGCATATTCCCCATTCTGAAGTGAACTGTTGGAATTCTGCTGATGCAAACTGAGCATTATCACTTATCAAGACTTCAGGAATTTTGTATCTTGCCATGTGTGCTTTAAGCTTGGTTATGATCGTTGCAGTGTTAGTTGACGGCAAATAGTCTATTTCAAAGAAATTACTGTGGTAATCGACGGTAACCATGTAATTTCTATTGTATATGGAGAATAAGTCTGTTCCAATTTTCTGAAAGGGTCTTTTACCTCTATCATGCGGTATCATAGGTTCCTTTTGTTGCCGCAGCGATGCTTGCAAACAGATTTCACATTACTCAGCTATTTGAGTAATGTCATGAGTGAGGCCTGGCCAGTATACCAGTTCTCTTGCTCGTCTGAGCATACTGTCCTTGCCCAAATGTGCAGCGTGTAGACACTGTTTTATATCTGGACGAAGCTTTTGGGGAATAACTAGTCGTTCTCCTTTCATGATTATTCCGTCTTGTATAGTAAGTGTGTCCCTAACACTGAAGTACGGCATTATTTGATCTGGCAAGAGATCTTTATGTTCCGGCCAACCATTAGTGATGGTTGTGGAGAGCATTTTCATGGTTTCATCAGTAGATGTAGCTTCACGTATTTCCTGAAGACGCTGGTCAGATACGTCCATAAGGTTAAGTGCATTAATAGAGTCAAATGGGCCTTGAATTTCAGATCGATCCGTATTTTCAGGATGTGCTCGTGAAAGAGTATCAGGTAGTGTCATAATGTGACCTGGTTTGAAACGAAGCCTGACGTCATATCGTGCCATGCGCATCATCATGGCCTGTAGCCTTTTAGGTACTGCATAGAGTGTTTTTTTAACCAGAGTCTCGAGGGGCTTATGGTCATTCTCTGCAATAACTTTCCGACCGTAAGTATATTGGTCAAATCTCTCCAAACCATACACTATAGATTAGCATTATTTTTTGATCTGCGCGTAGCGCATTTCTGTCGGCGTTAAAGCTCTAGATGCGTATGCAATTGGGATACCAGATTGCAGAAGTGCTATTCCAAGTCCATTTTGTGATGAGTCTGCTTGAAGTCCCCGTTCAGTGCTCGGGTCATAATGTGCAAGTAGAGGTGCCTGAGTTACTTTGACTTTGATAGCATCAAATGCTGATTGTTGTTCAGTGTTCCAAATCCATGGAGTGTCTTTGTGAGTAAGAGCTCTAAGTGGAGATGCTGTTTCTGATAATTCTGGAAGAAATATGGAGAGGTATTGCACCATACCACAAAAACGACGTACACCATGAATATCAGTTGGTGCAGGCACGTCTACTATGGCCTGTATTTTACTAGGCTCTGGTTTCATGCCACTTTCAGTAAATACGTGTCCCAGAAAAGACATCTCTTTATGCTTGATTTCAAATTTGTCGGCATTATGTTTGATGCCTTTATGGGAGCACCACTGCAGGAGCGCTTCCATGTTGGCGTCATGGTCTGCTTCATCTACACCCATGATTCCAATATCGTCCGCTACACAGGCTACCCCAGACAGTCCTTCTAGGGCTTGTGTGAGGTTACGATGGAATATTTCACTAGAGACTGACAGTCCAAAAGGGAGACGAAGCCAGCGATAGCGCCCGAAAGGCGTTATCATTGTAGTAAGTATGCTAGATGGCTCGTCAAGTTCCAGGTGCCAGAATGCATTAGCAACGTCAAATTTAGAGAAAACCTTGGCATTGGCAAATTTAGGGACGATGTCTTCAAGTATGGGTAGTTGGTAATGCTCACGCATTAATGCAGTATTCAGTGGTCTTGGGTCGATGCATATCCGTAAATTTCCATTCTTTTTCCTGACGACAGCCATCTGATTAACACATTCTGTTGGTTCTTGGACATGTGCCAACACACCTAAATTCACTAGTCAGTCTAATTCAGTCTTGACTTCAGCTTGAATGGCAAATGGAATCCGTCGCGGTGGTAGGACCTGCGGTTTTACATCTAGTTTTATGTGTAGTTTAACTTTGCCCGGAAGATGACCAAGTGAACCGTTGAACACGTTGGAGTACGATTTAGTGACGTCATGTACGTCCAGGCTAGCTATTTTAAATGCACCTTCATTGATGGTAATGAGATTCATAGCTTTCAGAGTGGGTAGGCCAAGCAAATTGTTCAAGTCATTCTGTACTACCACCAAGTCTGTAGTATATGATGTGCCAGTCTTTGGGTTATGTCATGTGATGACAGTTTCACCCACTGGATTCACATGTGAGCCATTAAATGTGATTAGCTTCCATTTAGTAGGTTTGACTAGTTCTGGCTTTACATACTGTTGACATAGAGTATCAGTTTCAGCACCACTGTCGAGTTGAAATTTAACTTGGCGTTTGTCTACCGTCATGTATGCTGACAAGTGTTTACCATTGGACTGAAGGTAACCAATCCAGGATGTGGGAGGGTTAATATTTGTCTCACTTTGAATGTCACCATTTTCTACCACTTCACTTTCAAGATAATGCACTTTATTGCCAGAATTGTTTCGCGGACACTTCGAGGCATAGTGATTTTTCTGCTTGCACCTTGCACAGGTGCGTCCCCATGCTGGACATGCTTCTTTTTTCATTTCATGGCTCTTGTCACAGAATAAACAGTCTTTCACAGGTTTTTTCTTACTGTCACTGAACTTTTTCCTTGGTTTAGTTTGTTTAGGAGGACCAGTAAGCTTATTTTGAGAAGCTGTCACACTACTGCCCATCTCTTTGAGCTGCCCTTGTGCTGTCTCATGAGAGCGACATATATCTATAAGTCTATGTAGAGGGAGATCATCTTGTTCTCTTAAAATTCTACTTTTAAGGGCTTCATCAGTGATAGAGAAGATAACCTTGTCTCGTATGAGTCTGTCTTTCAGCTGACCAAAGTTACAGTTCTGTGCTTTAGTACGAAGCTCAGCTACAAAATGATCAATAGGAGTGATCAAGGGCGAAGTCCAAAACTTGTAACTGTCGTATATCTAAGTCTTTTTAGGGGAACAATAGTTCTCAATCTTAGTGAGCAAGTTATCAGGGTTAGTACTACTTTCCCCCTCCTCATACACGAAGTGATTTGATATCTCGAGAACATCTTCCCCTGCAAGATTAAGGATGATGGCCGCACGTATCTCTGGTGTTTTCTTACCAAGCTCACTAGCATTTACAAAAGTACTTAGTTGCTGCTTCCACTTTCTGAAGTTCTCAGAAATATTAACACTGTGGATATCCAGTTTGGGCGGCCTGTTAAAACTTACCGATCTAGCAGCCATTTTCAGATATGTACCAGTCAAGAGTATACACAACACACGTGAGAAATGTCGATGTGTATTCGATTGAAAATGGCGGCAGTGATGGCGCGCGAAGATTCGAGGGATGCTGCAAAGTTCACCAAGAGTAAATTCAAAGTCCACAGAAAGTATATCCACGCACAAAAAGTCCTTGGACGGTGACTTTCACCGCTGCCACCATTTCAATAGCTGACTGAGTAGTCTAAGCAGGGTTGAGCAGGCTAACATCAGTGACAGAGAAAATGCAGCACACGTGAGTAACAAAGTAAGACTGGAAGCGAGGCTTTTATTATTCTGGCCTCCTCTATAGGAGAGCTTGCACTTGTTTACAAACACAGCTGATCGGCGGTGTATACATGTACAGCTGATGTGTGCATGTACATTAACGTTACATTAACAAATTACAAACTGAATATATTTGCAGATAGCATACTGTTTTAGTGTGTTTTTAGCATTCAATTTAAATGCTCTATGCAATTCTTGCTCTCCTTTCACGAGATTATCGGCATTATCACAATAGATGGTAGAAACATTACCTGTGTGTGAAATGAATTTACGACGAGCATTCTATACCTACATGAGTGAACGGTGGTGTATAAGGATTGAGTTTGGCAGGATGTAAATCGGCCATTAACTGAGAAGATGGTTTAGTATATAATTTCTTGAACACTATACACTTTCGTAATACTCGTTTTACACAACGATGTGCTTTGGTAATCCAATATTCACTACTGACTGTAATTAGTGTCCATTCTGTGCCTAGTTGGGCATCTTGATGAAGCGGTAAACAATGCGTTCTGCTATATTAGTTGTTCCCGATGTCAAAATAAGATGTTCATCGGTTCTACCTGCTACACGCAAAATGCCATTACTGTCCAAAACGGATTTATTGCAATGTACTGCTTGACTTTAACCTTATTTTGTCTGTTCTCAAACTAGCAATTTCATTTGCAAAGGATTCCTGTTGATGATGCTTGATGATAACGTCACAAGCGGTATGTAACTCGTTTACAGTAAGTGAGCCTTGTTCAAAACGACATTTAGACCTGAACAAGACAAACCTATGGAACCATGCTACAGACTTTATAATTTTGAACTAGGGAAAATAATAATTACAAATCCTTTCAATCCACGAATTTGATTTGGAATTTGTAATGATCTGAGTATCAAATGTTTTGACATTAGGATCACCACGAGGAATGGTGTGAGACTAGACACCTTTGCTCTAAAATTTTGTATATATACTCAAGCTTTTCGGACAATGACACCAAAGTTTAAGACCAGTTGGGTGATATAATAATAATGGGCGTGTAAGTAGGTCCGCATGGTTGTATATCGAATCAATATGAAATATGGGTCGCTATTGGTGCGAATGTAGCTGACACGATTTCCAACAAATGTATGAAAACGCCGGGTACATTTTGTATATATCCCAGTACAATTTTGGAGTCAGTCCAGAAAAATACATGTATATTATCTGTACAAAGTTCTCGTTTTAAAACCAAGGACAAATTGACTGCACACTTAACACCTTGCAACTCCAAAGGTGGTACTGAAAGACTGTTCTTTATAGGAGCAATATGAGATCTACTCATCATTTATTGAGAAGAAATCGTTCCTGAGGAGCTAACGCGTCTGATATGAATTGATGACCAGTAGGCCACTTGACTACTGCTAGCATACAAGTGGTATTCATAATAGCCTATATCAAAATCATATGACTCTAATCAACGCGGAAAAGTCATATCTGCCAGAGTTCTACTCAAGAAATTGTACCATGAGTTCTATTTCTGATGGATGATTTCTGGTACAGGGGT
This sequence comes from Hermodice carunculata, assembly GCA_964020975.1. Classification (NCBI taxonomy): domain Eukaryota; kingdom Metazoa; phylum Annelida; class Polychaeta; order Eunicida; family Amphinomidae; genus Hermodice; species Hermodice carunculata. Next base: position 116,846,341 of record OZ026613.1, read on the forward strand.
ATCCCAATCTATTTGCAAATGAGGCGTTTGTTGTAATAACAATTTTTCTGTAACTACAAAGGAGGAAGCAAGTCCAAGGGAATCAAATATAGATGCCAAGAAACTAAGTATAATCCAGCGTGTGAGATTTGTAAAATCAATAGATTGAATATTGAAACAAAATATTTCCTTCCTTATCAACCACCTCACGCCTAATGCTCGACATTGTGAACCTGATGAAAAATCAATCTACCTCAAAATACCTCTTTAGAACGGCTAGCCACTTGAATTTGTTCAAAAATTTGCTCTTCATTTACCGGACACTTGGTAATTTCAAATCCTCCAAGTAAGACAACACTTCTAGACTAATACTACGCGCTTGCTGCGTAAGATCGCCAACATACATATACTGCAAAATAGTTTCCTTACATAAAGGATCTATGTAGGGCTTGTCTAGAAATATCTGTCTCAATGAGTTTGTGGATAAAGACGAACATCAAATACCGCCAAACACATTGACATGCATGCGCATATGAATTAGCTTTCTGTTTTTGTATCAAAGAAAACGGAGGGCGTCACGATCATGTTCAGGGCTAAAGATTTGGTTGTACATTTCTGTCAGACCGGCCTGAACTCAATACTCATGCATTCGGAACGGAAGTAAAACAAACAAAAGCTTTTTTATTAAGTCAGCAGGCAGTAATCAGCGTTCATTTAAAGAACGTCCATCATATTTTGTTGAGCAATCAAATACCACGCACAGTTTACCTGGTTTGTTTGGATTGACTACTCCATGGTGAGGCAAATAAAAATTTTTATCAGAGTCTTGAAAAGCATGATCAGGTATGATTTTAGCATGTTGTGAATCAATCGAGTTTATAATCTCTTGATTGTATCTGCACAACAGGTTAGTCTTTGTCAGAAGTTTAACAAGATTGTCTAACCATTTGATTGCCACAGAAAAATTGTTGGGAAGTGGCTCGAACATCAGGGTCTTTCTGTAGGATGGGTTACATATAATGTCCATCCACAAATTTGTATGTGCTCTCCCATAATCCAACTACTCTTTTGTCATCAACAAATAAAGATATCTCGCTGAATGGTCCATTTTCAAGTTCCCACAATTTGTAAATATCAGACACAGGAAGAGCTGGATCTGAGTTTTGTGTTTCAGTGTTATACACCGCAAAACTATTTTCGATGAATGTAATTGATAGCTCAAAAATTATAGTGTAACAAACTTTTGTAACATGAAGACACGCAATTGTCTATATTGTACACATCAGCTGGTTAATTCACTATAGGAAAATCTGAAAAACACGCGGATGAACGATTTTAAACATAAGGGGTAACCACGAAGTTGCATACAACCTCGTGACTGACTTTTGGAGGGGGAGCATTCCCTTGTAAACACCAGCCCAGCTTGTACTGAATACCAACCAGCTGATTGGGCTCACCAAGACATACTCGTAATGTGACAAGACAATCTGTATGGTCCAATAACCAATCAAAATATCAAAATTTTGTTCATGTATTTCAGGTGGAATTCCGAGATCACATAAGTGAGTGTTCTCACTAGGATTGATTGAGGCTGTAGCCATAGGAATATTGTCAACTACTTTCACAAATTTTCATATGTACACTTTCAGGCCCTGACGGCTCCGGAAGGGTGAATTCAACCTGTTAAGACACAGTGGGAGTAACCCCATGCATTGCTTTAAACAAGTAATGCACATCTGTACCTTTCACGTTTAAGCCAGGCCTTGAGTGACAAAACTTGAAGAACTAAATGATCTAGTCCTGCGTTAACCGACAAAGAATTATTCATCTTTACTTTGACAATAAGCATTAGGCAATCGCTAGCCTCTGTAGCACAAGAGGGCGATACTCGATCAATGTGTATGTAACTATAGCAGAAATAGCAAATGACAGATTTATTCAGCTATTTAAGACAAAACTATTTCCATAATAAGGTGCTCATAGTTAGCACACAGACATCTAAGTCCTCTGTGCATTGTCCAATAGCCTGTAATCATAGACCACAGGTTGTCCTTGAAATAAATATCTAGCCTTGATTTATATTACTTTACTGATGGTGCATTTACTACCTCACTAGGCAGCGAGTTCCATCAGTCTACGACTGTGTTGCTAAAAAAGTACATCCTTGATATTTTTTTTGTTCTTCATTTTGTAAGGCTTAGGTTGTGTCCTCGCAATATGATATCTTCATTGATTGGGAGTAAACGTTTGGTTGTTTCGTAAAGGCCGTGCATATACTTGTATGTGTTAATTAGGTCTCCTCTAAGTCTCCTGTACAACAATGTTGTTATTCTGAGTGTTTTCAGTCTTTCAACATAAGTCAAATTTCCAAAATTCGGGATCCTTTTTGAAGCTCTCCTTTGTACTGATTCCATTTGATCGGTCAACTTCCACACATGAGGTGACCATACAGGAGCCGCATATTCGAGATGTGGTCTGATCATTGAGGTGTACAGCAGTTTGAATACGTCCACGTCTACATACTCAAACGCCTCCACATGAGGCCAGTGATCTTATTGCCTTTTTAACCATCTCTGTGGTATGAAATACAAACTTCAAATTTTTGTCTATCGATTTTCCTAAGTCTTTTTCGTAGGTTTTTTTATCCAGAGGTACATCTTGACCAGAGTCAGGCATTTGGTATAATTATTTCCAATTTGTAGCACCGTACATTTACTAGGATGAACTTCATCTGCCAAACATCTGCCCAGTTTTGAAGTTGTTGGACATGTACTTGCATTACTTCACAATCCTGAAAAGGTAGCACCGGCTTAAATAATTTAGCATCATCAGCAAACAACCTAATGTATGGTTTGACCACTTCAGGCATGTCATTATTAAATACGATAAACAATGTGGGCCGCAGGACACTACTGTGACAGGAAAAATTTGACAGATTTGTTATTATTAATTAATTGAATTGATTGACCACTAATTAAGTACAAGCATGCATGTGCTTGTATATACACTGCTGCCACCGACAATGACGGTGGTAAAACACAGGAGCACTGAATTAGTCAGGCACACAGGGTGTTTTCCTGGATGACACTCTCTCTGGCTACAGGCAGTTGCAGCACACTTCTGGGCAGCTCTGACAAATTCTTCCAAACAGATAGGAAACTGCTTTTCACGTATATATTTTCTTTGCTAAAAATATTTAATAAGTTAAACTGGTCTTGTTGAACAAATTAGAGAACCCAATTATTTAATGTTGTGACTGAGCATTTGTGCCTGTGTGGTCAATGCATATACGGAGCAGGCAGGCATGCTGTGGCCATCCAAGCCTGCATGCAGGTGTGGTAAAAGTGGGTTCACCTGTACACTGTAGTTTGTAATGCAAGTGGTGGGTTCCCATAATTGTATCAATGTGTTTTAGATAAATTTTTGTGCTGCAAAGTGATGAAGTAAAATATGGCTGTGTATTATAGCCACATATGTACACTTATTACCCCTTGATATTTCTGGTGGCAGACTGACTGTACAGTACAGTGCACTGTAAGTTGTCTGACTGATAGATATGGGTGGTGTCATGGTAATTGACACATTGTTGTTCCCTGCTGACTACACTGGTACACAGGTAATTAATTATTCATGATAAATGTTTAATGGTTATCTGAAAATTGAATTATATACCAGGACAAAAGGCAAATCATATGTAGCTTAGCAAGTAATTGTGTGAACAAAGCAGAGTAACCTGAGTTTATGTACACGTTGTGATTATTATGACTGATGTTAACTTACTTGCAGAAATTTTGCATACCAATGCTGTGATTTATTTTCAACTTTCCTGTAGAAATCAGCTGCCAGAAATGCATACAGCATGCATAGTTTCCCTTGTCATCATTTTGCAGAGATGTTGATTACATTTTCAAAATTGTATTAACATATTTATTTTATTTTGTGCATCAGTTCTATGGATCTGTATTTTATAATATATGCTCAGAGATCAGTGAATATGGAATGCTGTCTCAATATACTTGTTTTAATATGCTGTTATGTTGACTTGGACTGAAGGATTAGATTTTTGGTCAGATTATTAATGTTGATCTTTTCTTTCCAGTGGTCTCAGCAGGAAAGAAGTAAAGCAGACAGTCATGTTTAATGTTCCTCCAGAGTTCATGGCGTGTCAGTTTTTCATCAGGGGAAGCTGTATTTATACAAATATTGTTGAATTGTCATATGCTTGATCTAATCCGGATATTGTATTTTTCTTACATGTTAATTTTGCTGTTTAGTTTGAAATTATTTCACTTTTCAAATTAGCATCATCATAGATTAATTTTACAATATCTTCAACAGTTTCACTGTAATAGAAACACACACATAATTCTAATTGACACATTTGCACTGTTTATAAAAATCTCATCGAACTGAGGAACAGTTTAACTGTCGACAATACAAACTCCTTTGCATCACAATAACAATTATCTCCTGTTTAATCACTGAAACATTAATTCTGTACATATTTCAATTTGACATGCATATATTAACAATATTACTGACAATAGTCTTATAATGTGAACACATTCATGTTAGTAATATTTATACAATTTTCACCCAATTCCTATCTTATCAATCCTACTCTAGGGATCAGATAAGCAGGTATCTCGGAGTTCACCTTTCTGTAATAAATGCAAACGTGCATTGAACCATCAGGTTTTGGATCCAATACAATAGGACTACTCCAGCATTTTCCAGATGTAATTTATTTCTTCTCGAACTGCAGCCAATCTCAGTTGATTCATCTGATAAGGTTGGTGCTTTATTGGATCAGGATCACATACATCTACACCATGACATGATATTGAGATGCAACCAGGCTGAATAAGTTTTGTAAATCAGGTTGCTGTGCAGGCTCCAAATGACTGATCGTGCTGTCAAGATTTTGTAATATGTCAGAGTTCTGCATTTTTACACCGGTAATAGAGCTCAAGTGTTGATTTGAGAATGGATCATTCTCATCATCCCCATTATCTTTTCCATCATTCTTCATGGTAGTGACACTGACAATTCCTACTGGTGTTCCTCTTTCATGGTATTCGTTTAACATGTTGATGTGACAAAGCCGTTTAGCTTTCCTCCTATCTGGTGTATATATATATAATATAATCCCCATCAGTTAACTTTCTTTAAACCAGATACGGATCATTGAATTTTGCCTGAACTGAATACCCTTGCATAGGCAAAAATACCAACACTTTGTCTCCTGGTTTAAAACTTCTCTCCCTTGCTTTCTTTTCATACCATGTTTTCATCTTACCCTGTGCATTAATCAGATTTGTTTGTGCCAATTCACAAGCTTTTCTTCAACTTGTCTTTAAATTTGGACACATACTCCAAGATATGCTCATCTTGTGTCTCCACCAATCATTTTTCTTTCATAAGCTTTAGTGGACCTGTCACAGTATGTCCATATGTCAGTTTAAATGGACTGAACCCCAGTGACTCATTTGGTATCTCTCTGGTGGCAAATGATAACATATGTATACCTGATCCCATTCAATTTCAAAACAATAGGTTCTCATCAAATTTTTTTTTAGTGTTTGATGATACCTTTCTCCAGCTCCTTGTGTTTCTGGGTGGTAGGCTGAAGATTTTATCTGTTTCAACCTACCTGGTGAGCAACCTCCTGAAACACTGTAGAAATGAAATTTGAACCTAAGTCACTTTGTACATGTATTGGCAGTCCTACTCTAGTGAAAATGTTCATTAAATATCAATGATCGCAGGAGCTTTAATGATTTTAATGGGATGGCCTCAGGATACCCAGTTGCCGAATCCATGATAGTAAGGAGAAACTCATTTCCCGCTTTTGCTTTCGGAAGTGGCCCCACACAATCTATAATAATCCTACTAAATGGTTCTTGAAGAACACGTATACTAATCAAAGGAGCAGGTTTTAATTTCTGATTGGGCTTTCCGACCACTCGACATGTGTAACAAAATTCTGCCACATCCCAATGTAATCTGGGACAAAGAAGTGTTGTAATATTCGATCTTGAGTCTTCCTATTACCCAAGTGGCCAGCTATAGTTGAATCATGAGCTGTTGTTAAGGCTTTTGCCCTATATGATGGAGCAACCACTATTTGATGAATGATTCTCCATTCTGCATCAGTGGAAGCATCTGGAGGTCTCTATTTCCTCAGCAATGCTCCTGACTTTATATTGTGCCTCTTCTTCAATTAAGGCTGTACTTACCTATTTTTAAACTGAGGGTCCGCTTTTGCCCCCCCCCCCCAGTCAGCAAATCTCGATTCAAATGAGGCATTTGACTCAGATGATCATTTTGGTTTACCTGGTCAGACAGGTTACTGTCATGGCTTACCTCTGGACTCAAGTTACCTTCACTGCTTCCTTGGTCCTCCAGGTTACCAGCAAAGAATGTCTCTGACAGCCCTAGACATTTATCGTCCTTGTCACTAGCTTCTTATCAGGAGAGTAGGTACAATACCTACAATCACTGGTCAATTTTTGAAATGAGACTTCAGGTAAACTTTGTGGAGTAGGACTGTTATGTAATTTCCCTCAACAACCCTGAGTAACACACTGGCTTTTTGATAAATTTCATATGACAAAGGAAGTACCTCTTCCAACAGTAAAGACTGGGCAGTGCCAGTGTCACTAAGGATCACAACTGCCTTCTGGCCAACAGCATTTTCTTTCTGTGACACCCGCCCTTCCTATTTGAAACTCTCATAGCCATCCAATATGGACTCAGCTACCCCATGATGTGGGTTTTGACATTTAGCATGGAAATTGTCAGAATGTCCATCAGACATATTTAGAAGGGAGCGCCCTAATAATTTTGGCTAAACCAACCGGTTTCTTAGTATTATTTGTCTTTCTCTGGAGTAGAAAACACTCAGATTTGATATGACCCCCTTTATGGCAGTAACTGCATCTGGGTCCACTAAAGAACTTCTGCCCTGTTTTATGATTAGCAGGTTTATCAGACCGAGGAGAATTATTGGGCTTTTGATCTTCTGATTTTTTTGGGGGGGAGGTTCCCTGTTCCCTATGGTTTCTTTCCAAATTTAGATCTGAACTGACTCTGTTTGGGTTTTCTGAAGAAGCTTTTATGTATCAACTCATCAGCCAAAACTGCAGCTTCTAGTAATTTATCTGCCTTACATTCATCCAGGTAGGTCTTGCTAAGTTTCACAATGCAACATTTAAAACTTTCTACCAAAATAAGTTCCCTCAATTTGTCAAAATCACATTCTATTTTCCTGGAGGCATGTCATCTGTGAAACAGATTCTCTTTCTTTTTGGCAAATTCTACATAAGTTTCACCTGATTCCTTTTGGCTGTCCCTGAATTTTTGTATGTAAGCCTCAGGTACTAACTCATATGCTTTCAGAACCGCATCTTTCAACACATCATACTCAGAACTTTGTTCTATGGAGAGGGATGAACCAACTTCTTGTGCTTTTCCAATAAACACACTTTGTAACAGAGGAGGCCACACGCTTCTGGGCCATGCTTAAGTCAAAACTATTTTCTCGAAAGATTTTGGTACTAAATGTGCATCTTGGCTACATCAAAAGATCCTGACTGTGCTGAATTATCTGATCTAGAAAGGTCTAAGTTTGAGCTCTCTGAGCTTTAACTTGTGTTCTCTTGCCTCTCTTGCTAATTTTAGCTCATGCTCTGTTGCTTCTAGTGCCGCCTCTCTTTCAGCCTGTGCTTTTCTTTCATCAGCCTCTTTTGCTGCCTGTGCTGCTTCTCTTTTATTCTCAAACTTTAATTTAGCTAATTCCAGATGAATTGCCAAGCTTTTATCCTCGGATCCCTTATCCTCAAGGAAACATATTTTAACCAGATGTGAAATTATCACTTGTTTCAAAGGTATTTTCCTGATACCTGACGGTACTTCAAAATTTATGTTTTTGGCCAGATTTTCCAGGTCTTTCTTTGGCAATTTATCAACATCTTTGACTGTTATTAACTCATTAGCCAGAAACACACTTGGATCTATTGAGATGTTGTCTTATTACTTAACAACTATGTTTATAAATACCAGATATCCTTTGTTGAGTTCAAACTGTAAGATTCAATATTTAGAAAGTTCCGATATTTTCCAGATGATTCAACCGATATGTGCTTATTACAAAAAATGCTATGTTTAGTCTTGAATTTGATCCTGTTTGTCTTGGATTGATCCCGGACGAGCCCCCACAATTTGTTACGATGCCCACATTTTGAATATTTGCAGAGCTCAACAAAGAATGACAACAATGATGTAACTTTAACAATAACAATAAATTAACAATCAAACTCAGTACAAAGAGGGTAAGCTTAACTCCAATGATATTTCAACAGTCAAACAGTGTTAGGTAAATTTTCATTCCTGGTGAGATTGTCTACAGGTTCTGTCCCATAGTCCCAAGTCCTTTGACAAGTGCCAAATGATCTGGTACAAATCCCACAGAGGTCCGATTATGGTCCAATGTGGTACTGAAGGTGTGGTGCTGATCCAATCCCACAGAGGTATGGTTTGGTTCAAATGTGGTAAAATATACCAGTCCACTCAAAGACAATGTCCACACTCCACAGGTACAATTTAAACAATGGCTCACAGTCCCAATGGCTTGATGACAACACACAGCCTTTGGCAGATCCTTCAGAAGTCTCTCTCCTCCCTCAATCAGGAAAACTTCTGCTTTATATATCTACAGGGAAATCTCTAATTTGTTCCAGAGTTTTCCACTTAGTCATACATCCCAGTGCATTGAGACTCATGTGGATCACCTCATAAAAATGCATGTTACCATTCTAGATTATTCCACATGTTTAGCACTTACATGTGAGTCACCCACAAAACAGGCTAATTCAATCACTCTGCCGTGACCCCGCAAAGTATTCATTGAATTCAATGACCCGTCACACACTGAATGAATACAGTGACCTCTCTAAATGAAAACAAACAGCCATACACATTTTCATAACACTACAGTCCTTCAATGATTTTTTTTTTCACCTGGGTATCATGTGGTGTAATTTGCTTGTTTCTGTGATATCTGCATAAGTGTGTCTTCCCCTATAACTGGGTCAGACAACTCTTCAGAGATTGCTTTAACGGAGGAAACAAGCTCATTGAACTTCAAATACCCTTCTCTTTCCTACTCTTCAGTTCAAGCTTGTACCAGCGATTTTGAACATAATTTGTGAACCACCATACTATGTCAAACATTACAAATCGACTGTTTCTTCTGGCAGGCAGTCAATGTTTTTTTAATATCTGAAGAGCATTATGGAGTTCATGTGGGAAATTGCTAAGATCCTTACATGATTTTACCGGCTTCAGAGATCTGAGTGATCTAATTATGTCCTAAGTTATGCCATGCAGCAACCCAAATAGTTTTTCAAGCGTTTGCAACGCTAAATCATACCCAAAGACCCCACCGATAATCAAGCATGACTTAACACTGTCACATGGCTCGCCACTCAAATATTGAAGCAGTCTTGACAAGCGAAAATCAGGATCATCACTACACCCTCCAACATTAGCTTTAACAGCTTTGATAAAAGTGTGATATTTCAAAGGATCTCCAGAAAACACACCATGTTCTAATTTTGGCAATGACAATAAACCTACAACTGTACTGTTTGAAGCCAACAGATTGGAAGATTGAATTTCAGGGACAGAAATTTAATATGCGTTACACTAGCCAAAACTTGGTACTGGATTCTACATGATCATAATATGTTTCACATAGTGGATTCTTATCTTCGTCAAACTTTATGACCTCTTTACGTTTTCTTGAAAAGTCTGCAAAAGCTTCACAATTGACTACTAACTCGGGAATATCAGTCAATTTGTCATCTTCAACAAGAATTATGGATATTCTGTTATCCAATTTCAAACGTTGTGTCTTGCAGACGTCACTGGTAGATTTTCTGTCTGCCAAAGACATTGTGATACATATGACTGTCAAATAAACCAAAGCTACAAACTTTAAAACATGCATAAATAAATTGCTGACACTATGAAACGCTATATGGAAATGTACATGAAGACACCTGTAGGAATCTGCAGGTAACAAGCTCCAAACTATCATATGTCAGTTCAAGCACTCTGTCCGTGAACAAAATCAAATGCCTTTGATCTGTATAACACTTAGAGAGCTTTATATATGTTACTGCTTCTGTAGCTGCTCTGAAATGTGGAAGGGCCAGTGTATGTAATGGTCACTACAAGAGAAATACATACAAATATGCACTTTCACTCAACCACACTTGACGTAGATCTGAAATTGTATAATATATTTTTAGGTCGTGCCACAGCAAATACCTCGCAACTCCGTCAACGACAGGATAATCTATAGTCTGCATATTAGATCACAGGAACACCACACAAATAATGCGTGTATATGCCACAAAAATACCGTTGAAATATGCATACATATTACCAGTCAAAGAAACGCCTAAAGACCCTACATTACTCCCCACAAATTTGATAAACTGAAAATTCGGCAAATGCAGATCATCATAAGATGATTAATGTACCACTGAAAACCCTTAACCGTAAAACATCATTATTACAAGCCTTATGTTACGCTGGGCAAGGCATCAAACGACGCGTCCTTTGAAACCAGCGTCAACCTTTAGATCCTATATTGTCTCACGCACACGATGAAGCATGTGCCGGGCCTTTAAATATGGAAATAACTACACGAGAGTGCATCAATCCACATTAACAAGATATGCGGCCAGATCCTGTCACAAAAAAGGTAAAAGATTGAACTCCAAATGGACCATATTTGTGTGCAAAAAATGTTTCATCGTATATAGTAGACCATAAGCATATCAATAAAATCGATAACTAAATTTTTTTATTAACAGATTCATTGTATAATCCGTACTTAAAACGATGAGTTCCCAAATAAAATATATCACCACACAAAACATTTTTATTTTTTACCTACATAGATAAAAAAATATCAAATCGGCTGGTTTGTATTTGACAAGGCTGCATCTTATATATCACAACATTTCTGTCATTAGCAGACGAAAGCAAATTAATGAGAGCATGGAATCAAATGGCAGTTTTATATTTGAGGGAAAGCAGTTTTGACAGACACCTACAACCCCCCCCCCCCAAAAAAAAAACCCCACCCACCCCAGGGTTATTATAGTACCTTTTTAAATACTGAATTTTATTGACATTTTCAACAAATTAAGAACCTGAGCGTACAAATTCTCTGATGTGCTGCAACTTTTGGTCCCTTTTCATAAATTGTATGGTCCTGTATGCTCATAAATAATGCACCTGTTCAAGCCAATTTACTGAAATAGGCCTATAATTTCAAAGAAAACATTTTGCATTTTGTCATGTTAAAACTAGACATGACTTTTTCGACCCTATGGACCTTCACACTGCAACCCTGGCGACTCTGTCCATTCTGTAAGCATGTAGAATACAATAATCTGAAACGAGTATGTCAGACATGTTATCGAGGAATAACTGAGGCATCGTCTCAACAGGATACTTATTACAACGCTTTTTTCCTGCTGATGAGATTTTCACATTAAGTTCCATAAATGATTGTATTGCAGTAAGAGTAAAACCTGCCTACAAATATAGAGATTTGATACAAGAAGTGATTTGGATGGGGCAAAAGCCCAAGGGTTCTCAATATGTGCTTAGTGATGGTAATAAGAACATTTAATGGTTGCTTTGGTAAAGGCAAAAATGATACAGATTAAAGTTGCATATTCTCATTTGAGTGTCAGAAATGTTTTGTCAGAGTTTGTTTCCAAATTGTAGGCATTTTATCATTCACAAGAATATATTATTGATGTATGAAGGTGAGTCTGAAAAGATACTGAACTATAAGTATTTCACAATATAACTGAGGTAAATGTCAGGAGTGAAATCAACAGTATTTTACAAGGACAACTGATCTAAGTACCAAAACAGTCAAAGTTTGAGGGTGGTAATTTATGACTTTGTATTTGTTTAGTCCCATAAGTCTGCAGAGGCGTCAAAAAGGAGGCCCAAAATGTAGAGGTTCAAGAACAGATTCTAAGCCATCATGAAAACCCTACTGTCGATGTTAGTTCTGTGGGAAAATGTTGCGTAAATGTGCTCTCAATTGGCATAACCACCTACACCCTGAGTACCAATAAACCTTCTCTTCAATCATGTAATTGTGACTTGTGGTGTGATAGTTGCTCAGAAAAAATTAACATTCTTGCTCCAATTTATCCATAAATCCACAAATGTGGTGACATGTATTGTTTTAAAAACATTTAATTTCACAATTGGGAAACAGGGATTTCCCTGTATGAACCTTACTTGTACACCTAGATTGGAGGCCATAGGGTATACAAAAAGAGACAGTTTATCAACAAACTGTATGAACATCCATAGGAATTGACAATGTACAAACAAGACGGATATGGGCTATACCAGCATCTAGAAGTCTATGAAAATGTGAAAAAGACAGCAGTTAAGCATCAAATCCTTTTGATTTGTCTATAAATGAATGCACTGCCTTAAAAATGGTTACTTATCATCAAGAGAACAGTTCGAGTAACCATATAACAAAGTGTTAGTAGTAAAAGGGGCCAATCCTATAATAGCTTCATGTAAGTCCATTCGAATATGATTATTATTTGGGCATACAAAAAGTAATGATAAACATCTTCAATTGGAACACCAGAAGCAGAATCTCATATATTGCTTTTATTGTGATCCAGGGAATGAGTTGAGAAGTTTTATTTGCAACTACTGCATACTTCTGTGTCGCCATGCTATTCAATGCTAGTAGCTCTTAAGTTCAAATCAGAAACAAAACACACACACACACGAAGTATATGTAACGTGATAATATGCTTTTTGATAAATATTTGATATTGATGTAACTCCATGCACTGTAATTTTAGATAAATGTTTAATTACATTGTATTCAGTGCAAATCATCATTTTCATACCATATTTTGTATCAAATAAAAGACGTAAAAAACGACTTGGTGGTGGATGACAATGTGACGTTGGAATCAAATCAGAATCAGAAAGATAATTGTCTAATAACAAGGTAACAATATTGATGCAATTGCATATACTCTAACCTAAAGATTAAACATTAAGGTACATTGTAATACATGCATTTAATCCTATTATACTCTATACCAGATAACGGGATTTAGTTATTAATGATCTACAACTGTCTGGAAGGCATTAGTGCGATGTAGCTTTTTCTAATATTACGATCTGTTGATAAAATGACTTATATAATTATGTAGACAAATGATAAAGGAACACCTTGAGATAAATTTTGTACCTTTATATGCGGCACTGTGTACAGATATACCAGCAATAAAAAAGCAACATTGCAGTGCCCAAGCCGGTACACTGGGAGCTCCTCTGCGGCGCGTTAGTTTCAAAAATGGTCCGTAGTTGAGCACTTAACGGCGATCTGGAAATCTTTCGTTGAGAAAAAAAAAAAAAAGAAACCCCACAATAAGGAACCAAAGGGGCTGCAGAGAAGGCAATACTCAGCGGTAATAAGATGAACGAACTCATTAATAAAACTACACGAGTGTGAGTGCCTGGCCGTATATTCTGCATGGCACGAGCGTACCCGTGGAGCGGAAGGGTACACGAGGTGCAGACCGACGCAGGCGGGCCATTGAGTGAGTGCATCCTTCCGCTCCAGGGGTACGCCAGTGCCATGCAGAATTTACGGCCAGGTAATTAAATGAGTGTTGTTTTGTTTTTATCCCTTGTATGTGTAGTCCAGAGAATTCTCCACCATTTAACATAAAAAATGATAGTGTTGTGTCGAAACAGCGATCAACCACCAATTTGGCACTTATTTCCTTTCTACATATGCCTACCTTATTTGAAACATTTTATATAACATTTATACTTCCATCTTAGTTCAGGTCTTCGACCTGTTTTATACAACTTATGTCAACTTCTACTCGGTATAATAGCGTTATAGCCAATGTTTCATGCTTGTAACCCGATAAAAAATAAAGATTGAAATAAAATGAAATGAAATGAATTATTCTTTTTAAAAAAGGATGCATTACATGGGAAATGAATGGACTTGCTTATGTATGACTTTTACTCTATCATGTATTGTTGTATAGTACACTTACTCAAAAGTTACTGCTTGGCGACCTCATCGTTGGTTGAGATATGAAATCTTGTTATCACATGCCTCCCACCTCTAAGATAATCAAATGCAAAATAAGTGTAAAAGTAAGTACATGTTAATTGATTTATATGTATATTAATTTGGGGGGGGGGGTGAATGGTGTCTAAGAAAGATAAAAAAAATCAACATGAAAAGTAATGAGCTTAGTAAGACAGTCACAGTTGGGAGTGCATTTTTACATAGCGGTTTAACAAGGTATACAACTATATTTATCCCGTGGTAAAGAAAAAAGTACATATAGTTCACTTGCATGAAAACCAATAAAAATATCGGTATGGATGTAGGCTACCAGCTCCATTTAGAGGAATAGTTCCGATGATCTTTAAAAGCCAGACTATATGTTTTTGACTGGTAGTTAACATGTTAACTCGACACTAATATTCTTATTTGCATTATGGGATCAGATGGTTTTCATGTTGTCACATTGTGCATCATGGTTTAAGATCTTTCAATCTATGAGAAAAGAAATAATCTTTTACTGCAATAGCATACATATGTAGAATAGCTGAACACAAAAGAGGTCTGTTGTTTCAAAGTTGATAAAGTTGAAATATATTTCTTTCCTTAGAACCGGGTATACAGTGCCTTTCTGCCAGAAGTTAGCTGGACCGTGAAAAAAAAGCAAAAAAACAAAAAAACAAAAACAAAACCAAAATCCCCCTCCAAAAAGAAAAACAAAACAAACAAACAAAACAAAACAAAACAAAACACCCCCCCCCAAAAAAAACAAACAAAACAAAACAAAGCCACTGAATCTGACACAAGGGTTGTGAGATACATAAACACAACTTGAATATTCTTTTTTTTGCTCAGCTGAGGTGTTAGTCAGGAGAGTTTCTAGGATGGTCTTTCATCCGTCCACAATTTTTCACAATTTCGGCTTCTCCAAAACCATCCGCCAGATTCACTTGACACTTGGTGGGAGTGTACCCTGGGTGAGTCTCTACAAAGTTTGTTCAAATGGCCATGCTTCAGTAATTTTGTGATTTTTAAATGAAGTTTTAGCTCAGCTGACTTGTTAGTCCGGTTGAGCTTTCAGCAGGCCGAGTCGTCTGGCGTCCGTCCGTTCCCAATTACATTTTCGACTTCTCCAAAGAAACTGTTAGCCAGACTCACTTCAAACTTGGTGGCTATGTACCTAGGGTAGGTTTCTACCAAGTTTCTTTATATGGCCACACTCCGAAACCGTGCATCCAATTTCTCTGATATCACACAGGGATTCTCCTACAGACTCTTAGTTCTTAATTGTTCACCAGGTGGTGCTGCAATTTTATTTTATTGCTTTATGAGTTTTTGTGTGTTTTTGCTACTTTTAACTCTTCCAGAACCGTCACTCACATTAGGCTGAAACTTGGGGAGAACTACTTGAACTGGGACCATGATGTTGCACATGTTAGGAGTTCTTCCATAGAGGTCATGGGTAACCTTGATCCTATCCCAAGTTCACAGAATCACAACTGTGATAAATCTCTAGGTCAGCTGAGCACGGGCTGTTCACACAGCCCTGTTTTTGTGGTTCTGGTCAGTCTGTTTGCCCAGTACAGCGTGTAAATCATCAAGAAAATGCAGATATGACAGGTTAACATAGTTTTCTGAATATCTTGCTTGCTTAGCTCATTCTATGGCCATATCTGTTTTGAAGGCAGCTGAGTGCAGAGTAGAGCTCTAGCAATTTCTAGGTCCTTTTGTCCAGCATGGTGTGCAAGTGAAAATCGGTGCCGCACAAGTAAAACTATTGAAAAAGTAGATAATCCAAAGGATCGATGTCACCCGCCACACAATGCGGCGCCCTCATGACCTTGACCTTTGACCTCAGGATCACCCATAAGCATACCTCACTAAACTCTTATCTTGGTCCATGTTTTAATCAAGTTTGATTAATTTCCATCATATCCTTCTATACATGTATACTGTATGGAACACATTTTTTTCAAACAGCCACATGACCTTGCCCTTCGATCTCACGATCACTCGTGACCAGTCAAGAGCGAACTCCCCTCTAGCTACATAAAATGTCTAAATATATTGAACTTCTATCAGATACTTCTACAGATTTCACACAGAAACAGATTTTCATTGCTATGCGCTGACATTCACCTTTCACCTCAAGGTCACGAAAAACACTATGTAGCAAAAATCTGCATGAATATATATTGTGACCAAGTTTGATTGACTTGCATTGAATTATTCTGGAGATATTGCATAAACTCCACTTTAGTCGTTACCGCTGTGTGCCCTTGACCTTGTGGTCAAGGTCACTCATAATCAATCGCAGCCAAGGGTTAACCACCATTGAAGGCAATTAAATTACAATGTGGACAGTTTTGTCTACAAATGTAACAATAACAGTGAACGATAGTAGCAATTATTCCCCAAACTAGTAAATTCTGGACAAAATTGCTGAGCTCTGTAAAAAATAGTGTTATAGTTCTGAAGGGATTTTGCGCTTGTAATAGAATAGGACATTCACCTTTTAGAGCTGTGGCAAGCTGAAATCTAATAGCACTTGCCCTGAAGGCAATCATTTAAAATAAATTGAAAGGGACTTTGCAGATGAATTTCAAAAGTAAGCAGGTTTCAATGAGTGGTTATATTAACATGCCAAAACTACTACCCCGGTGGAGTACAGCATATATATATATATATATATATATATATATATATATATATATATATATATATATATATATATATATATATATATATATATATATATATACATATATATATATATACATATATATATATATATATATATATATATATATATATATATATATATATATATATATATATATATATATATATATATATATATACATGCACATGTATCTTACAAATCCCCTTTTAAAAAAACAGTAACCAGTCCTCTATAATGCACAGGTCAATTTTTCTTGTTACAAACACCTGTCTGTTGTGGACACCTGCCAGCTGTGCAAACTTTTTGTAAGTCCAAGAGGTGTCCATATTAGATAGGTTTCCCTGTACATCATGTCAGAGAACGCACAAATGATTATTGAGATGGTTAGATTTTTTTTTTAAAGAGGGGGTTGCGTCATGAATGTATTGTACATTATACTGAACAGAAATCCAGTTCTTCAGATTAGAATTATAATTCCAAGGAATACCAATTTGAAAGTAAAATACGATCACACCTGACCTGTCCAGACCTATGGTCATGTCCCAAAGAGCTGCGCATGATGATTTTTAAGGGCTATTTTAAGAACCTATTGAATGTATGTACCTTGTATACTATGTGACTGCGTTTCTGTCCGATTTTTATTGATCCTAATTTTCAAGGAAGAAACGGGAGACAAGTTGCATAAGTTACATGTGTTTTTGAATTGAACATGATGCATTTTCGCAACAGTAATTGTATCAAATAGTCATGTACATGTAGATGATCAGCCAGAGAAGTGCCAAGTCATTGTCAGCGAATGATGCCAATATACCGCTGGCCTGGGCACATGATGAAGTTGGTCCTAGGCTTTTTCTAAACATGTGTAGCAGGTGAAGGCAAGGTCTACTGTTACCCCATTTGCTGTGCCTGTGTTAAGGCTTACCCGGGCCGTGGCTTGCATGTGAAGCCTCATGGAAAGACTATCCTCAAAGTGATCGCTGCATAAAACGGTGTCATCGTTTAACCAAAGTTCCCATTTTCCCCTCTTGCTCTGAACAAAGTTGGGCCAAATTGAACTTAGGGAAATTGAGCCCTTATAGGACTAATTATGGTTCAATGTTCATGAAAGTTCAGGATGTGTCTTAAATAACGAGAAGCAAAACAAATCATTTGTCACTAAAGTTCAATATGGCCCAAAGTTGTGCAGTTTGGATCGGAGTTGGGTCTGCTGGGAACCGGTGATGAATGTGGGTGTTCCCACACCATATTGCCACACAGCGACCGGGCATGGCACCGGCAAAGTTATTGAAAACCAACTTGTACCATATAGAAAAATTTAAACACAAATATTAAGGCTCGGTTCCAGTTGTGATTAAAAAGACAAGCCTTATTTAATCATTCCAATGTGTTATGGTATATGCTGGGTGCCAAGCCCAAGCTGAAACTTTCGTGTTACTCGGCTGACGTCAATTCCAGCGAAACAAAAAATCTCCGAGATTTTTGTGAAGGAAGTTCAGAGGCTGGTGTTACAAAGCTACCCGACAATAACCAAACACGATTTTTTTCGTTGATAAACTGAGGGAAAGCGAGTATGGTACATATACTTGTTGTACAGTTAAAAAAAATCAACTATATCACACATTATTTTTTTCCAGAACTCAGCCTTAAACTTTCTTATTTGCACAAAATACCCGTCGATAGGGATAATGTAATTTTTAGCTGTACTTCTAGCTCTTGAATATTTTTATTAAGATTCAGGAAAACTGGCATTTATGCTGTTTCTGCACGCAGAGAACTGTGATTTTTATTATGTTCCCACATGGTGAAAATATGCCCTCGCAGGACACGCTAAAAAAAAAAAGTGAAGAACAGATATTAACATATCTATTAAAACATACTCGTATTGGAAATGGCAACATGACACACTGATGCGCACTAAAAGTAGCAATGAAGATCGGCAGTGCAAAAAGGCAGAAATACACATAGATCTATAATTTGTTTATTTATTTCGAAAGTATTCAGGTATTAAGAATTGGATTACCCGGGTACCCGGCACCCAAGTCAATGCAGCAGTATAAACTATGAAAGTTTCTTGATCCTAATACATCTGTTTCTCCTGACATCTTGCGCAGGAATTTCAAAGTAAATTGACCCAGATAACCTTGAAAGCCCGATCAATTATAGGAATCCCAGCTTATCTGGTTGTTCTGAAATCGCGGGCAAGAAGAAACACACGGACGAAGGGACGCACGGATTCACACCCACCCACCCAGGATATAGCAATACCCCTCCCCCCGCGCCGAGGGCTTATAAAGCGTGTTAATACACAGAGGACAGCTACATGCTATATAGCAGCTAACCTTTTCCGGCCAAACAGTGTAAAAACGACTGCATGTTAAATTTTCACCTACATCAGCTTTTCACGTCGACAGAGTTATCATGTCCATGAAACAAAGCGTGTTGACAAGAGTCATCATGAGTAAAGCACGTCTATATCAACATCCTGTCTTCACGAGAGTTAGGCGCCCAGTTAGATTCAGTCAGTTGAAGTTTAACCCACGCGAAGAAAAGATAGCTGTTGACTCCGTGCGTGTTATTTTAGCTGTCAGCACGAGGAAGAGGGGACATGTAGGCATTTTCTTTTAATTAAGCCTTGAATGTATTTCTCGTAAAATATAAACGTTCACAGTATTGTGGAAAAATGTAAAGTATACATTTCCAAAAAAAAAAAAAAATGTAAAAACTATCCATTTTAATCACTTAAACTTAGCACAAAAAAGTAAGTAAATAAATGAATAAATACATGAATAAATAAATGAATAAATAAAAAGAAATATAAATAAATTAACAAACAAACAAACAAACAAACAAATAAATAAATAAATACATTTTAAAAAGTTGTTGCAAATATACAAGTGCATCAGACTTTACCAGAAAACTATGAACCACTGATATATTTAGTTTTGCGTGATTCAAAACTGCAAAAAATATTTCTTTTTTTAATTGAAAACCGTAAAGATTATTTTGTTGTAAGGTGCACGGTTATAAATTATTTGCCCATATATTGTGTTAGTAAATTTCCATTTCCACCCTCGTCAAGGGTTTAAAAATCTAATACGACATGACATACATGCTCGAGTGAAAAACCTTGACCTATATCTTGAATATTTGAATGTCACGACTTAAGAGGGACAAAGTTTACATGATCAAACAAACATACATTTATCTTCTTATTTATCTACATGTCCATAAGATTTGATACTCAGGAAAAGGAAGCTTCCAAACAGAAATAAAGACAGACAGACACACACACACACACATACACAGTTGTCGCCGCGGTGAAATTATTTGAGTTATCCCCATAGATAAGATTATAAGCTCATTATATCATATGATTCGACTATGGCAATCACGAGCACGACAAGATATTAAATATTCATCATAGCACAACTTTTCTCTTCTCTGTCTATATTTCTGCACACAATCATAGATTCAGGACTTATCAAGAGAGTCAATACGCTAATTTGTAAGTCACTGTTATAACAATTATAACTGAGGACAACTCCAGCATGTGTCGAAGTGTTATCTGGTGTAAATAACTTATGCCATTATAAACATACAGAAATTAATCTGTTTGAAACAGATATGAACACATTTCGAATTACAAAACATTCCAGGGTTTTTTTCTAAGAATTCCACAGCAGACAGGTAGTAAATGTGATAACACTTTGGAATTGTCTCCTTTTTAACAATGTGTATGAAATATTACTACAATAATACAATTTGTACGATAAGTGGGAACGGTGGGACTAAAAATGAAAGGTGGTGAGCAAAGGTAAAAGGTGGAACAAATTGAAGTTTCAAAATGTAAGTGAAACACTGAAATTTTGTGCTCCACTGTTGCGAAATTCGTAAGAATCAGATTTACGACATTGTCTTTGTGTACAAACAGTACAGGTCCGATTGAAAACGGTTACAAATCATTCTTAAGACATTGCGTTTGGTTACACGTACGTACTGTGAAGTTTGAAGTGGCTGTGTTCAATAGTTTTTGTGAAAATTATGTAAACACCTGAAACCAAGCATGCAGCTAAACTCAAAATGTGGGAGCAGTGACACTTAGCATTAAATGAATATGGCACTCGCCATCGTGACACTGATATAAAAATATGGGGGATAAATCACATTTAATGTAAATAATAAGTGCCGAATCCACTTGATCGGTGTCATGGACGGGTGTGTGGGAAAAACCGCGGAAATTCAAAATATCGTATCATCCCTTCTCGGAGCTACTTCAATGCCTGTATGTGCAGGATAGCAAAATAAATGCCAATGTCATCCCTACATTTGGCTGATCCCATCAGTAGCATAACTGGACATTCTGTAAGGTGCCATGTGACTCGCGTCGTTTTTCACTTGGGCTGTTATGAACATCTCTGGTACAGATTGGGCACAGGAATGATCTTAACAACTACTCAGTAAAATGGAACGCATTGGAAGTGCACAAAGGTGTGACTTTTACCTGGAAACTTTTACTCAGTCAAGTGAACACAAAATATATGGCATTGCATCATTTTCATTGGTAGAACCTCAGCTCTGATTAAAACCACTCACGAGGGCTTTTAATCTTTTTTTTCCCTCCAGCCACCAAAACACCAGAGTATTTGCTTTGGAAAATATGGAATCTCGAACATTGTTTGGCCTTTCGAGATGCCCATGTATCCGATAAAACTGTTCCCATTCTGCCTCTGTTGCCATATTCACAAAGAAGAGTGATATGTTACCGTATTTAGGTTCAGAATTAAAACCAACCTGGGTCCAATAGCGTATTAACAACACAATTGTAGTGTGAACCAATCCCCAGCTTTATGGGTATTACACAAAATATATGATTAACATTTCAGGATTAAGACGTTATCTGAACAAACCGCTCTCTATCCACACGAACAATTTGACACTAACGAACAAGTGTGGAGAATATCCGAAAGCATTACCACTCTTGATCTGCAGGGTTCAACCAATTGCTTTTATGGACAGTTGCAAAAACACCCGTATTTCTGATTGTAGATTCAGTACTGTATTCTGTGTCATTTTCTTTGCTTTTTTGCATAATATTCACTCAAAAGGAACATGCATGCAAAGTACTGCCTAGTTTACACCAGTGACCGTCCGCAGAGCCTTTTAATTCAGTTATTAAAGCTCTGTTACCAAAAACAAGCGGGCTGTTTGAATAGCACATGCTGAACTTATCAAAGCTTGTTCACAAAATCTAAGTTGCAACTGAATATAAATGTGTTGAGCTTCAGTTGTGTGCATATGACATTTACATGTGTTTCTAAGATTTGCCTAAAGAAAAACAATCATTGAAAATATACATTTTACAGGAGCAGGAGAAACTGAAAAATATTTCAAGAGGAGTTTTGAAAGAACAGTGCTACTTGGTGGAGATAATGCATGATATTGAGAATTACAAAGCCGATTGACTTACACAGTAATCAATAGGAAAGGTGCGTTTGCACTAAGTACCCGAATTGAAAAAAATAGGTGAAAATCAGGAATCCGCAGCAGTGTCACGTAGTGAACAAATTTGTTTTACCCTTTCGCAAGAAACATATACACCAAGTTTCAGCTCAATCTAAGTGACATTCCCTGAGGAGAAGTCCAAAATAGCAGCAAAAAAAAAAAAAAAAGAAAAAAAAAAAGAAAAAAAATGCACCGCCATTCGATGAATAAATTGAGAACTATGAGCCCTAGGAGTTTTCCTGTGTGATATCAAAGCAATTTAGTGAGCAGTTTCGGATATTTTTTTTAAAGATTTGCGCAAAAAAGCACAAAAAAATCATAAAAAAATTTACAAATCAACGAAGCGTGTTCATTTGAACATATTTGGTTGAGACTTACACGACGTACATTGCTATCAAGTTTGAAATGAATCTGGCTGACTGTTTCCTGCATGCAACACTATTTGTATTGGTTTGCATCCCTATATTTGGCTTCATTTGGATTTTTCTGAAAATTTTGTTAATAACTGTGCTGCAGATTACAAACTGTCAAATAGAACGTTATATGAGTCATAATTTTGGGGTGCACAAATAGTATACCCGCAGGCCAAAAAAAGCATGTGATTGTGAAATTTTCGTGATATATCATGTTCGATTTCTATTACTATTATTAGCCATCTGATTAGCTTGTCCCGTCATGTACAAAGTTGCCTTTACATCTAGCGCAAATGATTACTTTTTTTCTCCATGGTTAACCTGGTATCTTGCTTTGAAAAGATCATCTTCTTGCTGCTTTTCAGCTTGTAGGGCAAGCTATTCTCTACCTCTAGCAGGTTTTGCAATTGTAGTTCCAGTTCTACCCGAATATCTACAATTTCATCCTGGTGATCTGTCTCAGCTGAATCAATGTGTAACTGTATGGTAGAGGTTTCCTTTGTGATATCCGTCTTAGGGGGCATGTGAGAGTAATATTGGGAATCCACAAACAAACTCAACGTCACGATGATAACAAAGGAGAAAAGCATACAAACACTACGCCTGATGAAGCGAAAACAATAGAAACAAAATGTACACTACGCTTCCGCACTTTCCCTATTTCTGTAAACACAAGTTGCTCAACAGCTCAGAGTCCCACATAATATGACAGTGGAGTGCAGATGATCCATTTTTTAATACCCAGCTGAAGCAAAGAACTTAAGCAAAACAGAACACCAATAACACACAGGGAATGAACCTTTGTTCAGCACAGCAATAAAACACAGGCGATATATCCTTAATGTATCGCAACTAATGTATCCCGTAAGATGTATCTTTGGCAGAGTACAACAATTTATCGCCTGCACTCATTTGTACATCAATACCAAGTTACAAAAATCACGACATTCAGCTTCCGCTTCAGGAGACCTGGTGTTTCTAGACTTCTTGAGCAACGTGAATGTATATGTCAGCAATTTCAGTTGATGATCTGATTCCGTATCTGGTCTCCTTTGTACCAGTGGACAATCATTTGGATATTTAACAAAAGTAATATTGTAGAGTAAAATCTGTATCTCAATGCAATAGTATTTTTTGACAAAGTACATGGAGCATACATTCACTGGCTATTTTAGTTTACACATGCATATCTGGACACCAGCAAAGGCTTTACAAAAAGTACTGCAGTCATTTCAGTTGCACACAGAGCCCACTAATTTGGCTCAACTTACAACCAGCAGCCTTGGTGATGTGTTCTAATGAGCAAGCACAATGGTCATCCATATAGTACAAAATATGTCATTGAAAATTGAACAATGCTTGTGTGGCAACAATGATAGGTTTGTAGTTCAAGTACTTTTCATTTGTTGAAAATCATTACATATCAAATTAGACTCCCCCCCCAAAAAACCAATAAGAGGACCAGCTTCAAGTCATCAATGCGTCTGTACAGACCGTGAACACTGGACTAATTCTCAAAGCATCACTTCATTCACCCCATGGCCTCAGAGTCCGGCCAGATGAAAGTTCACCAGAAGGAGTACGCCTATACATTAACCTGCAATTTCACTCAGTGTGGATATTCAAAATTGGCTAAAGACACTGGATACAGGCTGTAAGCTTACAGTGGCCAACAAGTATACTTCCATTGAGTTGAGTCAACTAGTTGGTTAGATATGTCATGTACCATTTAACCCTCCCGATTTGCCATATTCATCTTGTGTGGTTTGGACATGTTAGCCTTTAATTCTTCATATGGAAACACCTTTTCAGTTATTTTTGTTTGTGCTACAGATAGTATACTTTCCCAAATTTAGGTTTTTTGCATATTTGAAGAGCCTTTCACATACAGGGCCCAATATATGACCCAACCCTCATTTCACCTCTGGAATGACCCTAAATTTTTAAATAAGCTAATTAGGTAGGAAAACTTATAGAACAGGCATAAAATTGGTTTAAAAAGTAAGATAAATATTAATCTATTTCAAGTAGTTGAATTTTATCCCCTTGTGTTGAGCCTTAAGTAAAATAATTTAGTTTGTCCTGCCTCATATCATTATTGAAAATTCAAATTTGGACTCATCCACCTTGGTCATCTTCTGAACACTCCTACCACGGCCCTGTTGTCTCCATGGGAGATGTCAGTTTAAGTGAATCCCGATGTGTAATCAGCCAAACATGGCTGTCATCTAATTATTCCATCCTGCAAATGGTCAATTTATGAGCTGATTGTACCTGCTAGACACTTATTGCAAGATTCATTTGTGTTTTCAGATGTTTTATATCAGGCATTATTTCTCAGGAGTAATCTCTGAAACTTTCATATTAATCAATTTCATTTAATTGCATTTATATACCCACTTTGTAGCTAATGTCATCAAAATTTCAACAGTGGATTATCTGAATCCAAAGTTGCTAAGGGAAGGTCATGTGATCCTTGCCTGGTAATGTGATTAGCTTACAAAACAAAACGGCATCAAACACCATGGATACTGTATAGCATTACATGCAAGGTATACTTGCTGAGTTCTCCCATGGATAAAGCCAATGTAAGTACAGCCAATACCTGCATGTACAGCAAATTATAACTCCAAATCGTATTATACTGTTGAGATGTTATGTACCTGCTTGATATAGAAACTGAAAGGCAAAAAATTGTATTTGCTCACGAAAAATGCTGAGCAAAAAGTCAATTGATGATAATGAACCAAGCAAAATTTTGTCTTGGATCTGCTTCCCCATTGTATGAAAAAAAAAAAACTGAAAACAACGGCATGTTTGTGAAAATCACAGAAAGGCCTTAAAAGGCCCCAAAAGTCTGTGGCCTGCCATTAAAGGCTTATTCAAACGTTGCCCATTATCAAAGATTACTTGGATCACTTAAATGCCTGTGTATAAATTTTATGCAAACTAGACATTGTATCATTTGCTCAGAATCACGGAAAACGAGTTAAAAATTAAAAAAAAAAATTATGGAAACAGGCTTCATTGTTCACTGCTAGGCAGTGGCTGTGCTGACTACAGGAGCGCCATAAAGTATGTATGCATGCTTGTGGATCGCCCGCGAGTGTATCGGGTGTGACTCTGCTATACGTATGATCTGCACACCTCTCACTTCAGTGAAAACCTCATGCTTGGAATCAACGGATCAAATCAATTGGGCTGTGTTACAGGAACCCTATGCTTGTTTTTGCAGCCATAATTATATAAGTATCTCAGGTATGATTTTACTACACTTACAAACGGACAATGCCTGTCTCGTGTGAATCCAAACTTTGCAATATCTACATCCCAAATTATATTACATTGGTTGTTTTTCTTGCCGTGGTACACTTTATCTTGAATTATCTGCCATGTTAGCACTAAGGTCATGTTGGACACTTGGGTGGCCAAACCGAGCCCGCACTGAAAACTATTTAGAGAAAAATAGCCTAGTTACTGGGATATGTGCTAGCCTGATTGTTGTGTCAGTGTAATTTTTGAAGTTTTGTAAGTCCCTCTTCGAGTTAAACATGAAGCCCACAGTTAACTGTCACGAAAGAAAAGGTAAAAGACAGACCCTTCTGCTGTTGATGTGATTTTTATTTCCATTATTCTGTGGAATGAAAGTTGAATATGTTTATACCCTTTTGTGTTGGCGGAAAAAACTGGGGTGGCCTGAGTTGGAAAGCCTTTCCACAACCCGCAGTTAAATTCAAAAAGGTAATGCAGCATGAATTTCATGAAAAAGGTGCGCAGTACAATCTATATTTAAAGGCACACAAAAACTGCACAGGCATGTGTTCTAAGTACACGCATTGTTTGCCATGTCAACACATGGTTGCGGCCATGTATAATAACTATATTGACACTTCGATAATGTGACCTATTTGTATCTATTGTGCAAGGGCACTTTTTTCTTTCAAACTTTTGCAGTGGTGATATACAAAGACAGGAAACTAACCGTGGACAGCTTAAAATCAAGTTTTATGTTGGTCGTTTGAATTCTATAACGATTTTACGCATTGGAGGATATTGATTTCAAAACAAATTGCAGAACGGATCAAGTAATTTGACTACGTTACACCGACATAAGAATCTGTTTTTAAAAACAAAATTTTCCAGATGGAAGGTCTAAGCGTGTAAGAGCGTGAACACTTTTGTCCTTTTCAATTTGCTGCTTTCTCTCCCTTTCTAACCTATTGAATAGAAGGATATTGCAGGTCTGCACATGTTTCTTCTCCATTCTTGGAAAAACTGTATATGTGTGGGTTCCATAATCTCTGCAGTATGTATCGCTTTATCATCAGGATAGTATAAAAACTGAGTTCAAGTGAGGTTGTCGAGCATGACAGGCTAAGTACTCTTAGATAATGAACGCTAACTATACATGTAGGTTTTCGATTGTTCACCAAAATAAGTTTCAGCTGTGATCATAAGTGTGTGTCTTTCAGTGTTTAAGTAACCTAAATCCACATTGTCATTTCAAATAAAATATGATAGAGGCTCAAGATTAATGATTTCACATCTTGCTATAGTTTATTTTATGATCGGAACGATGGGGAACCGAACTTGCAACCATTGGCACCAGTCGCCTAGCAGAAATGGGAAACGCACATATCGACCAAATCCCCATTCTTAAAAATATTTGGTTTAATAGAGCTATTTATGTGCGAATGCCATATCAACATGGTTATGCAGTATATGTACTGAGTAGGCATTTATTTCCAGAATTGGGGACTTTGTAAACATGTATCTGAACACTGAAGGTCACACAAGTGGAACACTTTTGTTCTGTTATCAAATAGAAGTATAAACTTTTAATCAATTGTCATGCAATGTTTTGCGAATGTAAACAAAGGATTTTAAGTGAGTCGATTACCCTGAAGCAGCACCGATAAAAATGCTTTTAGGGACGTAGAAAACACTTGTGCAACCTCTGTTATGGAGGCGCAGCGTATGGTGTGTTTATAAAAAATTGACCCACTTGATAAATAATCTCATCCACAAATTATGCTGGAGATCGGTAACTTAATGCGAAAGAGAAAGTGATGAAAGAAGAAAGATGAAAACAAAATATGTAAAGGTATAACTATGTTATATATAAATTTATGGCGCAACATCAGCACTTTTACACCATTATTTCCCGATATAAGCGATCCAGTGCTTTATGGATTTGCAATACTTCAAGATCAAATTCATACCGGTACTTTCCCATTTCCAATGGGTTCTCAGAATCCATGGGTTATTAGTATAAGCGTTTTTTCTCAGAGGTATATAAAGCTTGCGATTTACATAAATCCTACTCTCCCATAGCACATCATGAAGAGGGTACCAAACTGCCGTCGTCAATGGTTTTGCGCAACCAAAGTGTCTGGCATCAGCAACTAGTGTATGTAGCAAGCTGTACACGGGATCCTTATCATTGTATGCCAGATGGTAAGTTCACTATTTGATAACTACCCCCCCCCCCAAAAAAAAGAGTGTATAAATGTTATTTTCTACATCAACTTAAAAACTTACTGCAGGGGCATGCCCCTTTGTTCATTGTTTGTGTTTCCTATGTTTCTGCTACCTAGTCGTTTTAACATTCACACAGGTCAGTATACATGATCTGTAAAAACATAGAAAGTACAGTGCTATAATGAAATTTCAGATAGTAGATTAAAATTGACACGAGAACGTGCGTTTCACCTTTGCCTAGAGCAATGTTTGGTCATTTATGCAACGATGTTTGTCATCTAGGAAACTGTCCTTAGGATGTTTAAGTTATTTTATTCATTGCATGGTTAACTCCAACGTTAACCTCCAATAAAGACAACATTATGTTGTTCTTAATTTGTGGTCTTTTCCTTCATACCACAACACCGATGGCCACCAACTAACTTATGCAAAATTGTGAAGGATGGCTCCCTGTGCAACAAAGTTTTCTTTCTTTTTAACCAAAGGTATATCATTCTTTATATACAAAAAGTTCAAAATTTATATATAAAAAAACACCTTGGCAATGTGCATTCGTACTTTCGTAATTCTAAAGATATGTAAATTAATAAAAATTAAAAAAAAAAAAAATTGTTATAAAAATTTGTGCATACATTGTGAACTTACACAAAGATGCATGTATGCATGCATGCATACATACATAGATACATACATACATACATACATACATACATACATACATACATACATACAACATACATACATACATACATACATACATACATACATACATACATACAACATACATACATACATACATACATACATACATACATACATACATCTGTACTGGATTTCCTACTTGTGAAAAAAGGTAAAATTGGAGCAGTTCAGTCAAACAACCTTAGAGTCGGGCAAAACGGACCAACGAGCATTATACTCCAAGAGGGGGGGGGTAATTTATCCCCATTCACGTAATAATTGCAGAACGGGTCAAGTAATTTGACTAAAGTATCGTCACATCTATCAGAGCTGGAATCATTAAAAGTAGGTGTGCTGGTTGAGTGCGTGTCTCAAAGCACAGATCACGCTTGCTGAATGCATACACAGAAATAGTATGATTTTTAAAGTGTGTGTGTCAGCACACACTTTTCTGTTTTTCAAGGAATTCTTTCTTTCTTTCTTTCTTTCTTTCTTTCTTTATGTCTGTGTGCCAACACAGACATACTGTTTTTCTAGGAATTCTTTCTTTCTTTCTTCCTTCCTTCCTTCCTTCCTTCTTTCTTTCTTTCTTTCTTTCTTTCTTTCTTTCTTTCATCCTTCTTTACCATTTGTCCAGCCCTTTTCTCGGACGCTATTATACATAGAAACTCCAAACTTGGCATGATTGTACCTCCATACAAGGAGTTGGGCCATTTTATACACAGAAATGAAGATGTTTAAAATTATGCAAATTATGGGCATTTGAAATTTTAAACCTTGAATAACTTCAAAGCTATAATAGATAGAGATGCCATTCCAACTTCTACTGCTGTGTTATGGAATAGTTTTATATTGCCATACTAATATGCTTTGAAGACATACACACTGATTTGCTATGCAGCAAATCATCTTTCCTAGTTAACAACTGTTCTCTAGAATGCTTCAATGAGCTGAGGTTGAAGTGGCCATTTATGACGAATAAACGTTTTGGACAATAATCTGTTCCACAAGTACTTTATCACATGAAATGTTCTGGAAATATAAAAGCATGGAATTAAAAGCTCTAGTAGGTATAAACGATGTGTAATAATGTAACACCCTATCAACGTGCAAATAACACCCCCTGAAAATATGCCTATTACAACAAATAAAAAACCTGAAAATTTAAACTGTGCATCTGCAGTAATGCTGGCGGACCTCTGATCCCTGAAACTGTCCGTGTGTGACATGTAACAATGTAGAGCTCTCATTGGACACAGGCCTTTTTCCTGTGGGAAGAGCCTTATGAATACCATGGAGGGTAAAACCCTTAAACACTCTAGTTTGATCTCGAGGCACTTTGCTCTTTGTAAGGAAGCCCAAGTGAGGCTTCAGTGTCACCTGGGCATCGTCAGGTAGCAATTTGAGTCCGTTGTGTTCTAAAGTGAGGACCTTGCTTCTTATAGCTCCTGAAGTGAGTGTAAAAGGAAAAGCTTTCCAGGTCCATTACTTGAGGTCCATCCAATGGGGGTCCTCAAGGCACTCAAAGAGCCATTTCCTCAGCTTGGTCAAGACCAGGGCAAGCTCAACTGGTACAAGACTTGCATATCAGCTGGTCTGTCTGTGTAGAAAGAGGTGATGAACACCAACAGACAAGGACAAAGGGCGGCAAATGGCTGTGTCTCAGGGTATTCAAGATGAATGAACAGTTTGTAATGGATTCCCACCACCAGTCCGGCACTCTGAAATATCTGTAGCCATTGTCAAGGGCCACTCTGAGACTGGGTGGTCCAGCATGCAAGAGTTAGGAGCCCTGGCGTTTGCCCAACTTCTTTGTTTGCTGAATTGCTTGCCCTTCTCAGATCACTGCCTGCTCTTCCTAGGACATATCTGCACCGAGGTCAATGTGTGAGTCAAAGGGCAAGTAGGCACAGCCGGAGCACCATGCTTTGGGGCTGTGACGGCCAAGGAGGAAAGTGACCGAACAGTGTCTGTCAAAGCCTTGTTGTGGGTTTGTGCCATGGAGCTGTCCCAAATGTCCTGTGCAGGGAGAACAACTTCTGCAATTTCTTCTCTGAAGAAGGTTATGAAGAAGAGGGGCACCATTCTGGCTCTGGGGAATATTGGGTCAGGCAACCACTGACCCTCGAGATAGGCATCCCTCCCAAACAGAAAGAAGTTTTCCTCCAACATGCAGGGGGTTCAAACTGGGTGATGAAATGCTCACAACAACAAAGCCGCAAGTTGTGATGCTTGGTCAATGCAGTCCAGCACAGCCTCTGTGATATGCACAGAGCCTTTGCAGTCATCCAGGAGAACTCTCGGGTCTCACAGACGTACATGGTTTACACTCCGAGTGCTCAGATCCAGGGGAACAAGATCTCGAGAGTTTCAAGCCATATTTTGCTTTCGATTCAGATAGGACTCCGAAGTAGTAGGGGATGATAATTGCTCTCAACATTCCAGCATATAGCTGTGTGAGTTTAGCCATAGACTCCAAGACACAGGCAACCCTCGGGTCAGTGGCTAGAGAAGCATTGGTTGTCGGGGGGGGGGGAGCTGGGCACTCGTGATCTTCTGAAGGTTATCTTTTGCTACATTACCTGCACCTACATTGTCTCTTCAACTTAATCCCTGGGGGCAGGTGCAGATTTGGTCAGGTGTAGATTTGGCAGTCACCTGAGCCTTCCAGGGAGCAATGTGGGTTTGTTTTTGCTTTTCTAGTGACATTGCAGATAAAGACTCAGTGGAGTCAGATTCCAAAGTCAGGCATTTGACAGCAACAGCTTGATGCCTATGCCTCACTCTCACTTTCTCCAGGCCTGCTTGAAGAGCAGCCACTTGTCTTCTCCCCAGTCAGGACAGTAGGGACATGTTTTCATGAGAGCAAACAAGACCTGGTCATTGATGACAATCCCAAAAGTGGTGATGGTCATCCCAGGTGGCAATATAGTGTTTCTGTGAGTCCGGCCTCTGACCTTTACCCTACATGAATGAAAGAAAAATGGTCACTGTCTTCCCGCTCCATGCTATCTGAATGTCAACATGCCATATTAAAAACTTAGGTTTCAAGCCCAGTGACCTGTTATACTCCCAAATTTTCAGAGTTATCCACAGATCAGATATCAAGTATCTTTGCCTCTGGAAAGTCCAAAAGGGATATCACAGAGCATGCACATTGGGAGCCTTACTGGATCCACATGGACCTAGAGATGCTGCCACAAGACCATCAGGGTTTGGAAACAATCAAGTGAGTGAACTCAACTCAATTGTCTTTGGTATTATGCCGCAAACAAAGAGGTTTTGGCAATGCTGGACGATAGGTAATGTAACGTAACTAATACATTTTTTTTTCAGATAATAGAGTTCATACTGCATTGTCGTACAACAAGGCAAAACTGAAGTACCCAGGCTGAAGCATGGCAG
This sequence comes from Hermodice carunculata, assembly GCA_964020975.1. Taxonomy (NCBI): domain Eukaryota; kingdom Metazoa; phylum Annelida; class Polychaeta; order Eunicida; family Amphinomidae; genus Hermodice; species Hermodice carunculata. The sequence goes on from OZ026613.1 coordinate 116,878,655, forward strand.
AAAACAAGTATGATGAAGCTTGTATTTGTGGAAACAATGACTCAGATAAAATCAAGCAGTACAAATATGAAGAGGAATTTCTTGGTACGTGCTGTTTAAACTGTAACCGTGAATGGTTGCTTGAGGAATTTGTCAATGAGGAGACTGATAGCCTACAAGAACGAACCTTCCAGAAGCATACCCTTCGGAAACGCAGGACTGAAGATCCGAAGAGTCTTAGCGACAATGCATCCAGCATGGTCAGCACCAACCGAGAACAAATAGAACTGTTAAAGTTTGTGGGTGACTATGTAAAACCTGGAGACCACATTGCATGGGAGTGTCCTTGGGCTATTTGGCACCATGCTATCGTGGTAGAACATGACACTAAAGATAACAATATGCTCCAAGTCATTCACTGGGGTAAAGGTAAAGGTAACGAGAAACGATTGCTCATCAGAGAGGAAACCATCGATTTAGAAAAAGAAAAAGGGTTTCTTTATCGCATTGACTATCCAGTTGAAACAGATGATGTCAATCCTGCACAGCTGGTGTTGGCTAGGGCCCGCTCCAGGATAGGCGAATCTGGATATGAGTTTTTTGGTGACAATTGTGAGGCATTCGCAACTTACTGTAAATTAGGTGTTAACCATAGTTCACAGGTGGCATGGGTTAAAGCTAGAATATTGCAGTTCATTAATACCAATATTCTCACAACATCACAATCTAAGTATGCAACACAATTGATTTTAGAGGCAGCTGAAGTTGGGGGCAAGAAAATTGCGTCAAGTGTTGCATCTGCAGAATTTGCAGAAAAGGTGCTTAGGGCTTCAAACGCTGTTGGTGCTGGGTTTGTCATACTATTTGAGGGGGGCATGTGTATTTATGACATAACCATACTTTCCAAAAAGAGATCAGAGGGTATGTCAAGAAGAGAATACATCAAAGAGATAATTAAACGTATCATTGAAGGTTTAACCACTGCTGGTTTGGCAATAGGTGGATCTTTGCTTGGTGAGGCTTTAGGTGGCGTTATTGGAACATTTTTTTTACCTGGATTAGGAACAGGCTTTGGCATGGTGATTGGTTCAATAGTTGGTGGTGCAGTTGGTGGAATAATGGGCAAAGCTGGTGGTGCTGCTCTGGCGCCTCTCATTTCCAAAGCTTTAAAGAAAATTATAAAACATACAGATTTTCCAGTTGAGAATGTTCATGATTTAAATGAAGGAGATCAACTTGTTTTGTGGGGAAATCTTGTTCATCCCCGACATCATGTCATCTTTTTGCATGTTGATGAAAATGATCCAACAAAGGCCAAAGTAATCCACAACACTTATCTAAAAGGCATTGTAGAGGAAACAGTTGACTTGGGGAAGCCTATATACAAAGTCTCCTATAATGAAAGGCAGTGTAAACCCCCTACTGAGGTGATCAAATCGGCAAGGTCTAAAGTGGGAGAGTACAGATACAACATACTGACATACAACTGCAAAACCTTTGCTAATTGGTGTAAAGCAAAAGAGGCTAAGTAGGCAGAGGGACGACCACTCAAAGGCGGTTGCTTTATGGGTAGATATTAACCAGTTTTAGGAAGGGGAGTAGGTAGGTGTGTCGGTTGTTAGGTAGGTAGGGGAATGAGTATCCATGGATTGCTGGGTGTGTGGGTAGGAGGGTGTACTGGTAGGTGTGTAGGTGACAATCCTGAACAGTTAATTAAGGTTGGTACGTAGTCAAGTGGTAGACAACTGCATTTATTTTTTGATCAACAACACTAAAATGGCAGCTTTATCACTTTTGTAACTAGGCCCCAAGCACAAAAAGCTTTGGCTCATTGGACAACCAAGTATAAACATCAACCTATTATAAACATCAACCAAGTATAAGCATCAACCAAGTATAAACATCAACCAAGTATAAACATCAATATCTTTTAAATGATTATATCACTTAAAATGTATGGTGCCTGTAGGATAGTATTGTAAATAGATTCATTTTCGACAAAAGATATATGTGTGATGACAGCAAAATGGTTGGCTTCAGTGAGTACATGGAGTATGTTTTGTACACGTAATGTAAAACATGATGGGCTTGGGAATTTGTTAAAGTGTGGACCTACAAGTCGAAATAAGTTAGTAGTAACACTATAAAAATGTTTAAATTTCAGATTCAGATTTTGCCTTTATTCAACTAATGTTTCAAATAACAAAGTGAATACAATTGATACACATATAATTGGTTGGGGGGACTCACGTTATGACAAGATGCCTCTCACATATGAGCCACCCTAAGGTACAGTTTTGAAGATATAAATAGACAGGATTAAGAAATTGTGATATATGTACATAAAAATGGCAGGCTGAGCATCTGAAGAATTGAAAGACAAGGAAAAAAAAGAAGAGTAAAAGAAAAGGAATTCAAGCGTATGTGTCGATTACATTAACTAGTATTTTCATATGACTGTTTAACTCTAAAATATATATGATGCCTGCCATGAAATAAATTGATTCTAGAATCATCATTTACTATTTTAATTGTTATTTATCAGACACACAACAATTTACTCTTGAGCCTGGGATTTGGTATTTTTTTTTAGAAGTTCATTTTGATGCAGTTACCAAAGCCCTGGAAGCTGGGCGTGTGGAGTTTATCTAAAATATTTTGTTCCATTGTTTACATTCAGAGGGTTTCATTTTTCAAAATTTGTTTGTCTCAAGTTAAGTTAATTCTATTTATAAATAATTTACGACACTCCCTCTAGTACTATGACTGTGCGTCTCTTTAATTTTAAGGAAGTGATAAAAGTTGTTTGGAAGAAGTTTTATTTGTGAATTTATTATAACATTTTTAGCCTCATTTGAGTAAAGATGTCCTTTACTTTCAGTAATTTTAACTCTTTAAACAGACGATCCGTGTGTATATTATATTTACTACATGTTCTCAATCTTACAGCTTTTTTTTGCAATTTTTCTATTCTGCTTTGTGTGAAACCATAATTTTAAAATTACCAAATTAATTTGTGGGAGTAATTACGAGTTGTTAATCATCAGCTTTGTATAAAGGGGCATCAAATATCTAATTTCATTTGATATTCAATTGCCTGGGATATTTCAATTGACATATGCATAAGATGGTCTTTCCAGTTAATATGATAGTGAAGCGTTAGACCTAAAAAAATAAACTATTGACTGTTTCAACACGAAGGTCATCCATGAAAACGTCAAGTAGGTCGTGTAATTCTTTCCAGCATTCAGGAATACCATGAATTTATATTAGACTTTTTAACATGTAGAGATCACTCATTTAATTCCAGCCAGTCATTTATATTTTTGCAATACTGCATAAATAATATTGCATTTCCACATGTTAAGATTAGCAGTTAGAGTGGTGTGATCAGCATATACAATGAAATTGCAAATATAACTCGAGGTTGAAAAATCGTTCATGTAAATAATAAATAGCAAAGGACCTTGGATGGATCCTTTTCGTACCCCAGTTTTAATATCTTAAAGTCAAGATTTGGTACTATCGAGGTCGATATAGTGTTTTCTGTTTGAAAGATAGCTTTTCCAGAAGTCAAAAGAGGTATTTTGCCACCATAGTATAGAACTGTTTCCAACAAAATTTCATGATTCAGGGTATTAAGAGCTTTTGACAAATCTAGAGAAAAAAATATAAAAAGGGCTATTTTACCGCCCCTAAAGCCATACTGACTGTCATAGAATAAAACAAATTTGATAAAATAATAATAAAGTAGACGATAATCACTTTTTTCAAAAACCTTTGGAATTGAAGGTATTAAGGAAACTGGGCGTTACTAAGTGAATGCATATTTGTCAACTTTCTTTAACAGTGGGATCGCTTTTGCAATTTTTATCAGGAACGATTCCAGTATGAATACTTTGGTTGATAACGAATGTGATAGGATTTATCAAGGTAGTTTTGACTTGGTTAAGTAGTGTGGTAGAAATGCAATCGTGACACAGCTGGGTTTTGGCTTTAATTAGTCTATAGTCTTTTGAACAATTTCACAGGATGTTTCTTTAAATTTTAGATGATGTTCATAATTGTTGTTAAAGAAGTGTGTAAAGTGCTTGTTTCGGGCTTGTTGATTTCTTTGCCAGATCAGATCAAATACCAGTTAAGAATTTATCACATTTGTTGGCTAAAACAAGTTTTTCATAAATAAGCTGACCTTCAAAATGACACCTGTCAGAAAAAGTTTTCCCTTTCTTTGTCCTATTTAAAATTTGGTTAAGCAAGGACCATGTTTCTTTCATATTAGTTATTTTGCTTTGAAAATTGGTTTCCATTTCATAGTTTCATTTTTGATAGTTCCCTCTTTCGTATTTAAACCGACTGAGGATGCCCCTACTTTCATATGGGGCCAAAATGGACGAAATTAATAACAAATGGTGCTGGAGTTATGTTTATGTTTCAAACGAGGGCCTACGCATATATGTGCTTGGAACAAAATCATTTTGGAACAGGTTCGCAATTTTCTGTCTGACAGGAAATATTTTGAAAAATACGATTTGAGTAAAAAATGGGTGCTGTCTCACTGGATGGATGACAGGGTATAAGGACATACACATTTTGTAAAGCTAAAACAAGCTTAAAAAAAGAGGCTTCTCTAGTACAGTTTCATTACAATAGTTCAGTTTTTAAACGTCATTGCGTCCCAAAGGGGTAAGGATGGACGGACAGAGGCACGTACAAAAGCACGTACATACACGACGACAATATCCGAGTCATGACTAGAAGAAATCATTCAAAAGGTATATGACCCAGACCCTTGACCTATGAAGGTAAAATGTAAATTACAGAACTGTGCATTGTTAAAATTCTTCAACTTAAAGCCCATCATGATTGACGTACGATTAAGGGTTTCCGAGTTATGCCTTGATGGAAATCTTTAGATGGCTAAATAATCTTGACCTTTAACTTTGTCAGTTCAAATAGAATATACTGAACATGTGCGTTGTTACGATGCCGACATTTTGAGCCCAAAACAAAGAAACTTTAATGAAACATTGACGAAATCGCAGCTACTTGAAAATTGTCAGATGGCCAAATGACCTTGACCGTTAACCTTTGTAGGTCTGATGTAGTTTACTAACATGTGCATTGTTACAATTCCTACATTCTAAGCTCAACATGATGAAAATCAAATAAAAATGAACCAACTTACCGCTCCTTATAAAATTTCAGATGGCTAAATGACCTTGCTCTTTGACCTTTAGAGTCTATCAATAAATGTGATAGGTTATGAATCCCTACAAAATTATGTCAAGGTCATATGAATCTAGATTTATGTGTGGCCTGACCTGGTATCTATTAATTTTAACATTTTTTGAATCGGTAGAAAGTTTCTGAATAATGGAATTTGAAAAACATTTATTTAGTTATATTTTTGTTTCTATTGAAGTAACTGGTGTATATATTTTGTTGCCTCTACGTCCGGGTTGCGGGTCTACTATAAGTAATAGATTCATGTTCAACTGAAACATGTTGTGCGAATGGCATTTTCTAAAGCTATGCTCTAGGACGATTGTCATTGGCTTACACCCAAGACGTAAGAGTTTTACACAAATAAAATTTGATCCATTCCAGACGTAAAACGTATTTTTACTTAGGTGCCATTTGAACAATAAGGTTGGACAGACAAGTCTCACTTGCCATGTAAATACACCTTGCAGTTTGTTTGCATGGTACGGTGTGATGTGTAAAGTTTGACTTGAAAGTCTTGTCTCATGAGTCTTTACCGTTCACACGGTACGTGAAGCAGTATGGATCATACAAATCACTCCCAGGTAGGTAATCCCTTTTATGACAACAGGCTCCAAGTCAAGAACTCAGCTACAACATGTCATTTCTTGACCAGATTGTTATAATTTTTTGCATCCACTTTGGAATCGTGGATCAACTATAATGACTAGTAATAGATTTATGTGTAACGTCAGCCTGTTGTTGCTTAGATGACACGTTGTACAGCTGTTCATTTTAATTGTGGACACCCCAGACATGATGTTGATTTAAACATATTTTTATTAATAAAAGCCGATTGGGAAAAACAGCTTTGCTCTATATAAATCTCTTTTGCAAGACATGATGTTGACCCACTGAGAATACAACTTGCTCAATGTAGCAAGTGAAACTTGTAGATCTCTCGATTTTGATTAAGACGTCATTCACACTGTAAGGTTTGACTGGCAAGACTGACTGTGACTTGTCACTTAAACTTTATACGTCAAATGTACGGTGTAAACACATCTTCATAATCTGCACTGGACGTCGGATAACAGTAGAATGACGCAACCATTTAGCAGTGGATTCTTTTCAGAAACCACACTACTGAATGAGGCCATAGGCATCTAAAACCCTTTCACACTCATATTTGTTGGAAAGACACAAGTATGAGTGCCTTCAATCACACCGTAGAAACCCGTTGAAGATCTGGCATGAACATATTCACAAATGTAGACTCTACTACATTATTCAGCTTCTCAACACTCTTACCAAGTTTGATGTGTCTCCTTGGGGATTTTTGTGGTCAGTATTAGTGAATTCAGACAAGTAATCAACTTCACGTGGGTGAGGCCTTGATAATCAGCCTGCATGTGGCCTGCTTATTAGCTGATTGTACGTACCAAACATAGAGTGCAAGATTAAGGCATGTTTTCAGCAGTTGTGTTTCAGACATTGTTTCTCAAAAGTAATCTCTAACACTTTGATATTGATCTATCTTCTTTAGTCACAATTATAGACCCACTTTCTAGCTAAAATTACCAAAACTACCACAGTAGATAATTTTAATTCAGAGTGTCCAAGGACAGGCCATGTGATCCCTGCTTGGTCTCTTGATTGATTTACAAGAACAAAATGGAGTCAAGCACCATAAATATTGTTTACAATGACATGCAAGGCGAACTTGCTGGGTTCTCTCATGGATGGACTAAATGCAAGTATAACCAATACATTCATGTACAGGAACCTATAACTCCAAAGTATATGGCACTGTGAAGATGTGATACACCTAATTTACGTAATAACTGGGAGCAATACAACTGTACTACGTCACAAAAAAGAATGTTCACCAAAACAGGTATATTAATAATGAAGCAGTAAGCGAACTTGCTTTGGGTGTGTCTCATCACTGTATAAAAAGAATTAAATACAAAACTGATCTGTGGAATTAACAGAGGGGCTTGAAAAGCATAAAAAGCATGATGCCTGACCATAGAGGCCTCTTCTATACTTAGGGAAGATTTGAATTTCATTTGCATAATTGACTGATTGTAAGATGTATAAGTACTTGATATTTTGCCCCCCCCCCAATGTTGAGCAGGAACAAAACGTACTTGAGTCACGCAAGTGTCTTTGCATGAATTGCTGCAAACTAAATGTTGTAATTTTTGTTAAGAATCACAAAAATAAGTTTCAAATTTAAAAGTAAATTTATATGGAGTCCCCAGTGTTCCCTTCCAAATTATCCCTGTACTAAATGTAGTAGCTCCAAAATGTTGTGTACATTCTTGTGGATCACCTCTGGGTGTGTTTGGTGTAAGTGCGATTTGTGCATGGTCTGAACTTTAATCTCTGGAGTGATTTTCTTGTGTTGCGATTCAACAGGTCTAGTGAAGTGGACTGCGTTACGGAAATACCTCAGCTTGTATTTGCAGCTACAAACATTTAAGCATCTCAGGTAGCACATGTATCATTTTGCCACAGTTACAACGAACCAACACCTGCTTCATTTGCATTCAAATTTAGCCATTTCAACATCCGTAATCATGTCACATTGGCTGTTTTACATGTTGGGTACACTTTATCTTCTGTTGTCTGTCATGCTGCCTTTAGGGTCACGTGGGACACTCGGTGACTAAGCCGAGGCCCCACTGAAGGCTTATTACAAAAACGCCCAGTTACTGGGATATGTGCGAGACTGACAACCGAGTAACTGTAGTTTGAGGAATTGTAAGTCCGTCATCTGGTAAATTAAACATATGCATTCCACCGTTAACTGCCACAAACGAAAGGGTATTTAGTGAAAAGGAACATGAAGACAGTTTCTTATGCTGTTGATGTGATTAGTCTCTGGATTGAAAGTTGGATGTTTTCTTACCTTTCTGCGTTGGCGATAATACTGGGGTGGGCTCAGTCGGGAAGTCCTTTAAGAACCCACCGTTTAAGGGAAAAGCTTTGAATGCAGCATCAATTTCACGAAAACAGTTCGCAGAATTATATGTTTATATAAGGCACATAAATAAAATCTGTAGGCACGTGTTCTGATTAAGTGCACTCATTGTTTGCCGTGTGAACACATGGTGGTGGCCGTGTATAATGGCCATAATGACATTTCGAGAATTTGAAATTTTTGTATCTGTTTTACCTGGACACTATTTCTCTTACAAACTTGTGCATTGGTGATATACGAAGAGAAAAAAAGTTTAACCCCGGACAACTTAACACAACACCTGTTTTATATCGGTGGTTTGGATACGAGGCATGCATATTGATTTCCCGCTACAACTGCATGCCTGGATGTCTCAGTGACCACAGTCTCGCCTGGCGAGATACAGGTCGCTGCCTGCACGGGGAAGCGGGGTATTACTAATGTTTCGGAAATAAAGAATACTTAGTACAGGCGGACGGAATTTTTTTCTTGTCACCAATTCAGGATGAATGAAATGAATATGACTTTGGTATTTGTAAACTGAAATTTCTCAAAAAGACTCTAATTTTATGAGAAAGGGGTATCTAGCCCTGTTTATGACAGCGATAAGCCGGCGTGTCCTCCGTAATTGACCGGCGTGGGCCCCGTGCTTTGTGGCGGGAAATTAACATGCATGTCTTGCATTCTGTGAAAATCTTACATATTGCGGGATAATCATTTTAAAACAAAATACAGAACGGATAACGTTTTTTGACTTCTAATACCACCATATGAATCTAACGTTCGATCAAATTCAAGAGGAAGTGTCTAAGACTGTGTTAACGTAGACGGTTTTTCCCTTCTTTTTTGAATGTGGTAATTTTTCTCCTGTTTTCCTCAACCTAATGAATAGATGGATATTGCAGATTTGCTCATGGTTCTTTCCCATTCTTGCAAAAACGGTATGTGATATTATCATACTACGATCAACATCAGTCGCCTGAGCCTCAGCATTGTAAGCACTGATTTCAACTGAAGGTATCGAGGATGGAGGCTCAATACACTCAGATAAGGAACGCCAACTATGCATATGGGTTTGCCAATGTTTACCAAATACTACAAAGCTTCATCTGTATTCATAGGCGTGTCCGTCACCGTTCACCTGACATGAAACCATAATATTAATGTCATTCAAAACGGGTAGTTTATGATATAGGATGATGCTTTCACATCTTGCAATAGCTAGTAAATATACATCTGAACGCTGAAGGTTACACAAGTGGACGAGTTGCAATGGGCGTGCCACAGTTTTGTTATCAAGTGTCAACGTTTAAGCAATATAAAGCATGCATATATATTTCCCGCCACGGCTGCATACCTGGCTGTCTTAGAACCCATAGTCTCGTCTGGCTAGATGCGGGCCGCTACCTGTGCGGGGGAGGAGGATATTACTAAAATTATGGAAATTAAGGAATCTTGGTACAGGCAGATTAGAATTTATTCCTGTGACCAATTAAGGAAGCACTAGATTAATATGACGCTGGTATCTGTGCACGTGAATTTTGGCCTCTGTAATTGACAGGCATGAGACCCGTGCTTTGCATGTCTCGTATTACCAATATTTCGCGAATGTAACCAATTCATCTTTAGTGAGCCAATCAGCCTGAAAGTTCTGAAACTCAAAACGGCACAGGACCTAATTCAAGCTGTCGAAAAAAGGTGGCTTACCTTCCAAAATGTTCCACTGACATCTGAATTGCCCAAGCCATTTATTTGGAAAGATACTCAGCATGGGGTTGTGATCCTGACTGAGTGCCTGGGAAAAACTAACAACATTTCTGTTTACTCAAATATTCAGTGGTTCCGAAAATAATTCCTGTAGGAAGTGTGGACCAAATTCGGATTGCTATAAAAGACCCAAAAGTTAAATATACGCCTTCAAAAGTTATGTTGAAGATCACAAAATTTATGTACAAGATAAAGTGATCAGAGATGAGAAAAAAAACCCTCGAAATTTTGCAGAGGTACAACTAAGTTTTATTATGTAAATTTATGAAGTAACATCAGTTTATTCCATTATTTGCTGATGTAAGCAATGTGGTGCTTAATGGATTTGCAAACCAAAATACGAATAATAATTCATCATTTTACATTTCAAATAAATCATCAGAACATATGGCTTTTTGAAAGCTGTTCAGTGCTTGCTTTTTCTCTCAGAAGCATACAAAGCTTGTGATTTACATAAGTCCCATTCTACCCGTAGAATGTCACGAAGAATTTACAATATGCCGTCGTCTACGACTTTGTGCTACCAAAGTGTCTGGCATCAGCAACTGACGTAGGTAGATAGGGATCTGCTCTACACGAAGTACTAATTATTGTATGCTAGACGGTAAGTTCACTATTTGAAAATACCAAAGACGGCGGATAGATGTGCATAGATTCTATTTTCTACTTCAAGTTAATAATTCACTGCAGGGTCACGCCCCTATGTTAATGCTTTGAGTTTCGTATGTTCTTGCTTCTTACCGTTTTAACATTCGCCCAATTCAGTATATATGTTCTGTAAATCCATAGAGAGTATATTATCATAATGAAGCTTACGATAATAGATAAACAATAACACGAGAACGCACTTTACTATGCCGCTTTCATTTCTATCCAACCTCAATTTTGTCAAGAGTAATGTTTGATCATTTGAGCAACGTTGTTTGTCATCTAGAAAACTGCCCTTTGCATGTTTTGTTTATTTTATCCGTTCCGGGTTAACTCCAACGCTAAACTCCAACTAAGACGAAATTATGTTTTAACTTGTCTTTTTTCTTTCATACCACGACGCCGACGGCCAACAAATTACGAATGCAAAACCCGCGTGGAACATAGTTTTTCCAACCAAATGGAAATAGTTCTTTACGTGCCCAAAAAGTTAAAAAATTTATATTTCAGAAAAAAAATTAACGCCTTAAGAAATGTGCATTCGTCCTTTCGTAATTCTAAAGAATCTTCAAATTGTTAAAAACTGAAATTTTAATTTCCGTTTTGATAATTTACTTGCATATATTATAAACATATATATTCATACATGCATACATATATTCATCAGTAATGGAGTCCTCAATGTGAAAAACTTGTGAAATTGTAGTGTGTAAGTACCTTAGTATCGGACAAAACCCGTAAAAGAGCACCCCCCCCCCCCCGTGAGGGCGGGGGATAATTTATTCCAGTTTTGGGAACTAGCAAACACAAATTTGGGGACCTTGCTTAAAGGTATTTTACCGTAAAAAGGAAGAAAATATATGATCCAGTCCAAAAACGGTGCTTGGTCCGTTATGGACACCTTGCTTTATGTCTTTCAGAGTCAATAGTATCGCCACATCTATAGGATACGGAATCATTGAAAACAGGCGTCCTGGTTGATTGTGTGTCGCCAAAACACAGACCACGCTTGGTGCCTGCCTGCACAAAAGTTATCATGTTAAACAACTGTTTTCTAGATTACTTCGATGAGCTCAGGTTGAAATGGTCATTTATGATGAACACAAGTTTTGGACGGATTGCAGTGAAACCCCCACGACCCCACAACCTATAACCCACAAACAAGTAGTATTTAAAGCTACATAACGTTGGAAGTTTTATCAACAAACGAGAAAATGTCATTTGAACATTCCGCCATCATAAAATGAAGGATCAACAATTTTTCTTTTAGTTTGAAGGTATCTGCATGCGCCTTTGCTGAATGGGTAGGCCTATTTTGTTCCTGTCAAGAATACGTTGAACAGAAGCCCAACCCAGGTCAAAAAATTTTGTGTTCTAACGAATGACATAACAGTAAAGTTATTTTGTCTGTTAACTCACAAGATATAAAGATTGTGCATGTATAAATCTGCAACAAAAGAATAATATGGCATCCCAGAGGCCCCGCTTAGCTAATAAACGGGGAGGCAAATTATGTCCTTAAAACGAGATATATTCTGGTTTCTAATTGCCCACCGAAATAATAGTGAAATTTGTAATCACTGTTTTCGAAACTAGCATAATTTTTATATATTTGGCACATTCTTTTCTTGGATGTTTAAATGCTTCAATTTTTTCTCCTAACTTTGGTAAGTGGATGTGAGTAATGTACATTGTCATTTCCAGGTGTTTAGTAAATAAAAGGTATGGATCTTAGTTCTTGTCATTAAATCGCAGAGTCAGGCAAGGATATCTCCTTGCCACTTTTTTGTTTGCTTTAGCTGTGGAAATTTTGTAATTGCCATCAGATCCAAAATGGCATAAAAAGTATTCATCTTGGGGGTACAGTAATTAAAATTATTCAGTTAGCTGATGATACTACTTCCTTTTTGGCTGATATGCCATCAGCTCAAATTCTGTTACAAGAGTTAAAACCACTTTGGTTTGTGTTCCGGTTTAAAAAATAAAACTTAGAAAATTTTTTTGAAGTACTGATTGGAGGAGCAAAACATTCTCCTGATTGAGATTATCCTTTTAGATGGTGCGTAGAATCTATTTCCAGAATTGGTATTACACTAGTCCTGTTTTAACAGTCCTTCAAGGATGTATTGAAGCCACGGAAAATAAAACAAGTGGACTGTGACAGTCCTGTGCTGAGCCGACTAACTTACCCTATGACCTTGGAAATGGGGTCAAAGTCACTGACCTATTCTGAATCTAACTTTTATAGAGGGCAATCCCCATTTTGCAACATCAAAGTCACAGTACAAATAGTTCTCAGGTTATCATGCGACCAGCAAAATCAATGTTAATGGCCCTGTGACCCTGAAAATGAGGTCCAGGTCACTAGTGTACAGTATCAATCTTTCCTAAACAGAGGACCACCAACAAGTTAAACATCAAGGTCCTACCTTCCACAGTTCTCAAGTTACAAAATGAAAAGTAAAATTCATGTAAGTGTCTGGGTCCCAGTGACCTTGGGAATGAAGTTATGGTCACCCATGTACAGTCCCTAAGTCCGGCCTTTCCTTAGGACAATCATCATGTTCAACATCAAGGTCCAAGTTCAAATAGCTCTCAACTTGTCACGTGAACAGTAAAATTTGAGCTAGTGGCCGTATGAGCTTGGGAATGAGGTCAAGGTCACTCGCTTACTGTCTAAGTCTGGCCCTAATTAACGACTACTAGCATGTGCAACATGAATGTCTTATCATTAATAGTTCCAAAGTTACCCTATAAACAGTGAATTTCATGCACCTCACCTCGTGACCTTGGAAATGAGGTCAAGGTCACTCACCTTTAGGAAATGTATCACCCTCATACCCAGAAGTATCCATATGCAATTTCAAAGCAATTGGCTGAGTCTATACAAGGATAGAGACTTTTGAAGATTTGGCCAAAAACTGAACAAAAAAAAAAAACTCCAAAAATCATTGGACTGTGACCATTTGAACAAAAGTGGTAGATACCCACCCAAGTAACACCCCCACCAAGTTTGAAGTGAATCTAGCTGATAGTTTCGCAGAAGGAGTCAAAAATTGTCAATTAATAGTGCAAACCCTAATGACTTTGCAATCCCCATTGACTTGCATGGTTATCAATTGGCATGTAAAATCAACAAGAAAAATTACTAACCCCCCCCCCAATCACTTGACCGTAAAAATTTGAATAAGGTTGGTAGAAACCCACCCAAAACATATCCCCACCAAGTTTGAAGTGGTCCTGGTTAACGGTTCTGGAGATAAGATCGAAAAGGTAAAGTACCATTGCAATTCCCATTGACTTACATAGTAAACAATATGAATATATGCATTGACTAACAAGTACCCGAATTGAAAAACAATCGTTAAATTCAGGGATCCACAGCATTGCCACCTGGTGAATAACCTTGTGTGACCCTTCCACAAGGAACATATCCATCAAGTTTCAGCACAATCTGAGAGATGGGTGGGGACGAAGTCGAAAATAGCAAAAACCGCACAAAAAATTCTTAAAATAAATGGAAAAATCGCAGCGCCACCTGTTGAACAACTTAAGGTCTAGGGGTCCCCAGAATTGTCCTGATTCAATTTCAAAGTAATTGGTCAAGCGGTTTCGGAGAAGAAGATTTTTTAAGATTTCCCCCCAAAATAAAAAAAATATTCATTAAAAATCCAAAAATCCCTAGACCATGACAATTTGAATAAATTTGGTAGAGACACACCCAAGACACATCCCCATCAAGTTTGAAGTGAATTTGGTTAACGGTTCTGGAGATGAGGTCGAAAATGGGAATTACCATTGCAATTCCCATGGACTTACATGCTAAACAATAGGAATGTGTTCACTAACCCTCAAGTATTCGGTTTGAACAACCTTGTGTGGCCCTTCCAAAAAGAACATCTCCAGCAAGTCTCAGCACAATCTGAGAGATTGCTTTGGGGACGAAGTCGAAAATAGCAAAAACACACAAAAATTCATAAAAATATAGAAAAAAAATCGCACACTCTTGAAAGAGGATTGATGGCCGCCGCTAGGTATAAGCTGCTGAACGGGTAAAGAGACGATAAGAGAGCCGCATGGTAGAATGCTAGAAAGGCCACCTGTTAAACAAATTAAGGTCTGGGGGTCCCCAGAAGTGTCCCTATACAATTTCAAAGTAATTGGCCAAGCGGTTTCGGAGAAGAAGATTTTTTAAGATTTCCCCCCAAAATGAACAAAATAATCCATTAAAAATCCAAAAATCCCTGGATCATGACCATTTGAATAATTTGGTAGAGACCCACCCAAGACACATTCAACCAGTTTGAAGTGAATCTGGTTAACGGTGCTGGAAATGAGGTCGAAAATGTGACTTGCCATTGCCATTTCCACTGATTTACATAGTTAGCACTTGAATTGAAAAAAAAATCGTTAAATATTAGTGATCCACAGCAACGCCCTCTGGTGAACAACCTTGTGTGACCCTTCCACAAGAACCATTTCTGCCAAGTTTAAGCAGAATCTGACACAGTGTTTTGGAGAAATCAAAGATAGTGAAAACGCGCAAAAATTCAAAAAAAAAAAAAAAAAAAAAAAAAAAAAAAAAAAAAGTCGCAGCGCCACTCATTGAATGTCTTAAGGCCAGGGGGTCCCCAGAAGTGTTCGTATGCAATTTCAAAGCAATAGGCCAGACAATTTCAGAGAAGAAGATTTTTAAGATTTCCCCCCCCCCCCAAAAAGGGAAATCATTGGACTATGACCATTTAAACAAACTTCGTACAGACCTACCCAAGCCATATCCCCACCAAGTTTGAAGTGAATCTGACTGATGGTTTCGGGGAAAAAGTAATAAAATCTGAATTAACATTGCAAACCCTATTGACTTTGTAATCCCCATTGACTTGCATAATAACCAATAGGCATGTAAAAGCAACAACAACTAAAATCGTAAAAAATACAAAAAAAACTAGATCAGGCTGATTTTCCAACAGAAAATCAAATGTCTCCCCGTGCGCCCTTACCTATGTCACCCTTATTTTTATAAATAGGCATACCGATTCCAATGATCTACAGATATGGTGAAGGTACACTCTTTATTGACATTTCAAAACGTTGATTTTTGACCAAATGCCCACGTGACCTTGAAAAATAGGTCAAGGTCATACATTTGCAGTTACAAGCAAGATTTTACAAAGGTCTCACATAGAAACATGATCACACAAAATGTCAACCTCTTTAAGACAAATCTTTCTCGAGTGCATCTGCAATGATTTTTAAAATGTGGCCATGTAACCTTGAAAATAGATCAAGGTCACCCATCTCCAACCCCAACCTAGTTGATATAATGGTACATAATCATGCAAAATTTCAACCTCCTAAGTCAAATCCTTGGGGAGTCAAATCTTTCTCGAGTACATCTGCATTGATTTTTAAAAGTGGCCATGTGACCTTCAAAATAGGAAAAAATCAGAAGAAGAAGAAGAAGAAGAAGAAGAAGAAGAAGAAGAAGAGGAAGAGGAAGAAGAAGAAGAAGAAGAAGAAGAAGAAGAACAAGAAGAAGAAGAAGAAGAAGAAGAAGAAGAAGAAGAAGAAGAAGAAGAAGAAGAAGAAGAAGAAGAAGAAGAAGAAGAAGAGGAAGAAGAAGTAGAAGAAGAAGAAACGGATGCAAAAACAATATTTCCTTCCGTTGCACGGGGAGACATAATTACTGGATCATAACCATTTGAACAAGTTTGGCACAGATACACTCAAGGCACATCCCTATCAGGTTTGATACGAATCTGGACGGTGGTTTTGGAGATTAGGTTGAAAATCTGAATTACAATTGCAATCCCCATTGACTTACATAGTAATCAATAGGAACTTATGAATTGACCAGTAAGTACCAAAATTAAAGAATTTGTTAAAAATCAGGGATCCACAGCAACGCTCCCTGCTGAACAATCTTGTGTGACCCGTCCACAAGGAACATTTCTACTAAGTTTCAGCACAATCTTTTGACAGACTCGAATATGTCAAACTATTTTCTCTCTTGATAGACAAAGGACGCAATCCTACTATACGCAGTTTTCATTGAATGTAAGCAAATCAAAATATCAAAGTCAAATGGGAAAATGCAGAATCCATATCTTTCAGTTGCTTCAATTGTGTAAAGCAGGGTGGAGTGCTTTCGCCCATACATTTCAGAGTCTATATGGACGAATTGTTGACGAGATTGAAAGATTCATGTTTTGGTTGTCAGATTGGAAATATCTTTGCCGGATACTGATGATCTTGCTTTAATTGCCGTAACCACTACATCCATGTCTCAATTAATTAGCACCCGCCCATTATATTCCGAGGAATAACAGAACTCTTTCAATCCTGGTCAGTCCAAATCAATATTCTTCGAATCTGATAATACATCACGCCAATCTTCTATTCAATCCAATGGAGAAAATGTCAAACAAGTCAATTCCTACAAACATCTAGGTAGCATAATCGGTAAGCATGTTGCTGAAGAGAATGTTCGAAATTATATAAGGATTTTTAACAACGAAATAGATGTACTCATGTCCAAGTTCAAATATATCTATTCAACGACAAGGTATAAGCTGTTCAAAAGCTATTGTATGACATTATTGGGCTGTCAGTTATGGGATTTCTCCGGTAGAGAGGTTGAGCTATTTTACACTGCCTGGCGCAAATCCATCAGGGTTCTATGGAAACTACTGCCCTAATGTCATAAAAGTGTTTTTCATCTAATATGTGAAACTGCACATACGTTTTCTGAAAAGTTTCTACAGTAAATACCATATCAGAAACACAATAGTATGGTTCTTAGCTAGACTGGTAATCGGAGGTAGTCGTTCGTCGGTATGTAACTCACTGAATTAAATATCACCTTTAAGTATGGTCTACCTAGAAGACTAGTTTTTTTTTTTTTTTTATGTGTGTTCAGGTCCTTTCCATGCACGTGAGCGTGAGATAAAGTGTACATGCGTGTGTAACATGCACGATACGTGTAAGTTGCTAAGTCTGAATTGCGTAGAGTTTTTGTTTTGATGGTTTATAAATCCGTATGCATGTTGACTATTACCAAATATTGTCAATTTCGGCACACCGTCGCCCTGGGTGATTCCTAGAAATTTTGCATAGGTACGATACCATTCAGCTGACGATCGTGGCTTCCTTAGGCAATAAATCCACCATTCTTTCAATATTTTCAATATTGCTCGTAAAATCGTCAAATATGATAAAATTTCTTTTGCTTGGGTACAGAAATCGATCCGAGTGTGAAGGTATACCTCCAAGAAGTCCAATGTTTGGAATAGTATCTTCGATCACATTATACAAGAACTGCCAAGTTGAGCAGCGTATGATGATTTACTCGGGTGGAAGTTCATCAGTTTAACTGGCTTTTGGTAAAAACCTTATATTCAGCAATACCGTCTTGCCAAAACCAGCAGGGGCCGCCACAATCATCGTAAAAGGGTGTTTTAAAGTGAAACATTATGACATGTCGTTATGGCGCCCTTGCCCGCAGTACGATTGGCCCGTGGGTGTCAGAGGGGCTGCTTTCGTGATGAGGGTGTCGCAAACAAAGGCGCTTTCCACGCCATCTGGGTTCAACTTCTAATCAAGCACATCAGGGGACAATACACAAGGCAAAAAAATCCGGCTAAATCTTAACATTTTTTGTCAGGTCACCCCAGAGAGGTCAAGCTGCACGTGTGGGAAATTCGAATTTTTTGGCACGCATGTTTTCAACATTACAGGGTTGATACAACTTACGTCTGTCGACCAGCTTCGTTTTACAAGCAAACGTGATAGTCGAGTAAATATAAACACACACAATTAAGACAACCACAAGCTGCCTTTTGTAGCCGTTGTAAACATTTCATATGTGACATAAAGTTTTTCCCAATGCTACTGTAAAATGATTGATTTCACTTGTATTTTTTTAGCATTCATCAATATTGAATGTAGAAGAATTGGGGAAATTGCAGGTATTATGCGCGCTTAACTTTCTGTTTTTTCTGGGACAGTACAGTGTCATTATAGAGTGGAGCACATGTTTTTTGCTTACATGAATTTACCCATAATTCCTTGTCATACTGCTGTTCTCACTTTTCCTTTGTTGGGTGAAAAATTCCCATCGAGTGTTAACCTTGTTTTTCACCTGACCCCGAGGCAAGGACTTTTATTGGCCGGCGGTGCTTTAGCACCCGGGTATAAATATCTCGTTTCCGCTAAATCGGGGTCCTGCGTCTTATTGTCCTCCGGTGCTTTGAGGTACAGCTCTGCCTTGCTGCTTCTTGAGGGGATTTCCGTAGCCGCGTCGAGGAGTTCAGGTGACGTAGACTTTTTCTGTTTTGAATTGCCTTGGCATTTGGGAAATCTTGATTTCAACATGGAGCAAAAGAGGTCTCTGAAGTTTGGTCTTTTTGTTTTTCTCCCGGGGATGAAACTTAATTGTTTCGTCAGGGAACTTCATGGTGGACTCGAAGTTTTCTGTTTTGTCTTGGCTGTTAAACTGAGAAAAGTTGGTCACCGACTCCTCAGTTTTCTTGCTTCGTTTCTGGCTTCGTTTCTTGTGATCCCCCTAATTTATGTCATTCTTATGTTAGTTTAATTTTAATTGGGGTCTGGAAGAATGCTTAATTCACGACCAGGTTGCCTATTTTGTCCATAAGTATATTTTTTGCGTTTTGAAACATTTTGTAGGTATAGGGTTAAAATGGGGGGGTTAGTGTTAAAATGGGGGGGGGGGGAGGGGGTTAATTGTTAAGAGGTATGGACCAAGTGGCAGTCTGACATCAATTTTTGTGTCTAAGTCAGACAGGAGTTAGGATTTGAGAGTAAGTACGTGTAAAGTGTTCTATATAAAATTGTCTTTGGAGGATAAACGTAGCACAAGGAGAGGATTCATCCATTCATTTTTTGGAGACCCGTGCACTTCCCACTATAACGTTTGGCAATATTTTGTTGCAGAAATAGGTATTCAGCAAAAAAATGCATGTCTCATGCTCGATTGCACATGTCCCAATCAAGTCGGGATTACGGTGACTCTGGAGTCAAGCCAATATCAAACAGGTGTGTTGGTTTGCGCATGTCGGGTTAAACTGGAGCCCTACTTAAGTTAACCCCAAGGTTTAACCCAGGGTACATCCAGGATTAAAAGCTAAAGTTATACTTATATAACTGGTTTTCCAGCACCTGCACACATCACTTGGCTGTAAAGTAGGGATATTGCTATACCGTGGAAGATCATCTGGGGCTAGTTGCATTAATTTGATTTGGTTGATTGTCTGTCGCACAAAGACACAGGAGCTGCCACCAGAATAACTGCTGGGATCTATCTATCTATCTATCTATCTATCTATCTATCTATCTATCTATCTATCTATCTATCTATCTATCTATCTGTCTGTCTGTCTGTCTGTCTGTCTGTCTGTCTGTCTGTCTGTCTGTCTGTCTGTCTGTCTGTCTGTCTGTCTGTCTGTCTGTCTGTCTGTCTGTCTGTCTGTCCGTCCGTCCGTCCGTCTGTCTGTCTGTCTATCTATATATATAAATATATATATATACATCTATCTATCTATCTATCTCTATATATATATACATATATATGCTTGCTAGGGAAAAAGAGGTTTCCTAGTCAGGGACCACGGAGCCCACTTGCCGAAGGCAAGGATAAGGAAGAAACGAGCAGATGCCACGAAACGATATTTTCCTATGTAACAAAACAAATCCAACGTCATACATGTAATTCATATATCAAAAGATTCACCAGTATCTATTTCATTCATCTGTACCAAAAAACAGTGGTTACAATCGCAATAAAATGTTATTACAATTTTGCGCCCAAACACCTTCGGAAGCGGGATGGGGCAATTTCTTGGTTAAAGGAAATGGGGGCATTCGTGGATTCGAAATTTTCCTCCATGCTTACTGGCCAAGGCAGAACAAAATCATCTTCTTATTTTTCAATCATTTTACATCAATAAATTGCATGTGACAAAGTAAGATAGGCAAAGAATAAAGACAAGGGAAGAATATGCCTAACTGTCTGCAATGTCCGCAATTCTTCAAGAAGCCGATATATTATTAAAACGGTAGCAGTTAAAAGTGACCCGAATTGGGGGATGACTGAATGAATGGATGATGGCTTTTACGGTCTATTGGCTTTGGAGCGGCACCTCTACCTGTTCCCTTCGGCGATCTTTTCTTCTCATCAATTTTATCTATCAAATTTTCCCATGCATTTTAATTGATTGCTATCCCTCATCTATACATTGGCTTTGAAATTAAAGTTAATTCTTTTCGAAGCTTCGTCTCTCTTGTGGACCTTAGCCCTATAATAAAATATTCCTGCGGTACGTAGTAAAGCAGGAATTATTTTTCTGACACGTTTCGAAGCCAACTGGGTTTTGGTGGTGCGGAAGACACGTGATTAGGGTCAAGGCTGTGACCTGTAGGGGTGTTTTAAATAGTGGGGTTTTGTATAGAGTTATTCATTCTAGCCCGGACGCTCGGACAGTTCTTTTCTTTACGATTTCAAAAGAGTCTAGTTTAGGTTTGTTATTCAATAAGGTGGAGTTAGTCACCTTTACCCGGAGTCTGGTGCTGCATTTGCTACTAACACAGGTTTCCAGAGTTTTTTCGGATCCCATCTGGGTTTTTTTATCTCTGGTTTTTCCTGGGCGGCAGCATCAGTACAATGAAGGGTTTTTTGTTTGGATTTTCGCTTAAGTGTTAGAACACAACGTTTCAGAGATCGACATGAATATCTACAATGTATTGTATTTTCTATGATTTGAAATCATATTCCACTTGTATATTGTTATACAGTGCTTGGTCATATCGCCATTTTTTGTTTATCTGGAATAAAATCGGCTGCTCGGCTGGTCAAGTCGTCCGGCGCACTGCAATTTTAGAGTTTTTGTTCATTGTAGTGTGGCGTAGTTTAGTTAAGAATGTTTGCTACTTTCGACACTATTTGTCTTCCTCTACTAATTTTTAGAATTCGTTTATCCAAATAAGAAATGAGAAGCTTTTTGTCTTTGTTTTACGTTCTTTGCCCTTTCTGATGACGTGACCCTCTATTTCCCTTCATACACGGCCATGCAGGGGAAGGAAAAGGAAATGGGTAGACTGGAATAAAGGTACATCACAATATAATCTATGAAGAACAGCATACACACTCACCACACAGCAGGGTGACCTGGAGTCACCAGACCCTGACTTGATCTGGACAGTGCAAACCAATTTGACTCAGGGTCAATGGCTTCATAACCCAGAGTCACGTAGCCCTAAATTATCAATTAAACCCCGGGTTATATAACTCCGACATTTGCAACCGGGCATGAGTAAGAAAATGCTTAAACCACATTTAATTGCTGAAGACATGGGTGAAAGTTTGGTGAGGTTATTTAAATGAAACAGCATTTGAATAGCGTGATACGTTTATGCTGAAAAGGTTCAATTTTGGCGCGTAAAAATCGTCCCAACATTAGGTTGAATATTTGTAAAATGGGACAAGTACGGTTCAGGAGTGTTTTTTGTATAAAGGTTGATTAGGAGAACTGTTGAGTTGCGAACTGAATCTATTTGTAATCTCATGGTTCGGAAATCTGTAAAAGATTTTAGGGGAACTATGAGTTTTTCCTAAAAGGCCTTGGGATTGGGTATTTTTTTCCTCTAATGCTATTGCAAATTGTTCTATAAAATTGAGGAAAAAACATTCATCAAGTAAAAAAATCCTTTCAGTAATATAGAACATCGCGATCAGAGGTTTGTAGATCTGTGAAAAATGAATTGAATCATATGTGTCAGTTAACCACGTTAAAATAAGTTGTGCGACGTAAGCATGTGTTAGTTTAAGTAGAGAGACGGGCGTCACAACCCGCGTGATATATTTCCTGTGAACAAAAGCAATATTCCATTCTTGATGACTTGTTTGCAATGCCGTGGAATGCATTTCGAGGAAAAAACGTTTCACAAACTATTACGAGGTCCAATGCTTTGAGACGGGCTTTGATAGGTTTCAAGGATCAGTTGGCCAAAACCGCCAGGTTATATAATCCATTCACCCGACCAGGTTCGCGTCCTAAGAAATGTATGCAAGGCACGTGTCTGTTTAAATGATCGACTGCAGCGCCCCACGCATTTATATTCAGATTTTTGCCCGTTTATTAAAACAAAAGAAAGCACTTTCACTGATAAAAAATATTTTTCCCGCACGAATTTGCATAAATGGGTTTCGGGGTCTGGTAATATTTTCTATGACAGCCAATGTATTTGTTTTCGCTTCGACGTGTCCTCCGTTATTCTAAAATACGATAAGTAACCATTATGTGTTGGTTTTCTTCACGGATTTTTTTTTCTTGGTTCTCGTGATATTCTAAAGTTTGAACCTGTGAACTTGGTATGTCTGTACGTTGGTGACCGGACCAAGTCCGCAAAGTGATTATCTGGGTGTGCACCGTGATAAAAATGTCGGTTGTGCGCTCAATTGTACGTGAGACTTTTGATCTGCATAAGTTAGCTACTTTAAATTGACTTTTCGTAGCTCAGGTCAAAGGTGAGGTCAACTTAAACTCAGGCTGCTGTGGTTAACCATGATAACATAAGGTTTACAATTAATTACTGTGTGAACTGAACTCATGTGTGCTGAATAGGTTTGTGATAATGATATTGGTAATGAAACGAAGTAACATGTTTCATATATATTGTTATTCGTAATTTGTTCAACTTTGTGTGAGTTTATCTTTGCATCCCAAACTTATTTCTTCAATGGAAATATCGATTTGGATTTTTAACAAAAAAAAAAAAAAAAAGACAGCTTGAGTGAATTTCTTTTCTCTTTCATTTCACAGAACAATACTAACATATACTGATTGTGATCGAACATGTGTCTTTTTAATGAATCAAGTTGATAGATTATGTTGTTATTGGTTCGTGAGGGCTGACATAAAGTTTTCTATGTTCGAGTTTATGTATACTTGTTAGGTGGTGGAACAGTTTGTTGTCAATTATGAATTGTATGTGGCTGATACGGATACTTCCTTAAGGAGTTTTTATATTCAGTTACAGCTTACGGATGGACTTGGAGAAGGCTTACACGGGATGGACTACTCTGATGGACTTTCTAAAGTCAAGGTTCTCTGTGCTCTATTTCATGATTGGACTATAAATCATTTCCGGAAATTTTCAATCACCTCCAGTATGTTCCGTTTATCAGCTTAAGTGAGAGTGATTATATTTTTGTTACTGTCTTAGTCTGTGTGATATTTAAAGTATATAAAACAAATATGAATATAAACATAATTTATTTAGTTGAGTGGTTATTTCGTTACAAGGATGTTAATCGGATCCCACATTCCCTGGTACTTACAAATCCAGGATTTCGAGTCTTTTCCCCTGAAGGGAAACTTGACCTGGTCAGTTACTGTGCCAGTTGGAACTTTTATTGTAGAAATTTGTCAATGTGGCGGTGATTGGTACACTTTCTGACGAGTTTCTTGGAGAAGATGACCTGACCAACAGAGGTCAATTAAATAAATAATCATACTCAGCTGAGCAGAGCGAATCATAGCTTGACATGTGATGCTGGAGACAGACGCGCGTGTTAGCAATGTACTACGCGTTCAGTGACAAAACAAAAAATGGGCAATGAATGGCAGCAATGACACTGTTTCAACAGAGTGCTGGTAACTCAAGTCAAAGCCGAAAAACGCTACCAAAAACTATCAAATTCTTCAAAACATGCTTGTCACTTGCAAAACAAATGCAAACATAAAGAAGCACACCTCCTGTTACCGGAGATTGTGTCTATCTTCAGCACCCCCATGATGAATTCTTGATGTCAGTATAACTTTGAGTGCTGGTGACATAATTGGTTCCATATCACTCTACTAGATTTTACTGAAATATAGTTCAATCAAATAGTCATACAAGAGCCACACACATACCATCAGAGATCCACACATATAGATCCTCATAGACCCATACATACCCAAACAAGACTACCACACATGGACCCCGACACAGACCTGCGTAAGAATATAACCCCCTCCCCCCCCTAGCTTTCTCCCGCCTGATTTACTTTCCGTCCGTACAATCCAATCTTGTGTTTCACATTTAGCTATATCCTAGTCAATCTCTCAAGTGTGTCGTATATTAGAAATCATTCTTGGTATCCTACATATCGAGTTCTTTCAAACTGGTTTTGGGCAATCCAGTTTCAAGTGTCGATCCATTCTAAAGAAAGAAGCACATTTTCTAGCTTCCTACTTCAAAATTGTTAGTACTTCATTATGCAGTCTCATTTATACCTACTCACAAAGGTCATGTTTGTACAAATAACATAGTCAACTTGCTTTGGTAAAAGATGCACATGCATATAGTATGACATATTTAGCAAATTGTAATAACTACTTCGTGAAAATTATATGGAAAACCAACTCCTAAGTACTGGATAATTACTTTTTCATTTCATAGTATATTGTCCTCATTTGTTATGATGGAGATGTTTGGGGAAATAATCAACCATTTAAAAGTTAAAATTGCAGTAATAATGTACTTATCATTCTATGTACACCTTCATAGTACTATCAATGGAAGAATCAATAACACACGAGTATAATGAGGGAGGGTGTGGGTAATCCAGGTCACGATAAGTTCCCCTTCTTCATGTGAAGCAGAATTAAATTTTCTGCATGATACAAACAGAGATTTGTATACAATTTAACTTTAAAGGTTTAAAACATCAAGATATTATTTCCTGCTTTATCTTTAAGCTCATTGTTCTTAATAGTTTGTAATTGTTACACAGTCAAATGTATATTTAAACATATATTTATCTGTTAGTATACTCATTTATCTCTCAGCCTTATCATCATATCACCACACCTATTTATTCAGGGAGCCTGAAACAAGTCAATTTATCGCCTCTCTGTGGGCTGTACTGGTACAATCTGCATCATGTTTTACACTCATGTATTATCTTAAGTTCATATGCATATTTTGTTTACTCTGTGGTATGCGTATGGATTCTATAGTTTTTAAATTGTATAGTCTCTTGCTTCACATGTTGTATCATTATTTTATCATGAACTATTATTGTATACGTTCATTTTGTCGAATCGCATCAAATAAAGTATTCTGATGTGAGTATCAGTTGGGGATGTAAACATGAGGCATGTGTGGTAATTCCGTCTACTTTCAACACTTTTTATTTATCACTGCCGAAGGTACAAACAGTAAAACATATACAACCTTTAAGATAGCCAGAAAAAAACACCTGTCTTTGTGCTTTCAAAATTGTATCAATTAAGATGTCACAACTGTCGCTCAATGGATGTGACTGTACCACGAACATACACATTGAAGGTAAACAGTTGAAGCGTTGAGCTCTTAAGGCCTTTTTACCCCCCCCCCCCGCAAATAAAAGAAGAAAAAAAAATAGACAAACAAGAAACAAAAACAAAAACATCCCCCAAACAAAACCACCCCCGTCTAAAAAAAAAAAAAGAAGGCCCATGGGCCTAATGTCACTGTCAAAATTGATATAATGTGTTTTTGTAATCAATAATCTGAATGTCACGCTTTCTGAACATCCATCGCTGAAAGCGAAAAGCCTCATTTCAAGTATTATTGATTCAGTTCATCGAAAGCCCAATGAATCTGAACAGTTCATTAGGGAACAGAAGTGCTTGCACAAAGCAAGTGGACTACATATAATGTGTAATGACCTTGACAAAATTGTCAAGGCCATCCATATAAGAAAACTGGGCCCTAGACCTAAAGGATACGTGAAATAATTTGTATTGAAGATACGATTTATTCTGAAAATACTAAATTTAATATATTCTGTACCTCTTCAATACATTAGCTATCAAATACCGTTGGTGGCACCACCAGTTTTTAACGCCATAGCCTTTTGCTTCTATTATCTACCTGCAGTGTTCCATCGATGTATATTTACGACCATGGACCATCACTAGGATATCAACATTTCCAACCTTAGAGCTCTAAAGACCTGGAAAAAGTAGGTCAATTACTTCATGCAAAATGTCGAAGTCCAGATAGGTTGTTCATGTCCGAAAAAAATGGCATGTTTTATATCATACAAAAAAATTCAAGCTCACATATGTGCTTTATGCCTGATAAATTTAGGAAGTTCAGCTCAAGTATGTCTCGATTTTAAAATACTTAACAACTTTAGACGTTCATCTGTCAATATAGTGTTAATAAAAACCCGTATTTATAACCTGAACATATGCTAACTAAACTTCAAGCATTCCCATCTTAACTACTGCGACAACGCATGTCGCCCTATTCTAATCAAATGACAAGACAGGTGCTCTGCTGTCATCTTGGGTATATGTATATATATTTAATGACCATGAGAAAATAGGTCACGTTCAATTATATCAGAAAACTGAGGCTTTAGCGCAATGAACACTGGATACATTTGGTTATAAATATGTGATTTGATGTCTTAAATACTGATTTTCATTAATGTTATTACATCTGCAATAAACTATCCATTGAGTACCACAGACAGTGCACTCCATTTGTTTATTTCTTGGTATTTTCATAACATTGAAACAATCAATCAATCATTAAAAAAAAGAAACTGCAATATTTTACTGCATCAATATTTGGTCAGATGGTCAGTATACATTTACTGCCTCCCATGTAGATTGGACACAACACTACTCAAGAGACAGGAAGACATTGTAGTGATAATGTGGTCTAGGTACCAGGCATTATTTGCCTTAGTGTACAATACTAGACTGGATGGAAAGCCATTCATGATTTGGTATTGCCATGCAAATTGTACATTACAATGTCTGTTTAAAATAGAATGGCAGTAGAGAAGTGTTCAAAATCATTGGCCCACTATCCATTTTTGATTTATCTTGCCGTTGCTGCTGTAGTCACTCACATTTTCCTGAAAGTAGTCGCAGAGGGGTTTTTTTCCCTGTAAATTCAAATTTTATTACCTGTGGCTAAAAGATAAAAGGAGACATGGTAGGCCCAGGATAAGAGACACATGGTAGTCACTTTTGGGTTCTCCCGACTTGTTACCTCAGTGGAACTAACAGCGAAAGAAGAAAGTAGGCCAACTTTGGTTTTGTGATATATATGAATGTAGAACATTTAAACACACGCTAACTTCATTATAAGTATGAGTCAGAGAACACAGGCCGCATCACAGCATAAACAATGAAGTATTTATCAAATAGTTGGCTCTGTTGTGTTGTGGCTGTGTTCTCGGACTCATAGTTATAATGAAGGTAGAGTGTTTTTATTGTTTCAGATTCATAAATATCGCAAACACAATGAAACCTATTTTCTTTTGATGTTTCGGTGACCCTTTGCTGTAATTGTTGAGTTGTAATTTATGAATATATTTTTCTGAACTATTTGGTGTCTTACCATCAATGACTACGGGTTGAAACCGTCCGTGGAAAGATATATAATTGGAAATATGATATAACATTTTGTTAGATTCTTTTCATAGGACGAATTTGTTGATATCTTGTTTTAATTGGTTACAACTGACTGTGGTATGGACTTAAGTCTAGGTGTAAACTGGTCAAAAACTAAAGTATTACATAAACGTGGTGCGACGTATTAGGATGTTTACGATGTCCACGTTTACTTTATTGCCTTGCCTGAGTATAATTAATTAATTGTAATGAGCAACCAACCTGAGAATAGTTTAGTGACATTCCCTAACCCTTTTGATCAATCGAAAAGCCCCAAAGGCGAAACAGTAGCCAGTTCTTTTTGCCAAAATTACGATACGATCTCGTCTGCGATTTCTACCTCCATGTCTCTCCGTGGATTGGTATTATTTGTATGCTGAAATTATGAGGGTTTTCTTTTAAGTGCACCCTTTATTCCTTCTTTTTTTCCAAACAGTAGCTTGCTGACCACCAATTCTGTGGTGAAGTTCTCCGCCAGTTTCTCCAACATACTGAAGTCCACAGTTCTGATATGACAGTAAGTAAATCACATTTCTAGATTGCAACATAAATAGGTATGGGATTTGGACTACATACAAGGTATTCTTTGTTGGTGAAGAATTAGGAAACTTTTGATTGAGTTTTCAAAATTGGCCAGGTGTGGCATCTGTGTCTGTTACAAAACCTTTCCATGTAAAGGCACGTAAAAGCTTCTGACAGGAGATTGTGCAGTCTAGCTGCACGTGTGTACTTGCGACCTTCCATTACGCCTGCAGCAACCCCCTTTCAAATCACACTAACTGAAGTCAAAGTCCTCGGAGAACAGCATCTGGAAATTTCTTTTCAATAATGTCCAAGAAAGTGCAAAAAGAATGAAAAGTTTCAAGCATACGGATTATAATTCGGAATCTATCTGTATCCATCCATATGATTTCAGTTGTCTTTGCATGCATTGTTTAGTCACAGAATAACTATCAGACTAGATGTTCATAATTGCAGTGAACTGTTATAGAGCCTCATGGACAGTAGACACTGTATATCTGGAGAATGTATTGTGAGTAACTATCACTGAACATTCAGTGACCAAGCTACCATTTTTCACTTGAATATTGAACCCAGCCCATGCAATTACTGTTTGATTGCAAATATAAAGGAGTCTAGTCAGTAAAAGTAAATTCTTGAGACAGGAAGCTTTCGTCAGAGTGTCATAGCACAACTGGACATATTGCCTCGGTGGATGACCAACACACTCCCCTGAAATGTAGGGTAGCAGGTATTTTTCTGTTGGCGAGTACTGTTAGGAATTGCATTGATAGGACTCTGTAGAGGTAAACGACCATGCACTTTGGACTCCGCAACACCACCTTTCACCCTCTGTGATGTTCCTGCACCAGCTAGTGTTTCCTCACCTCTATCCATGTTATCCCATGCAAGTGGTATCTGTACATTTGGCTGCATACTTTTGGGTATTGGCACACTATCATCAGGTGTAGCAGCTACTGTTCCCAGGCCAATTGCGACACTAAGTTCCTCAAGATGGGAATATGACACTCTATAGGCAAGGTAATTCAATATCTGTATCAAAGTGACATTCTTTGTTGGTACATTTTTGTACTTTGCAACGGAATATGTCTTGCTGTTTTACGGGCTCCACAGCTCACTGCATAAATTAGCATCTGACCCAAAGATAATATTAAATGCTAGATTCTAGCAGTTGGAATGAAATCATGGACTTCTTGGAATTGCCAGATACAAGGCATTGAAGGAATTCATTCAAGCACAAGGGCAATTGTACACAACTGGTACATATGTCAAGCGGGTTTGGTGGTGAAGAGAATTTTCAATCTTGGTCTTCTATTGCTTTTTGTAAGTGCAGTGCAGCAACAGTCAGCGATGAATCAATGTCTTTATATCTAAGCTGAATTGATTCTGCTTTTCTTTACAATCTCTGGTTCTCTCTTGCAATCTGTTTTGTTATCATTGTGCTTTGATATACAGGGACTTTGCCCTTAAGATCAGAGCAAAAGTGCAATTAATCTCTAAATTCAGTCTCCAACAAATAATGCACGTGGGTTATTTTGCATTGTTTCACTTCATGTATTAAAGAACATGACGTGAAGGAAACCAAAATGCTTGTATGGTTTGCCAATTTAACAACCTTGGCTTTTTATTACATCATGTCTGAGGAAATCAAACAAATGCTTGTTTCTCCACACTAATACTGTTAGTCACCTTCACCATAACTTCCACTCTCATGTGTGTCAGATGGAGCAGGCTCCTTGGAATGTGTGTATTTGACTGTGGAATCTAGGTCTATGGAAACAACCCCTGTGCAGCCACTAGCTCAAAAGAGAGATGGACAAGAAACTTGCTTTCCATGTTTTTGTAGCAATATGCTCAATGTTTGGTTTATTGCAAGTTTGTGCATTTAATGTTAGTCTCATGTTTTTTTTTCCTTTTGTTTTGATTTGGAGAGGTCATTGTATTCATTTAGTGTGTGTGAGGTATCTAAGTTGACCTGCTTTGTCATTCTACTTTGGCATAGTGAACTATGGAGTCGTTCAATATAGTGAACTACATACATAAACAGTAGTAAATAAGGGAGAAGTTCTGATGTTCTAGAAAATCACAGGGAAGTATGATGTGTGGGTAAACGGAAAATTGTAGAATACTCGTGAGAATTCTCAGCCTTGATATATGAAGCAGATCCTTTCCTGACTGGAGTGGGGGAAATTCTGAGACCTGACAAGAGCTTGTGACTTCAAGCCAGTGGAACTGTCAGCCATTGTTATTGCCAAGGATATACTCCATTATACATTGTACCTGTGGAGTGTGGACAGTGTCTTTGAGTGGACTTGTATATTTGGTGTTAAACATTTAAACCAAACTGCACCTGTGGGATTTGGATCAGCACCTCACCTTTGAATACCACATTGGAACCAAACCATACCTCTGTGTGATTTGTACCAGACTATTTGGCACCTGCCATAGGACCTGGAACTGTAGGACAGTACCTGTGGATAATCTCTCACCAGAGAATAGGATTTACCTGCAGACTGTTTTACTAATGGGAATACCAGCTTAGCTAAATGTATAATTTCATTTACCTACTTTGTACTGATTCTGATTGTTAATATGTTGTTATTGTTAAAGTTATATTATCGTTGACATTCTTTGTTGAGTTCTGTTATGATCTAGAATATTCAGAAGGTGGGCATCATAACAGATGACCACCTGGAGTGGAAGAGAAAGAGGAAGTGTCAGATCTTAGAATTTTATCTCTTTTGCTAGTGGTATGCTTTCAAAGTTGGAAAACCCTTCCTGTTTAATTATTGCATTTAATGCTGTACTCATTGTAAACAGTTGCAAAATACGACACTGCCTGTGATAAAATATAGATGGGATCTGACCATCCTCTACAGAGTCTGCTATATTGGGAATTGGAGCATGTTCTATTTGTGCAACATATGGCACAAGTTTCCAGGAGTCAGTGTATTGGGCCAGCTTATGGTTCCTATGTGTCAAGGTTAATTGCCTTTTTCTAGAGCATGCCACTTTGACTGCTGTTATTCACTTTTATTTCAAAAATCAGTGAAACAGGTATATCCAAAATGAAATAAAACAATTGTTTTTTGATATTTTTGGGTAAAATTAAAATGTTCATATAAATATCAGGACAGCGTGAGGTGTTATATAAATGATGTAATAAATATTTAAGCATAGCAATTCAAGCTGACATATTATAGAATGTGTGCATGGGGCAGCATCTTCAAGCTGACTGAGAGTTGCCAGCATTTAATCGATTTTGGCTACTTCTGAATGATGTTGGTCTCTGTCCCAAGTCAGGAGAGAAATAAATCTCTACATGCGGCATTTTATATTTATTCAGTGTTATAAAATTACACTAAGTTGTTAGTGTATCTATCTGGGACTTCCGAATTTCGACTTTGCTTGTTTCATGGCAGGCGGATTTTGATCATGGATGGTTCTTGTTTGAATCGACTGTCGTTGTTTTGTAATTTTCTCTGGTGTTGAAAACTGTTTTCCGCTTCTATTTGCGATGACAGTTATTATTTAATGTTTTCAAGATAACATTTTATCATCTTTACATATTCAATTACTAGTGAGTTGTTTGATGTATATTAAAGTCTTGCTGTTATATCTGGTGATGTCCATGTTGATGTGCTTGTCAAGATGGGGACAGTGTTTGAGTTTGATGCATTGAGAACTACGATATCGACACGTAATGGTTTCATGCGATTTGATGCTAGCCTTTCTACTTTTGGGCATTATGTCTTGCATCTGCTTTGTTGGGTTAATATTGAAGTGATCGACACAGTAGCCATTAGGATAATTATATCGAATGTTATTATTTCCATCGTTGGTATTTCATTTACCAGTTTCTCCAAAAAAGTCAGGTAAGTATATTTTGTTTGTACCATATGTTTATGGTGCTCTTCTGAGGAAGGGTTTGTCATTTACAGTGACTTGCAGGTTATTCAAATTAAAATGTTAACAATTAAATGGATAATATACATATATCTTTATTTCGTACACGTAGTACACTTATTGTATCATAGGTTTACATAATATAATGCAGATCGTGATAAATAGAGAAAGAAAAAATACAGACTTTATGCTAAGCGAGCAGAAAGAGAACAGTTATTATTACCAGCAGGGGTGTGTTGATGCCAAGTTAATATAAAGACATCAAGCAGTATACCGATGGTCAAGCAATTCAGTCACTTCCACACGACTTAGAATCGAGTCCAGCTTGCCATCACGGATGTCACAGAGTTCACGGATAACCTGAGCTTTTGCACTCTTTGCCAACATCTCAGGTCCATTGAGCTTTTGCACTCGAGCACTGCAGAAGGGTTCACATTCAATCATTTGAGATCTCCTCAGGCCATATTTGCTGATCAGGTAGTTAAATGATCTACCTACTTCTGATCTTGAGCCATCCATGACTGATTTACTGCATAATCCTACCAAGGTATTATCACTCTTGCCTGCTTTATGCATGAACTTATGGAAGCGTGAGTGCAACAGCAGATCAACAGGGGGTACTTCAAATATATAAGGTAATAGGGCACTGTGCGTCCTGTATGGTAGCTTTGCCCCAGGCAGTATATATGTTTTCAACTTTTGAGTCTGAATAATCCCAAAGTTTGGAGCCGTAAAATGACGTACAGTACGACTGAAATAATGTAATACGTGTGGATGCAAAAGTATGGCCGAATTGAGCCATTAAGGTATTGACCTCAGAGAAAAACTTACTTGTACAATGTTTTATATTGGATGTAAGTGCATCGGTGCCGACAATGTGTCCTAGATGGACGTAAGTCTCAACCTTTTCAATCAGTCTCTCATCTATCTGAATTGAATTACATGGATTTACGTCATCAAGCGATAACCATTTGCTTTTGTCTGGGTTTAACTTAAAGTTATATTCTATTGCGAAGGCAGAACATGTCTTTAATAATCTACTGGCGCCTGTTATAGTCGGTGATAACGACACAAGATCATCGGCATAAGCAAGGGCACCCATAAAAAGATTACCAATTTGACATCCAAACCCAGATGTTTTTAGTCTGTGTAGCAATTCATCAAAGTGTACTCCAAACAAGATAAGGGAAAGAACTCCTCCTTGTTTCACACCGTTCCGACAGTGGAACATGTTACTTACTGAATTACGCCATACTACATGAACAGTTTGATTTGTGTACATATTAATAAGTAGACGGATAATAATTGGAGCCCCTTTCTTTCAAGTAATCTGAAAAGTTTGACATATTCGACTCTGTCAAATGCTTTTGTGGAATCCAGAAAAATGAGATTAACATTGCTGTTGTGTATTGTGTAGTGATTCAGAAATTCTGACAAGACATACGTGCATTGGGTAGTGGAGGAATCTCGTTTAAATCCAAACTGTAGTTCAGACATACTTAGTGTATCAGCATTGTCTGTCATAATAATCCAATCAAGTAATTTCCCAAGTACACTGCTAACGGCTATGCCACGGTAATTTTCTGAGTTACATATATTTACGTTTGTCTTTTGGTATGGGATGTAACATGAGTTTTGTTAGCCTATCAGGTGCGGTGCCATGGGTAAGCATTGCTGAAAATAACAATGACAAATGTTTGTAAGGAACTACCACCGTGAATCAAATGGTCAGCATAGCATCCGATATCTCCGTCATGTTTACCTTTTTATTAGTTTAGTGATCCCATCTTTTATTTTACCCACAGAAATAGAAGAAATAATGTTAGCATTCTTGTCAGAGGCAATGGACTCGTCTATATCGTTTTTCAGATTCTCCATTTCGTTAACTTTATATGGAACAGAGTTGTATAACTTGGAGTATTTAGTTGCAAACAGTTCTCCAATAACCTGGGGATCCGAAATACCATCTACTAAGTTAGGTCTACCTACCCCCACTTGTACTTTTTATCTTTTTAACTTCAGACCAGAAATCCTTGTTTTTATTATACAGAAAACTATCAGCTAACTTGTTGGAACTACACTTATCCTTATTCCGTTTGACAAAACGCAGAGCATAGTGATATTTAGCGCGGGTATTATTTCTGATTTCTGCTAAATGACCTGACCTAGGTGAATTGTTATATTTCTAGATGTAATGCCAAAACAATGTATCCTTTCTATAACCTTCAACATAAGTATTCCAACCTGGTATCACCTTTTTTGGTGCCACTGTGAGGAATAGAAAATTTACTTGCGTCAACACAAGCAGAAATTATATCATCATGATGCTTTTTTTTTTTTAATCTCAGATGTATGTTCATTGCCTATTGTATTTGAGCAATGCAGGACGGGCAAGGGAATGTAGATGTTAGATAAATTAGCAGCAAGCTTACTTTTATAATTTTCTAACTCAACTTCACTGGCGTCATGCCATAGTGGTTTGGGAGAATAGACTTTAGTTTCTTCCATGACATTGGT
The DNA here is from genome assembly GCA_964020975.1 of Hermodice carunculata. Taxonomy (NCBI): domain Eukaryota; kingdom Metazoa; phylum Annelida; class Polychaeta; order Eunicida; family Amphinomidae; genus Hermodice; species Hermodice carunculata. The sequence goes on from OZ026613.1 coordinate 116,913,626, forward strand.
ACTTGTCGGTATATTTAACTCGAGTATTACCGGCGAAAAATCAGAGAGATTGTCAAGCTCGTTCATGACATAATAATCTGTAAGAACTTCTGTTAAGTTTTCAGAAAAAAGGAAGTGGTCCAGTGAGGATGTCTCACCGTTGATTTTGCTTTCGTATGAGAAGTCAACCGTGAATTTTTCATGCTGAAAACCACAAACGAGTCGTTCATTCATAGCAAATGACAATAGAGATTGTGTGTGAAGGGACCTGAGACGTGTAAGGTCGGTGTTGAAATCTCTACCTACAATTATGTTGTCTATATTAAGTTCCTGGCATTAAAGACTAATTTCACCGAGTATATCATTAAACTCTCTATAGTTATCATTTTCTCTAGGAGTATCGCAGGGCATGTAAATATTAACGATCAAAAAAGTCATACCGACTGATTCACACCAAATAAGACATATCTGTTTTGATGTGAACTTGACCTGGGTTATTTTACAATTGATGTTAGCATTCCATAATATTGCATACCCTCCATAAGGTCTGCCCGATATTAACTAATTCTCATTCATACCAGAAACACCAATTACGTTAACTCCCTTCACGTGTTTACATATTGAACCAATTTGCTTCTGTACGAGCCAATGCTCTTGTATTAAAATAATGTCATTCTGCTCGGATAACTTTTGAATATATTCCCATCGACCAACGCCGTGGCCGTGGCTGTTGTAAGTGACAAGTGACAAGGATGGCAATGAGTGTTACTTTTTTCTAATGGCATCTGAAGCCAGCAAGGATTTGTGCCAGTACACGATCTTGGAATAAGATGTCCAGCTGAATGTGTGGAGTGCTTAATGTCACATTATGTGTCATGAGGTCCGACGTCATTGTGAGGTATCTGACTGTGGTATTTTTACAGACGTCCATTAATCTCCATGTGTGGCGTAGGGGCCATACCCACCATACATATCCACAACTTTATTGTTTGAATAGCCACTTTTTAATTCTGAGAGCCGCTTCTCATCAGACAGAAAGTTGGTGATGAGGGTGCCAAATTGACCCTGACAGGAATCCCATTCAGTACTAAATGAGGTCGTTAAAACGTGTCAGAATACACGCCCTCCGCCATGCCAACGCCTTGACCATTATTTGTAAAGGATGACGTTATGTTAGTCCGAAATTCAGACCAGCAAATGGGTTCGTTTCATCCATGTGATCCTCGTTATCTTTAAACTAAAAATGAGTTTCGAGTTGGCTTCCTATTGTATCTCAAGCATAATTATGCATGGTGTCGAGGTGTGCCTTGGTGTTCAGTCGTCTATTGCTTACAAATCTGCTTTGCTAAATTGCCTGAGTCTCTGATCACAGACTGTGTAAACTCAAGCTCACTCATTATACTTGGTCCACAGAACTGACGAGAGACCCGTCAGTTCTGCCGATGCGACATTTCATATAAAGACGGCTGTTTTGCAAATTAATCGGGTCAATGCCAGTATTGTCTATGTCAACTTCCATTTGGTTCTTTTGACACTGTGGAGCCTAAAGCAACTCGCTGCACTGAATTCAATGAACATGTGGAGTCCGTGGGAGCATATCAACATTGAAGAAGGCCATGTTTGCACCACTATGATACGAAAGTCTGAATTGTATTTTATGTATACATAGAATTTCCAGTTCTACAGATAGGTTTTTCACTTTTTGTAATCAAACTGCCGTTTTTTTTCACGAATCAGAGGTTGACCCCGATCCTACGGTGCTCCTGGTGTGAAGGGGTAGTTTCTGACTACATTTTTTCACTTCTACGTTCTGATGTGACAGACCACGTGATGAAATCAGGAGGATATTATTGTAACCTTCGTCATGATTGGACTTTTGGATTCAGTGCGGCGCTTGATTCGTACAAGATTTCGATGACCTGCTTGCATATATGTATATATATATGTATATGTATATATATATATATATATATATATATATATATATATATATATATATATATATATATATATATATAGTATGGAATGCTGTTTCTTGTTGAATGGTTTGAATATATCAGCACATCGATTTCGTGAAGCGAAAATGCATTTGTTCATGTCAATAAATATAGTCTATTTCTTCCTATGAATAGATTGCTTTGATCTGCTAATTTAATCGATTTGTTCTTGATCAGATCGTTTTTATCAGAGAAACTAATTTACTTTCATTTGTGCACATAAGCAAATAAATTTGTTCAGATGATAAAATTGATTTGGTCAGAAGAATAAATTGATGTTATTTGTTCTGCTGATGAAACCGAATAGTTCTTTTGATCAAATCGCTTTGATCATCTCAATAAATATTCCCCAACATAATTACACTGACGCTCCCTGTCTGATTTGCTTTGAATCAAATATTTATACTTTTAAACACATCGCTTTCGCCAGTATTTGATCCGAGCAACAAAAAGTATTTGATGCCGGGAACAAATAGGCAACTCTTACTTCTTCGTTAGATAAAACTATTTTGTGCTACGCATGCGCGCTCTGGCTATTCGGTGGTAACACGGACTACAGGAAGTGACGATCGGCATACAAGAGGGAGTAACTATTATCTGGTAGTAAAGAAACTTGTATTTATTCAGCAGACCAAATAGATTTGATCACGGGAACAAATATATTTGTTCAGGTGAATAAATCGGATATATCTTATTCTATTTGATCAGAAGAACAAATCGATTTACTTATCTCAACAAATGCATTTGTTGGAGTGATCATATCCATTTAAGTTGTTCAACTGAATAAATCTATTTTATCTTCTGATTAAATCAACTTAGTAGTAATAAACTGTATTTCCTTAACGAGAATTGGGCAATAACCATTGGCTGATACAAGGCCCTTTCCTCAAATCAACTTGTTCTCCAATCGAATCAATTTGATCAGAAGACCCAAAATACTGTATTTGATTAGATGAACAAATAAACTAATTTATGCAATCAAACCAATTTGATCATGCAATTGAATATTTAGTCTTCTGATCAAATATTTGTTCATAAGAATAAATTTATTTGTTCTTTTGATCAAATACTATCAAATACTGAATAAAAGAAAAAACGGCGTTCCATAATACATACGTATATATATATATATATATATATATATATATATATATATATATATATATATATATATATATATATATATATATATATATGCCTGTTTTTATATATATATATATATATATATATATATATATATATATATATATATATATATATATATATATATATATATATATATATATATATATATATCCTTGTGAGAGCTAAAATATGTTCGGATCATTATGTATAATTTCACCGTGTCCACACTGACTGAATCCTAGTAATTGTAGATAACCGTATCGCTATGTGTGCCATAACGGCTATTATATCAATCATTTATAAATCATGCGTGGTACGGTTATCCTTATTTATAAAGTTTGGACGATGCACCAATGAGCCCAACTGAGATATCAGACTGTCCACCAAATAGTCCTAAACGGACTTTGTCATCATAAAGTTCCAATATGGACGGGTTTATGAGCATAAAGCCGCTAAGAGTTCGTACAATTTGTTTGCTTATTATCATAGCTGGTAAGTACAGTTTATTATCATCACTCTTCTATTTCATTTCAATAATAAGTAGCTCTTCAGAAGCGAATTTAATGGATTCCTTTGTATAGTATTTTAGACGGAATTTTTGCTGTGGGCGTGGTTTCTTTTGCCTTTAAGTATGGTATATAAATAACTCAACGGACCGTGATACTCTGGTTTGACCTTCACTGAGGAGTCTATTATAAAATGTTTGTAGATTTAATAACTTTTTTGCCCTTTTCTTTGAAAAATCCTCCATTTGATAAGTAAAACTTAGAAGTAACAACAACAATAAAAAAAACAAAAACAAAAAAACCCCTCCCCCTTCCCCCCAAAAAACCCCCCAAAACAGACATCCGCTAAAAATTAAGCACTTTACAGTATGAAAGCTTTACGATTTATCCTTCACCCCGCGGGCGACTACTAGTAAGCCATCCCCAGGATATCACACGGTATATTTTAATAAAGGGTTTTCTGTGCGCCCGCACATGCATTAATTCATCCTTCATTCGCCATCCTTTTGTAGCTCATGTACTTCACTAGACTAAAGCAGGGGCTTCTGTGAAATGTATTTGGACGGTTTAAAGCCCAACCCGGTGGACGACAGTCAATATTGATGTGAATTGAATCATATCGCAAATACAAATTTTGATATGTGATGCTGTACCATATATTTTTGTAAAACACCACAACAATAAAACAATCACCTCATTTTACTATTCCTCTTTACCATGGCAAATATTTATGGAAGCAAAAATGCGTGTTTGTAACTAACGTGCTAAAAAGGGTGGTTTGCTAATTTTTACCACCGGTTAAACAGGACCCTCTAAACATAAGTCATTTAATTTACTGGATCAACGCCAGTGTTTAATGTTGAAGATGAAGCTGTCTCAATCCATACTGTGATGGAGGTGCATTAGCACATTATTTATCTCACAGAAAGCCCTGGGATGGGGATTATGGGACGTCATTGCCGACCTGTGAGGTAACGACAATGCGCACCTTGGGTTACCACATGTGTTTCTATCCAGATATATGTTACACTGTCTTGAAAACACTGTATTTGGTAATTTACGGACTTTCGCTGTTGGGATGCTCAATCAGCCAAAGACAAATCTGGTCTGCTGCCAGTTATTCTGCATGTCATGCGGTCCCCTTTGTTGAAATTGCCAGCATTATGAATAGGTAAGACTGTGATTGGCTGGCAGAAGCCCAGGCTGCTTTACAGAACCGAGGCCGACAGTTAACCTCTGTATCTCAATCAAGGGCTAGACTGAATATCATGGTCATAAAGATGCTTGCAGCCAAAACTACTCCAATTTGACAAGTTTCAAAGACAGCCCCAGCAAAAACTCAAATAAAAACGAACATAATAATAAATCTTCATCGGAGCAGGTGGGATATCTACGATAAAGCGCCTCCATAGGTCTTATATATATATATATATATATATATATGTGTGTGTGTGTGTGTGTGTGTGTGTGTGTGTGTGTGTGTATACAAAAAAAAAATAAAAAGGTCAGCAGATTCGCAGCCCATGGGGTGTAAGCAGTTAAGTACAAGCGTATTGTTTCATTTGAAGTGCGAGTAAACATGAAATATCCTTGCCCTGAAAAGATCAGGTTTAAAAAGTGTTCCCCTTCCTTTATGGCCTTGACTAGTCATCACTTGTGCTCAAAAAGTACAAAAGCCATTTTAGAAAATATTGCTTTGTTTGTAGCCCTGTGAGAATGTCAGTGCTGGAAAGCAGTGGACTGGATAATTCAACTGCTCATGGATTGTGTTTTTTTGTGCACTTCTGAAAATCGATATTGGACCTTGCACAAAAAGTCAAACTTTTAGTCCACATTTGCAATTTCAGCAAAAGCACGGATGACAAAAACAACTGAGAGGAAACAAGCTTGCCCTACACTGGAAAACTGCTTGAACTGTATTACATAAATATTAAATTACCACATTCTACACAGTACTATCATGAGGTGCCAGCCAGGTGGGTGATAAAATCAAGTATTGGGTTCAGTTTCTTCAAACCAACTATTTTCAAAATACGGTGTACATAAAATCCTTCGACCCATATTTAAGTTTTTTATTTTCTGTGCATAATAAGTTGTCATTAAATTACTTGTATCTCAAGTTTGGTAACGAAATGTGTCTCGACAAAACAAAAATGCTAGAAAGCGACTGATTCGAAAAAGTAAGAGGTGATGCGACAAATTGAAAGCTTGATGAGGTTCATATGTATTCATCAGCTTAAATATATTGTGAATATGTGGTACAGGTACTCTGTCTGATGTTTAGTCCCATAATGATTCCCTACAATTCAAAATGATTTCCACAATGTAAGGTTTATAATTGAATTCTCATGTTGTTCTGAAAATGGCGGCCCAAGCACTTGAACAATTACTCTTGGAGCAAGGTGACAGTAGGCTTTGTGATATTACGTCTGTCCTTAAGTCTCTACAAAACGGTTTCGAAAAAGAGCGGGATCTTTCACAGTTGTGTGGTATATTTGTTGTATGGGTAGAAAAATCAACCAGGGATTTACATGTAGAATCACGAGGCAATGCAAGCGACCCTCAAATCAGCTGGCAGACCCTCGGGATCAGGCAACTGCTTAGACCGCTGCATATTATTGGTAGTCCATGTCGACTGGCAATGTGGAGGGCAGTTTACAGTTCTTGTCAAAGATGGCAAGCTTACACTCCAATGCAACAGGCTGAGGAATCCCATGCAGTAATTGAACACGTATTGGAATTTTCAACAGAGTTGAATTTCTGGCTTGAAAGTAGTCCATTAAATACCGTCTGGGGAGCCCAATCATGGATTGTCACGTCGCATAATCACAGCGCGTTTCGTGACCATCCCCTTATGAAGTGAAAGATGAGGGGAGCTTTTAACGGAAACCTTCTTCCAATACATTATCATGTAAAACTGTTAATGTCTCCAAGATCACATCTAACTTGATGTAGTAGATGAAGAAAATAAAAGAGGAATGTTGGGAAACAACTGTTGGATGGCTGAATATGGCCAAGACAAGAGTAGGGATTGCAAGGCACATACAATATGGTCCACCCGCATCCCAAGCATGTCAGAGAAGTGTTGCTGTGGTGTATATTCATCATATCAGTGGTTGATGTTCACCTGGCACATGCAGAAATTCTCCTCATAACACTATGCAATTCCAGGAATCCTATATAAGAATTAGCAAAGTTGCAAACAAATAAATGTAAAGAAAATAAACAGGTAAAGGAATGTTGAACTCCCATCACCTCTGCTGAAAAGTACATGCAAACACATGTAGACTGCAATCTTAAATAATCTATCCTCACTAATTGCACTTTTTGCAGAAACATTGACGGTCATTCCAGTTTACTCTGTGACCACGGTGGATCCTGGCAAAAGACTACGTGAAATGCAAGAATACTATGACAAGCACATTTACAGGCGCAGTACAGAAAATGAAGAGAAATCTCCAACACAGATGATGAACCTAAAGGGCGGTGAAGATCTTGAGAAAGTCACAAGCGTCAAAACGGTTGACGGATTAATAAAAACAAAACTGCAAGAAACATACAAAGGCTTAGAGGTTTTTGGAGAGATAGCTGTAATTGGACAAAAAGAAAATGGCAACTACAAAAGCGCATCTGGTCAACTGGTGGAAGGCATTGAGAATGAGGTTCCAGACGTGAATCCCACCATAAGTGTGCCACAGGCTCTAGCAATAGCCGTGTCTGACCAGAAGGACAAACCTGAGGTCGTCAAATTTAACGGAAACAGGGATGCGAAACTTGTGATATTCATATCGAAAAGGGTAAAGGATAGTCCGTTGATTCAGACAAATGTAGTAAAGGATCCGAAAGAGGCAAGACTTGCATATATGCTGTCATACCGCGTGGAAACAGACAGCAAGCAATCAAGGCCATACTATGTTATCGATGCCAAAACCGGAAAGATCATTGATAAGTGGCAGTCTTCTGAAACCCAGTCATGTTCACATTTACAACATGCTTCAAAATATGAAAGCATTGGTGGTAATGTTAAAACAGGTATGAAAAAATACAATGGAAAAGAATTTGCGAAACTTGTTGTCGACAGAGAAGGTGACACATGCTACTTTGACAACTATGCTGCCAGGGTTATTGATATGATGAGCAATATGACTGTGGGAAAAAGTGGCTATAAGAAGACATTTGTGTATGACTGCAACAAACGATTTAACGATAGTATTAATGGGGGTTACTCTCCACTGAGTGATGTTCTCTACGCTGCAACTGTTATGCATGACATGTATCAGCAATGGTACAACACAACACCACTAAAATCTAAAATCGTGGCCCGCGTTCATTACATGAAGAATTTAGAAAATGCAGACTGGGATGGACGATATGTCTCATTCGGTGATGGATTCAAAACATTTTACCCTCTTACGAGTCTTGATATTATTGGTCATGAAATTGGCCATGGAGTGGTCTCCCAGAATTCAGGCCTTTGGTACAGAGGTCAGACAGGAGGAATGAACGAAGCATTTGGAGACATGTCTGGTGAAGCAGCGGAATACTTTGCGACAGGTAAGGTCGATTGGCTCATTGGAGCAGGGGTACTAAAGAAGATGACAGCACTTCGATACTTTGAAGACCCTACCAGAGATGGAAGCTCCATCAAACATGCATCTGAACTACTTCTTTGTAGAAGAAATATCAATGTTCACTACAGCAGTGGTGTCTATAACCGCGTCTTCTACATCCTAGCACACAAGCCTAAATGGAATGTGAAGAAAGCTTATGATGTGATGGTGCTAGCGAACAAGCTCTACTGGCGACCCAACAGTGACTTTGGTGATGGGGCGTGTGGTGCGGTCAAAGCTGCTGTAGACCTTGGCTATAATGCACAGGACGTGAGAGAAGCTTTCGTAAGCGCTGGTATAGCACCTTGTCAGAGTGACCTTTTGCTGTACAGCGATCTTAAAGGAAATAAAAGTTCACCAGTCATATTATCTTGGACGGTACGAGAAAATACACATTTTATTTACATTAGAACAACTCAAGGACGAGGTAATGTAAATTTGTGTGTGAAGAAAGGATCCATGCCAAAGAATGGTGCATGTAATGTATCATCCACCAACAAAGGAAATGAACAAAAAATTCTGCTAAAAAATCCTGCCCCTGGCAAATACTATATATCTCTCTCATCTCCTACCAACTTTTCTGGCGTTGGAGTTGTTGCCAAAATGTCTGTTAAGGGAAAGACGTTAGTGGAGAACTTGGACTCGTGTGGAAATAAAAGGAGGTACAAACGGCTGAGGATAACATTGACTACTCCTGCCAACATTTCTGCCATACGATTTACTGGAAAAACAGAAACTGGGATTATCTTTATAATGTTCACACATGGACAACGTGTGACTCCTATGGCTGATTATAAAACAATGCTATTTTACAAGTCTCCCAGCAGCGAAACGTTTTGTAACACTAAAGCCGGAGTTTATCACATGTTGATGGGAGACGACAATCGATTCAATGGAACTACCATAACCTATTCATACCCTGAGTTCCCAAAGATTGAGACTTGAGTTTTCTCCTGGCACAAGTAAAGTGCTTGAAGAACCAAGTCTTTTTGAAGTTTGTGTTAGATTTAAATACCCTGCCTTACTGAAGAATTTTGATGTATTTGATACTTTGTGTTTCAGCATGAATTTAGTATTAATAGTACTTGTAAAAGATTAAAACTGCTATGGAAAACCCTATAACAAGAATCATAAGACCAAAACGAAAAAGGAAGTCTCATGTTCTATGAAAGGAGCAAAAAATTGTAATTGCATATCTCATTTTTTGTGTATGTGCCTTGGCTCTTGTGACGTGACATGCATGGAGAAATATATCATAAAAAGGTGAAAAGTAAACTGAAATTAATGCTTGACAAAATGTATCCATTGTATAAGTCTAATATCACACCAATCACTTGACAGTTTAGGATTATGTCACAGTATAAGTATAAATATATTGTCTCTGTGTGCGTGCACGTCTGCATTGTTCAACTTATGTATGGATGGATGAGTATAATTATGCTAGCTGTGTTACAGCATTTGTGTCTATGTGTACGTCTATGTTTGCATCCATACACGTATGTATGGACGGGGTGACATTATTATGCTGGTTGAGTCAAAGTATATGTATGCATGTGTGTCTATGTGCGCATTTGTGTCTGTATTCATATACGCATGTATGGATGGATGGATGGCTAGGTATACTGATGCTCGCTGTGTCACTGTGTCTGTATGCATGAGTGTCTGTGTGTGTCGATGTCTGCATTCATGCACATATGTACTTATGGATGGAGATATTTACCCTGGCAGTGTAAAATTCTGTGTATCCATGTGCCTGTGTGTGCATGCGTGTGTGCAGTCATGCGCATATATATGGATGGATGGAAATAATTATGTTGGCTTCCATGCACACTATACCGGGAATGGAATATACAGTGTTGTCTAACCAGTTTACAAGGCAAATAAACATGGTGCAAGCAGGAAAATGTGTAGATCATTTACATTTTTTGCCGAATGTCATAACAAACGCTGACTGGTGTGTAATCCTTGATCAAATATAAACTTAGTTCAACCAAGTTCGGCCCCCCCCCCCAAAAAAAAAAAACAAATAGCTAATATTTGACACATCCTGCTTGGCTAACACCCAGACTCTTTTTTGTTTTCCATACCAAAAGTGTTTTGAAGAAGAATAGAAACGTTTTATTCAACTAAAAATAAACACGGTTATAAAGGGAGGAACCCAGGGGAGAACCTCAAGATGATTATGGAAGAGAGAACTCCTGCGTAAGTTCCTAACATGATTGATGAGGAGGGAATTCCTGTACAAACACCTCACTTGATTGTGAGGAGGGAACTCCTGTGCAAATCTCTCATGCAATAATAGGAGAGAAAACTGCTGTGCATGTAAGCCCCCCAAGACGATTATGGAAGAGTGAACTCCTGTGCAAGCGCCTGGCATGATATGGAAGAGGAATCTCCTGTGCAAGCTCCTTACAAGATTGCAGAGGAGAAAATTCTGTGCAAATCCCTAACATGATTATGAAGGAGGGAACTCCTGTGCAAACCCCTTACACAAGAGTGGGAGAGGAAACTATTGTGCATGCAAGTCCCTGAGACGATACGGAAGAAGAATCTCCTGTATAAGCTTCTTACATGATTACAGAGGAGGGAATTCCTGTGCAAACCTCGAACATGATTATGAATGAGGGACCTCGGGTGCAAATCCCTAATGCAATAATGGGAGAGCAAACTACTGTGCATGCAAGCCCCTGAGACGATATGGAAGAGGAGACTCCTCTGAAAGCCCTTTACATGATTACAGAGGACAGAACTCCTGTGCAAGCTCCTGACATGATTATGGAAAAGGCTAACCGTGTGCTAGCCCCTGATACGATTATGGATGAGGGAACTTGTGTGCAAGCCCCTTATATGATAATGGAGGAGGTAACCCCTATGCAAGACACGATTATAGAAGAGGAACTTCTCTGCAGCCCCAAAACAGGATTATGTAAAGGGAAACTCCTGCGCAAGCCCCTAACACGATTATGAAGGAGGCAACTTTTGAGGAGCTTTTAACACGATTACAAAAGGGGGAACTCCTGTGCAAGTCCCTGATACGATTATGAAAGTAGGAACTTCTGTGCAAGCCCATGCATGATTTCATGATTAGACAAAGACAGTTATGTTAACACAAGGAAATTATTACAAATGGAAGTTTTTTGGATCAAAACACTTGATTCAGCTTTTCCTTATGGACTCAATTACAGAATTTTAGGCTTCGGTGATGTTAGGAATTTGGACTTTGCAACTCTTGACAGCAGTCACACACCTTTTCATGATAATCAGGCCAGTATTCAAAGCAGAGGACGAAGTCATGGGCAAAGAAAATCACGGAAAAACAGGAAATGTAGGAACGTGGATACAAAAGACCTTGTGCAAAATTTACTACAGGCTTTCTCCAATGGCATTGATCAATTACATACAGCTCTTAAAGCACTATCATTTCGAGACATAACAAGAATCAATGAATATTTGGGTTTTACTGATTCATAACACACATTTCTGCAAAGTTTTTGTGGAAATGTGAATGCTCACAATTTTGTTGATGCGTACCACAAACATGTATTTACAGGTAATTTGGATATAATACAAAATTCAGGTTTAAAAGAAGTGATGAAAAAAGGTACAAAATTTCGGATACGTCCCAAGTTGAATATTGACAGTATTTTTCAGGATGCATGTGATGCACTTGATTCCTACTGTATAAAATGGGCAAAGAAAGAAAAAATGGAATTTCAAAAATTTGAGGGATGGAATATCAAACTTGAAAAAAAGAGTCTTTAGAAATAGAATTTATCGTTATAAATCCCACATTCCGAATTTCAATACGCTTAATCTAAAACAGCGTAAAGTTTCTTACGCAGTCAGAGAACTACAAGAAAGATTTGTAGTCACTTACCTAGATAAGGCAGGTAGCAATTTTGGGATCATCTGCAAAAAAATATTATCTGGATGTTTTGAAAAAGGAACTTGGTATAAACAATATCTCAGACATAAGAGGAAATGACGTATATGAGATGAAAAGAAATTTTAATATCAAAATTTCTGAAGAGGACTCCTCATTTCCACTTTTGTTCTGGATACCCAAATTACATAAAAAAACCTTTTAAATCGAGATTCATGGCCGGTGCTTCAAAATGTACTACAAAACTATTATCAAAAGGAGTAACATTGTGTTTGGCAGCAATTAGGAATCATTTTCGTAAATACTGTAATGCAATTTCTAGAAACTGTGAAACAAATTGTTTTGTGAGTATAAGCAATTCTTCCGAGATTGTATCTAAAATGTTTCGATTTTTCTACACTGTACACAAATCTATCTATAGATGAAGTCAAAAGTTCACTTTCAGAATTAATAAGCAAAATATTTAAACATAATGGTAAACCATACATAAATATTAAATCACATACGAAGAAAGCATATTGGTCACACAATAAATATTCAAAAAGTAACGTTAAATCTTACACTGTTGAAACTTTGATAGATGCTATAAAATTTCTCTTGGATAATACTTTTGTTCAATGTGGAACATCGGTTTTTCAACAAATAAAAGGCATTCCAATGGGTAGCAATTGCTACCCTTTACTGACAGATTTGTATTTACCCTTGCTTGAATTTAAGTATATGGATAAATTAACGAAAAAGGACTTTCAAATGGCTACAAAATTACCAAACAAAGCAAGACATATTGATGACATTGTTTGTGTAAATGTACAAAATTGCAATAAAATTGCAAAAGAAATTTACGCAAAAGATATCCCTTTGGAGGTTACCAATATGGATAAATTAATGAAAAAGGACTTTCAAATGGCTACAAAATTACCAGACAAAGCAAGACATATTGATGACATTGTTTGTGTAAATGTACAAAATTGCAATAAAATTGCAAAAGAAATTTACGCAAAAGATATCCCTTTGGAGGTTAACAATTCAGATGGTTTCAGAGATGTGTTTTTGGACTTGGATATTCAGGTCATGACATGTTTTGTATTGATGTGTGTCACAAAATAGATGAATTTAACGTTGAAGAAGTTAATTATCCTTTCCCGGACAGTGATATTTTGGATACTGTTGGATATAGTACGTTCTTGTCACAGATTTTGAGATTTGGTCTTATTTGTTCTAAATTTAAAGAACTCTGCATCTAGAACCAAATTTATTTACAATAAACTTGAGTCAACAGGATTCAAAGATGTATTTTTGATCAAATATTTCTAAAAATTTTGCTGTAAATATCCCGAGATGGTTAGAAAATTTGGCTTCAATAATTTAGAGATTTTAGACTTGCCTGTTTTGTTACTGAATTTCATCTTTTGGCATCATTCTGTTTTAATGTTCACCTTTCAGACATTTAAGGCTAGCGTATTTTCTCTTACGTTAAATTCCCAGGGGCTATCGGTAGCAAGTAGCGGCCTACGGCAGTTACAAGCTTGCATAATTGTGCTTGATATCCGATTAATATTTTCGTTGCATTCGGTTGACTTAAAACGACTTTCATTCTTTTCTGATTTGCCATGTAATTTTTACTGTTAATATCCAAAGTTTATTAGAAAGTTTTACCACAATAGTTTACAGTTTTTAGACTTGTCTGTTTTGCTACTTAACTTTATCTTTTGGCATCTTTCTGTTTTAATATTTACTTTCAGATATTTTAGGCTTACATGTTTTCTGTCAGGTTAAACCCCGCTGGGGCTATCGGTAGCAAGCAGCGGCCTGCGCCAGTAACATGTTTGCCTATTTGTACTGAAAATCCTGTTAAGAAAAATTGTTTTGATATCATGTTTTTGGCATAAATGCTAATGACTTTCATTCTTTTCTGACATGCCCAAATGCAGATTTACTCCATACAAAAAAAATACCCAAAATTGACAGTATTTTCTCAAATGTCACAAACCCGACACATTACGTTGATACATTGGCTCAAGGTTGGCAGTGAAATAGTGCTTAATTGTTTGAGGTGTGGGTGTCATCCTGGAGTTTGTCTTACATTTCTGGTGTAGGATGTACATTGTTGCAGTCCTTGTTAGGAGTTCCTTTAGTTTATACAGGTGGTCTAGCTGCAACTGTTTATTTTACAATCGCTGGGACTCAATATAATGCCCCAGCTTGTTTCCACTTCAGTTAAACACTGGCGGATGGTTTAACACGGATAAGCTGTCCAGCTAGAAAAGATACGTATTGGTTCAGGGGTAAATCAAATTGTTCTTATCTGAACCTGTACTACACAAATGTAGTAATTATGGTATGTTTGACAGGTATTCTTCTTTCGTAATGAAGCTCTGCATTTATAAGCAAAACGTCACGTATTTAGCTAATTTATCATTTGTCACGTTCATATTCATTCATTATGTGGGTTGTCTTTGCTGAATACTTAGCTTACACAAGGAGCCACTACTCAGAGAGACATGTACGGGTAAAAGGCTCCAAAACATGTTGAGTAATTACCCGCTGAAGACCCTTTAATTTATTTGGGCTAATACAGCCTATGTCAAAATTTTACAAAGGAACATGTGCAATATGGACAATAGTACCGAAACACATGATCCACATTCATTAATTCCAAACCCAACAATGACGGCAAAGAGATTTCAGACTTGCCAAAGCATCAAGATTTCTTTTCCAATACCAATGTGAAGAAACAAATTTCACTCCTGACTTGAGACAGTCAGTCACCCATATAAGGCAACTGGTGGTTTTACACCGGTCCTCTCAACCTTAGAAATATTCATCATTAACTGCAGACACTAGTTCTTTTTCCAAAATGTATAGGCCTAACCACCCAAAACACAAATTTAATTTCTTCTGCTAAAAATAAAAAGAGACCTGTTAGGCCTATCACCTTTTAGTTCTCCCGACTTGTCAGTGAGCTAACTTTAAAGTGAAAGAGTAAAGTAGGCCTACATCGTTTTTGTGACATTTATGAATCTGGAACATTATAAACACACCCTACCTCCACTATAACTATGAGTCGGAGAACAAAGCCCACAGCACAACAAAGCCAATGAAGTAATTTTCAATAGTACAGAAACACATGATCCACATTCATTAATTCCAAACCCAACAATGACCGCAAAGAGATTTCAGTCTTGCCAAAGCATCAAGATTTCTTTTCCAATACCAATGTGAAGAAACAAATTTCACTCCTGACTTGAGACAGTCAGTCACCCATATAAGGCAACTGGTGGTTTTACACCGGTCCTCTCAACCTTAGAAATATTCATCATTAACTGCAGACACTAGTTCTTTTTTCAAAATGTATAGGCCTAACCACCCAAAACACAAATTTAATTTCTTCTGCTAAAAATAAATAGAGACCTGTTAGGCCTATCACCTTTTAGTTTCCCCGACTTGTCAGTCAGGTAACTTTAAAGTGAAAGAGTAAAGTAGGCCTACATCGTTTTTGTGACATTTATGAATCTGGAACATTATAAACACACCCTACCTCCACTATAACTATGAGTCGGAGAACAAACAATGGTACTTCTTTATGTATATAGCTTAGACAGGGATAGGTTACCTTATGAAGAGTAAAGAGTTTGGACTGCGAAATAGGGTAATGACTACTAGGAAGTGGTTTTGGACAAAAAGACATAAATACATTACCTTGAATAAAAATAAACATTTTTCCTTCAAAAATGTTTCAAATTGTGCCATTCTCTGTCTGGTCTCCTTTGTGGCACTACATCTATCTATCTATCTATCTATCTATCTATCTATCTATCTATCTATCTATCTATCTATCTATCTATCTATCTATCTATCTATCTATTTGTTCCCTTCATCATATGCATGCCTTAAACCACAATATCAGGTAGATGGAGTGCTGTATGGGCAGGTTTCTTGATTTAATGGATGCTATGTACAGCCAGGATGTTAAATAAAAGAATAAAGAGAAATATATAGATGCATAATTACCCCGAAGGGTTACGACTTCAAATAAAACACCCCTTTACATCATTTTATCACTGTTTGGATACCTACAGAACATGCAGAGGAAGGGTCGCATTCTGGGGCCAAGTTTGCCAGTTCAGGGCACTTCCTTGCCATAGCACCACTGGTGTTCACCCATTTGGCACAGATAGTCTCTGCTCACTTCAACCAGTCTGCCATTCGCATTCATGTGTACCTGGGGGATTGGCTTATCCAGGTTCTTTGGTGCAGATATTTTTTTTTTAAACTTTTGCCTTTCTCAGCAACCAGTTTGACGTGGTTGCATACATATGGAAATATGGAAATAACTTTATTGACATATACCATTTACATGGTGTCGTCAAAAGACATACATACACATCATAAAGACAAATAAAACCCGTACAATTATTAGACAGTCCCCTAGCATGGGGGTATACATAAAATCAATGTATCTACACACTACTACCTGAAGAATTACGGGTGCTCCTGCCACTGCTGTTTTAGTGACCCATGAACTCATGTCGCATTTCAAAAGCGGAATTTACAAACGACAAGATAGGTTTATAGACAGCTGCCATGCCATAACCTATTGTCATGATGAAATTGAATTTTTCAGGTTTATCAAATTGTGTAAAACCACTGTGAATACATGAAAGATCATTATATAATTGTGTCCTCTGTTCAGAGTAGTAACTACAATCTAATATGAAATGCGATTCATCTTCAACCGAATTGGATTTGCAAATTGTGCATTTACGTAATTCAGCCGGACTTTTTGGTCTTGTGTATCTTCCTGCTTCAATTTGAAGAGTGTGCGCACTAATTCTCAACTTACTGAAGTTTTTCCTCCTGTTGACAGGAATATTCTTTCTAAGATAATTTTCAATCTCAAACGTATTTTTGAATTTACAATATGTACGCAGTTTGTGTGAAGCATCATTGTTGTTTCCATTAATTGGCTCCAGCCAATGAGTTTTGTATTGGTGTTCAAAATGTTGTCTCAATCTCATTATCACAGTATTGGGCGCTGTACCATCTAAATTTGACCAAATGTCATGAAGCCCAGCATATATTAGAATTTCTTTGACATATTTCAACCAGCAGTAGTTATCATCTCTACATAAGTTGTAGTTTTCCATGAGACATCTATACTTTAATGTATCTTGTCCACTATCTTGGAGATATAACCAATATTTCACTGCTCCACACAATAATTCAATTAAGATAGGAAAGCTACCAAGTTCAGCTTTAACTGCTGCATTTGAAGCCTTTCTGTGCACACCCAGTACAAATTTGCAGAATTTGTTATGTAGCCCTTTTGGAACAGCCTTATCACATAAATGATTGAAATTATTAAGATTCAGACCTTTCAGTAGAAATACACTCCAGACTTCGCTACCATATCCAAGAACAGGTTTAACAAGCGTTCTGAAAAGTTTTAGTGCTAAATTGACATTATTGTTAAATGGGTATTGCCGTAGTTTGAAGAGTGCCTTATTGGCCTGGTCTTTTAGTTTATTAATGGCATAGGTGAAAACTCCTGAGGCACAGAAATCGATCCCAAGATAACAGTATTTCTGTGTCATCTCAATAATATTATTACCACAGTAGAAGACAGGGGAATTGGTTAATATGCCTCCTTTGTTAAAAACTATGACTTTAGTCTTGGAGGCATTAATATTTAGTTGCCACATGTTACAATAATCATGCAATTTGATCAGACACTGTTGTAGACCAGTAGCAGACTCAGACAGCAGAACAAGATCGTCTGCATACATTAGGGTGTTCAGTTTGAAGTCATGCAGCAAGACAGGTTCACATGCTTCATCAAAAATGTCAGGAAGGTCTGATAAGAATAGATTAAATAGATTAGGACTGAGGACACAGCCTTGCTTGACACCAATGTTTGATGTGACGGGTTCAGTGTACCCTTTATCTGTTTTAATACTATATTTGACATCTCTATACATTGAAGTTAACAGGCTGAGGACATTTCCACCCACATCTCTTGTAAGTAGTTTGTACAGTAATGCTTGCCGCCACACAGAGTCAAACGCACACTTAAAATCAACAAAACACATACATCTGTCTCCATGCAGAAGATCGGTGGGAGGGACTTCAGTCCCTGTTCAGAGCCTTTTTGATTTGCATGGTCCCTTGGTGCAACAATGGCAAGCACTGTTGGGATCCTTGTCTTCGATGGACTCCCAAGTCCCACTTGATCGCCTTCATACCCTCCCCCCCCCCCATTTGCAGCATGTGGAGCAGATGGTCCAGAGACCAGGGCTACCATTCCCCAGGGCTGGTCCTGCCCAAGTATTATCAGCACATTTGGTGGTGGACCGTTTGGGAGAATGTCATGTTGGGAGAGATGTTTGTCTCCATTCAGGCCAAGCTTACTGTCTGCAGGGGCTCTTTGCTATTGAGGTGGAGTGCTCATGTATAAAGCTGGGCAGCGTTGGGCCATTGGCCAGGGCACTTTGTGTCTCACCAGATAAATGGATTGGAACTGGGGGCAATACACTTGGCCCTCCTCCACCTCTAGGAGGTAGTGGAGCACAAACATGTCCTCTTATGGGCAACAATAGGACTGCAATCACTTACCTCAATGAGCAAGGTGCAACACACTCCTGCGGGCTGATGGTTGGCCGGGTGTTTCACTGGATGGTGCTATAAAATACGACATCTGCTTACATGCGAGGCATGTCCAAGGACATCTCAATGTCCTGGCTGATCAAACTCTCGAGAAGAGTTCAGCCAGCAGGGACAGAGTGGTCCCTCCACACAAGGGTCATTCAGACCATGTGGGCCAGATGGGCAATTCCACATGTGGACCTGTTTGTGACATGCCAGAATGCAAAACTACTGATTTTTGTCACACCAGTCCCGGCCTCCAGACCCTAGAGGTAGAAGCTCTAGCCATGGACTGGAGCAACCTTTGGGCATACACCTTTACACGGCTGCAGGTGCACCCAAACATATTGCGCAAGTTTCAGTCTCACAACTGCAATTTGATCTTGGTCCGCCCATGGCAACCAAGGACAGATTGCTAAATAGACCTCTTGGAATTAAGTATCAAACCCCTGCTATGTTTATCAGCATGGACAAAACTTCTGGTGCAACCACGAGCATGTTCCCCAGGAACCCTGAAGTGCTTATCCTCCATGCTTGGTGGTTGTCACACAGCATATTTACGACAGAGGTTACTTGGAATCTTTTGCAGCTAGAATTGCCAGAGGTAGGCTTTGAATCTCTTCTCTGACTGTTTACTCGGCTTATTGGAAGGTGCTTTCAAACTGGTGCGCCAGTAGGAGAATACACTGTTGGTCATTTTCGTATTGCTGACATTGCCGACTTCCTGCTTTATCAGTGTAAAGGCCTTGGGAAGAGCTCGACAACAGTGAGGCAATTCTGATCATCTCCTCAACCCTTGTGAACGTCCTTGACATTCGCATTGGGTGCAATCCTTATCTGGTGGTGCTCATTGCATCATTCTATATCAACAGGCCTGCAGCAAGGCAGGTCCTACCATGGTGGGACGTTCCTTCAGTTGGTCTTAGTCATACTGAAGTAGTGGCCCTTTGAGTGTCTTGAGGACCACCAATGGGCGGACCTCAAGTACTGGACATGGGAAACTTGTTTTCTAATAATACTCACTTTGGAGGCTGAAAGAAGCAATATCCACGCTGTAGCTCATGACAGGACTCAATGACCACTCCCAGTTGACACTGAGGCCTCACTTGGGCTTCCTTGCAAAAAATCAAGGGGCTCGAGATCTGGCTATGGCTTTCAAGGGTTTTACCCTCCTTGCCATGGATACTGCTTTTTCTCCGGAGGAAAGAGTCCTGTGAGAGCACTGCATTTGTACCTTTCATGCATGGATGGTTCATACATACATACATACATACATACATACATACATACATACATACATACATACATATTAACATACATACATATATACATACATGCATGCACACACATGCATACATACATGTATACATACGTACACACACATATATATATATATATATATATGTAAATACACATACACACATATGAATACACACATATAAATACACACATATATACATACACACATGCATATGCACTCATATACACATACACAAATACACTCATGAATGCATACATACATAATCACATATACACATAAATACAACAGTAAAACATATACACACATACACACTTGCATATACACATGTATCCACATATATACATAAATACACATACATACATGCTTACATACACACATACACATATATACACATATATGCATACATACATATATACGTGCACACATACATACACACATATGCACATACATATACAAACACACATACATTTATTCAAACACACATATAAGCATACACGCATACATACACATGCACACACATACATGCATTCACACACATTCATATATACACAAACAGACATGCATATATACACATAATGCATACACAGACATACATACGTATAGTACATGCACACCTAAATACATCTGCACATAGATACATACATAAATGCACACATACATACACATACATACATGCATAAATACATACCCACCTGCATATGCATACATACATATATACATGCATGCATACACCATACATACATACATATACATACTTACACAGACATACATAAATGCTCACATACAAATATATTTATAAATACACATATATATATATATACACATACACATACATACATACATACATACATACATACATACATACATACATGTCCATATTGACTAGATCCTTGTCAATGTAATAACCCAATCGTTTGAAATGCCAGAACGGCTATTATATCTGCCGTTTACACAAGGTGTGTCACCCTCATTTAATGCAGTGTGTGCAGGACAACCGACGGGTCATATCATGAACGGAATTTTTAATGTTCTCCACAGTCAGCGTTAACTGCCAATTTTTGGCATAAAATAATAACAATTTTCCTCGTTCGTCAGCCGTTGCCTGCAATTGTAAAGAAAAACATTTTTAAAGAGATGGAGTTGATTGTATCAATGAGTGCGAATGTTATGCCGCACTGTTCACTGATTATTCCTTTACTGACTCAGTCATTACAAAGTGTAGATATAATAGGGATCACAGCAGAAAGCCACAAAGAGTTCATATAGTTTGTTTGCTTATAATGATAATATGCGCACTTAATGTATTAGACATTTTCCTATCTCAGTGTCAACATAACGTAGAGGTATAATAGGGAGCAAAGCAAAAAGCCACAAACATTCCATACAATTTGTTGGCTAATATGTGTATTTCATGTATCAAGCTTTTTCCTGTCTCAGTTTCAAATATAAACACTTTTCCTAAAACAAAGTGTTGTTTATTTTGTTATGTATGGGATTTGTACATGATATTTTTTCTATGTGTGCGATTTCTGGTTTTTGTTTTGTTTTGTTTTTTCGTGCTGAATACTCCAGCATTTGTCCGAGAACGGATCATATTGCTGCTCAGGAGAGAGCCGACATAGTTAAACGTAGAGTTGGCATCTCTGTGTCTGGAAAATGAGTGTAATTTTATTAACAACGATGTTAAATTCCGCTTAGCAGAAGGGTCAATCAACGAGGGGGCCCTTATGGCCGACGGTCTCCACCTGTTTGAATTCGAAACTAAAAAACTGGTCGAAAGCTTAGGTGTTCCGCACCTGATTTTCAAACCAAAGAACAGAGATTCCCGGAGCCAGGGGGTTAACAGCTGGAGAAAAGTATCTGCAAATAGAAAAAATAATCATGGTCAGGGTGCTTTTGACCAGTTTAACCGCAATACACGGCGTGTTGGTAACGAAACGAACAATAAAGTCGACCACAATAAAGAAGAATCATGCAAATACAATGGGGCAAGATCCCATGCCCGCCAACAGGGTAAAAAAGAGGTAATCTGCTTTTATTGTGGGGTTCCAGGCCACACAAAAAACACATGCAGGCACGGTGCTAAGGTGACGGGTAGGGGGTGTGGCCGTGAAGGACACAAAATAAAGTACTGCAAATCTGAATAGTTGGTTGGCAAAGAGGACATAGCCGTTACGGTCAAATTGCCTGCTAAAAAGCATCGCCACCACAGGGGCGGTCTAAGAAAGCGTATCAGAAAAGATAAAAATGTGGCCAAAGGTCATTTCTCAATAGCATATTCTAACGTGCAAAACCTGGGTGTTGTTAAGCAAAATGAAATTGGAAATTTATTAGAAAAAGAAAAATTCACATCGTATTGTATGACGGAAACGTTTCATAGGGACGATGGTTGTGCAACAAATATACATCCCCATTACCAATGGGTAGGTAAGGCCCGAAGTGAAGGGTATAAGAAATCAGGAGGTGGTCTGGGTTTTCTCATTCATTCAAATGTTGGTATATGTGATGACAATGTTTTAAACTCAAAACAGGATAATTTCGAACGTTTACGGGTATCAGTCAAAATGCATAGTAATCAGAAACCCTTGATGGTGTGTTTGGTTTATTTTCCAAATGATGGTATGGGTAGTGGAAGTAGCGCAAATCTCATTGCAGAGCTTATTGACAATGTAGCATCTCTGAAGGCAGGTGCGCACGAATGTTTGATATTTGTTGACTTTGATGGTGTCCTGCCTGTCTTCAGAGCGCCTAGGAAACGTAGTCGGAATGGAGATCTGCTCTCATACCTTATTGAAATTACAAATCTGAACGTGTTAAACTGTCATGAATCATGTACGGGACATTATACCTGGCAACGTGGTAATCTCAAGTCAGTCATAGATTACGCTTTGGCAACCGAGGGTATTTTTAATGAAATTGAAAGCGTAACAATAGATGAATTTGCTCTGTACGATGTTGGGAGCGACCACAATGCCGTGGTCATCCAGGGTCAAGTTGGTATGTCCGCAGACATTCAAAAACCTTCACCCAGAGTTAAGTGGAATATTAAAGAATCCACTGACTGGACATTGTTTCGAGACAAACTTAGCGTTGGTCTCGCGCATTGGAATTGTAACGCTTTTAATACAGGCAATGAGGCTTGGTGTAGCCTGCGCAATATGTTAATGGCAGCGGGAGACAGCGTTGTTGGTAAAAAGAAATGCACGGGTAAGACTAATTATTCTGGGGACGAAGAGATTTGCAATTTAATTCAAAGCCGAAAACAGGCTAATCGCTTCTATTGTTATTGGTTTCTAAGCGCAGCAATGACTGCGCATGCTCTCCGGAATTTCTGCAAGAGCTTTGGGACGATTATATGTGAAAAAAAAATAAGATTCAAGAAAAGATTAGAGTTAAAAGCGTGAGAAATAAGATTCAGGTAGTCATTCAAAATTCGAGGAAAGGAACAAAAAACACAAAGGCGTATTGGCGAATGCTACGACGCCTAAATAAGAACAATGACTCTACTAAGAATTATAGATCCCAAAGATTGCACACGTACCATAGTTGACCCGAAAGAAATTAGTCAAACTCTTGCGGATTACTGGAAAAATATTGGTACAAATGGCAAAATTCAAAGTTCTTGCATAAAACGACATTATGAAAGGTCAGGTGGATAAGCTTATGAGTTACAATGGTGATACTACAGGCTTCAACAGTATTGAAATCCATTTTGATAATGTTACGGAAGCAGTTTCGAAATTGAAGAATGGCAAAGCCTGTGGGGTAGACCATATACCCAATGAATTTTTGAAGAAATTTGGTTCAGCTTTGATTACTTCCCTGGTTGATATGTTTAACATGTGTAAGACACTAGAAGTTTATCCAGATCAATGGTTTCAAGGGTACATAAAACCGATCCACAAAGAAGGATCTAAAGAAATTTTGTCAAATTATCGTGGAATTACTGTTACATCCAATATTTATAAAGTATTCACTTCGATAGTCGAAAATCTATTTATGAGGTATTTAGAACAGGAGAACATATTAGGGGAGATGCATGGAGCCTACAGGAAGCATCGAAGACTGGAGGATCAAGTATTTAGTTTAAAAGGAATTTGCAATTTATGGAAAAGACAAAAATTGAAAACTTGGATCTCATTTCTGGACAGATCTAAAGCCTTCGATACTGTAAATAGGGAAAGACTCTTTCTACTTCTATGGGAAAAAGGAATTCAGGATAAAGCATGGCGTCTCATTAAGGGTCTTTATGATAAGGTTGAAAACAAAGTTATATTCGGTGCTTTTGAGAGTTCGTGGTTCGAGACGCTAAATGGAGTGAAGCAACGATGCATCCTCTCCCCCACATTGTTCTCCCTTGTAATGCTCGATTTGATTGATCTGTTGAAGGAAGGAAATGTTAGTATACCTTTTAGAAATGACCGTATTCCTTGTCTCTTATATGCCGACGACATAGCATTATTGGCTGAAAATGAAGACAAACTGAACTGTATGCTAAATATTGCCCAAGTTTTTGTTTCAAAATGGAATATGACTTTCAACTGCTCTAAATCTAAAGTCATGGTTGTAGGTAAAAGAGTAGATTAAAACAAAAAATGGATGTTGGGTGATAATTTGATTTCCGAATGTAAAACATATAAGTACTTAGGCATTATTGTTTCAAGCTCCCTGAAAGACTCACCACATGTAAAAGAACAGCTTGTTCCCAAGGGGACACGTTTGAGAGGATATTTAAGTTGCATACTTTCATCCCATTAAAATGTAAACCGTGTAAGTTTTGGTAATACTATATGGAAGAGCATTATCTTGCCGTCCATTTCACATGGTGCTGCAGTTTGGGTGTGTAACACGAAAGAATCTGAGGCGTTTGTAAAATCATTACAATATGCAATGGCTAAAGCCATTTTGCAGGTTAACTCTTCACCTTCAATGGCCGCGACCATAGGTGAGCTGGGGTGGTTGCCTTTCAATGTTTATTTGGAACACATCAGAGTTAAGTACTTCCACAGGATGAAATTTGATTTGCCGGACACAAGGCTGTGTAAACAAATCTTAGATTCTTTGTTTGAGCCTCATAGTGGAAACGCTCCTGATGCATGGCCGTATGTGGCTGAAATGAGAAAAACGTTTGATAATGTATGTATGGACCATGTTTTCTGATCGACAAATCCAAATTGGTTACGTCGTTTTGTAAAATTATCGATCGAAGAGTATAAATTACATTTTTTTCAGGAAATTGATGCGAAAAAGGTCGCTTAAGTGGTACCAAATGTTAAAACGGTCTACTTTCGGTGAGAAATATCTATTTTGTGTAGACACTTTTGCTGGTGTAAGATTGAAATTTCTGGCCAGAACAGGATGTTTGGGTTTAGGTGAAGATTTGAAAAGATGGAATATTTCTGATGGTAAATGTGTTTTGTGCAACAGTGCTGAGGAAGATTAACCCCACTTTTTATTTTTATGTCCAGCACTCAATCAAATACGATCCGAAATGTATGTATGTTTATAAAGAGAGTGCAGAAAGCAATATTTTGACCACGTTTGGCAACGTTTTTCGGCCTCTTCCTTGAACAATAAAATTTGTTTGCTCCTTGGTGAGCATCTCTACGAATTTGGCCCAGATATTGGCGACGCTTTTGATCGTATCTCTAAAGATTTTTTAGTTAAAGCTTGGCACTTTAGGAGACAGTCAATCAGTGACCCCCAGTCTGACCAAACTGTATAGTTCATGGCAGGAATCATATGTGAAGTTATTTATTTTTGTACGTTGTAAAGAGCAGCTGTAAATAGACATGTATGTAGACATGTTTTTATGTATATTGAATGCAGGCGCAAGCAGTGACGCTCCACGTGACACTTTTTTGTGAATGGGTGTCTTTTTAACTTCTCAATATGCGTTTTATGCAAACTGTGAAAATTCTGTGTTTCAGACGCACCACGAGTTCTGCCCTGCTCATTGGTTCCCCCGGTGTAAAGGGGTAGTTTCTTGAATAAATATCTGTATTCTTTAACAATAAATACTAATAATATAATATAAATCACATGATATGAAGACTGTCTTTGTTTACTTAGATTGTGGACATATTTTTGAAGGTAAAACCGTGTGTGACCTCGCTATAATACGTGATAAAATATATGCTAAACAACTTTCAGATTGGATTGTAAGTGTTGGTTCCAAACCTAAGCTAAGGCAATATGCCAAGTTTAAAACCACGTTTGAAACAGAAACATATGTCACTTCATTTTTACCAAAACATGAATGTTCAATTTTTGCTCAATTCAGGTTGGGAATTTTACCTCTCAGAGTGGAAACTGGTCGCTTTAATGGTATACCTGTTGAAAGACGTTTGTGTATTTTTTGTAATAATCAAGCTGTAGAAGATGAAATTCATTTTTTGTGTGTATGTCCTTTTTATTTAAATTTAAGACAAAGTCTGTTTGCAAGTGTGGCAAGCAGGAATGGTGGATTTAATGATATGAATGTCGATGACAAATTTGTTTATTTATTAAATAATACAGATGTTCGATTACTCTCAAAGTTTTTGTTTCAATCGTGGACAAAACGTCGTAATTTCATGTACTCTAACGTATAGCCTTCATGCGCATCTTAATGTATCTGTTTATTTGAATTATTAGTGACTTATAAGCCCAAGAGGGCTGGGTACAATATTGTTTGAAAATTGTATTTATTTTTGATTATGTATGTACAAGTCACTTTAATAAAAAAATTCCATACCATACCATAATAGTCCATGAGCCATCTGAGGGCACCAAATGAAAACCTTTATACCTGCGGTGGTACACCTTAAGGTATAACAAAAATGCATGATGGACTTTCCAGAAGCCCAGCTGGAGCCCGTTATTGCAATTTTAAAATTTTATACCCAGACGGCCCAAAAATGCTGTATATGGTGAATTCTGTTTGATATAGTTGGCCACTACATTATAATTAGACTTGAAATATACATACTATGTGTGTACCCAGTTAACAGCTGGCACAATGAACTTCATGCGATCCATAAATGCTATATGGATGCACACAGGTAAGAAAAAGCCATTATTATACCCACATTGATTGGATTTTTTTTTTCGGGGGGGGGGGGTGCTGCGCTCAGCTTGTAAATCAAGTATTACATTTCTGCAATCTAAATACCTCATGAATACATGGTCCAAATCTCTTGAAAAATGGTGCAAACATGCCTCTGGGTCATCCTTTGATCCTTGGATTTATTTTGTCCTTGACCCTATTTTCAATGTCACGTCCTTATGGAGGATACAACCGGTAGGCCTGCGGAGATTGTTCCTCCATTGTAAGGTACATTTACATCCCGGTGAAATTTCACATTCTTTGC
This sequence comes from Hermodice carunculata, assembly GCA_964020975.1. Lineage (NCBI taxonomy): Eukaryota > Metazoa > Annelida > Polychaeta > Eunicida > Amphinomidae > Hermodice > Hermodice carunculata. The sequence goes on from OZ026613.1 coordinate 116,940,981, forward strand.
ATGCATAATCACAATTTGCTTTATTTTACTATTTGGAGGTGATTATATACTGCATCATGATGACTAAATTTTGGTGACCATGACATTACTCTAAAGGTCATACACTTGTGGGTAGGTACATTTAGGATTTTTATTATATAAAATTATATGAAAGGAGACAAAATCCGTTTTAAGGACAGTTATCCACGGCATTTATTTCTACTCTTACCAGTCCTCCATTATGTATGGTGACCTTTATATATAAATATATATATATATATATATATATATATATATATATATATATATATATATATATATATATATATATATATATATGTATATATATACATATATATACATACATATGTATATGTATATGTATATATACATATATATACACACACACACACACACACATATATATATATATATATAAGTATATATTTTTTGCGTTTCAGACGCGACCGGTTTTAGCATTTTAATGCATTGCCAAGTTCCATAACGCACAGATGTTGTATTAATTTTCAGTCCAGTATAATCTTGACGTGATCTGTTGTTATAGTTAAAGCTAGTAGCATAGAAGCATATTATGACGTCCATATATTACGTTACTGATTTGGGCCTATTTCATGACGTCATTGCCATATCAATTAATAATAAACGTCTCGTAATGAAAATAGGCCGAATTTGTCCCAGATTACTATAAATAATTAGTAAATTACACTATTCAGTTTTGGCTTGTATTTACGTTGGGATATGAATTCTTTTTGCTTTCTTCCTATGTCAGAATCATTTGACATCTGATATATGGAACATACAAATTTAGGCACAAGGTTAGAACAGCTATCAATATGTTCACTGAGCTGGAGTTGCCGTGTCTCAGGCACCCGTATTTGCTGTCTGTGTAGTCATGCGCCTGCGTAGTTCGTTGCCCGTAGATGCTATGTATACATCATTGCATCATCTACAGACAACCGCATTAATCAAATGTTTGTTCCAACGGTCCATTTCTGTTCTAATTTGAAAGTTTGGTAGCTTTCTTGTTGTGTCCAGCGAAATTGTGTCAGTAACTATCATGTTTATACAATTCTTAGAATGGGAAGACCACATTTTTTGCTCCCGCCTTGACTGTCCCTTCATTTAAAGTTTGTTCTCGCATGACTTTGTTTTAAATTAGGAGGCTGTCTTTGGCTTGAAATAAGCTTCTGATTTTTAAAATATTTCTCTAAGTGAGGGATCCATTTCCAAAAATTTTAAGGGTTTCACGTTGCAAATATTGAAGTTAAAAATTTGAGCAAATAGTATATATAATAATCTATTCCGTTTCCGTCCGATATTTATGTCTATACCTAGTTCCGTACAGCACTTCGTGTTTTTTACTTCACTTTTTTCTTTTGTCTCATTCTGGCCTCGGAACCAGAGAATATATGGTCGCTCTCACTTTGGCTGGAACCGTTCGAATGTGCAGATCGTTGTTGCCCATCAGGGCCCTCCTCGTTACCATGTACGTAATTTGTATTATAATTTCAGTTTAACATCTTTCCTACACTATGTTAAAGTAAGTATACTATCGAAATGTCTGTCAGTTTTCGATTTCGCGTGAATTATTTTTGCTTACATGGATAATTTTTTAACTTGATAAAAAAAGGTTGCTCTTTGACACACTTGTGATACACACGTATCTTGGCTTGTCGGTTTGCGTTGAGCCTGTACTGTGATTAACTTTTGTTATGGGTTGATCAAGAGCACCAAGGTCCACTAATTTGTGTAAGTTGTAATCGTAACTATGAAGTTATGTATATTGGAGCTTTGTGACATATTTTTCTTTGTTCTTTGTCTGACAAAGGTACACGTGCTCGATACAGAATTTCGTTTATGGCATAAATCCAGAGTTATCCAGTATATGATGGTTCAAATGCTTGAATAAGTCTCACATATAGCTTATCATAAGTTATTATGGGAAGGTATATCTTAGTTCGCAAATTTGCAGTTGTGCTTTTCCATGTATTCTAAAGCCCGCGTAATTTCGGACACAGGCTCCATAGTGTATGTAAGGTGTTTTTTTCCGGTCAATAAGTACACGCGAAGCCATTTATCAGTTATCTTATAATTTAGTTTCATTATAAGATATTCTCACGCGTTTATCTTACGTAAATATGAGTTGGTCAAGTATCGGTAACGAGATCATTAGAATGCAGTTCTAATTTTGATAAAAGTTATCTTTGTACTTTTCATGCACGGCTTATCATTGACTCTTGCGTACGGGATTAATGTATTATTTTAGCCGCTAGATGGCGTTACCTGGTTATTTTTCACATGTATTTTTTTATATCGTACCTGGAGTCCAAAGTTTAACGTTAATGGTTCATTGATAATGGTATATATATTACGTGGATTGTATAATAAGGCTGAAAGATAAGAAGCTTCGTAATTAATTTCTTTCTTTACAGTCATAGCATTCTGCATCCTGTTTGTCTTCTACGTGCTTTCCGTCGGTATTCTACATGCATCTGTGCATCTGTGTCGTCCTGTAACCTGACATCAACTGTGAATAAAAACGCGATTGAACAAGCTGTGATATCGTTGGTCGTGACGTTAAACCCGTAGCAAAAGTAATTAACAGACATGAACAAATTAATGTTTCCATGGTGCCAAGTGATGTAAGAGAGTCCAAAGATACACATCTCTGGAAAGGGATTCATCGTTTCACTGTTTCGTCGTTCTGGATGTTGACACAACCGTGGTGTTGATGTTCAATTTGGTGGCAACGTTATATTGTGTTTATATGTGCAGACGGACTGTGCATATACTTTTTTTCCAGCTTTACCTTTCGACTGGACAGTCTCATCAGTATTCCGTAGGATTTCTACCTTAACGTCATCACTGGCCAGGTCTGTTTTGACACGTACTGTACCACATATATTATTGTATGATACATATGTTACATATTATTGTATGATATACATATAATCATTGTTGTATACAATACATACATATTGTTTGTCATATTGCATACCTATTGCTATTGAATTATTGATATTGTACATGCATTGATTTATTGACTTATTTTTCGGGGAATCTATATTTCCTTTTTCATTCTTTGGCCAAACGTTTTAATCTCTTTGATTTATATTTTTTCCAATTTTCTTTGATTTTGTTTCATTGAACTTTGGATTTTGTATTCTGAATGATATTACCAGATTATTTTCTTTGTTTATTTACTTGTATGGTTCATTGGTTGCATATGGTAGACTATATGTTGTTGTATATCACAGTTTTTGTACTTGTATATTGTTGTGTACCCAACACATTCTCTTGAACAATCATGGAGCTTGCTAAGCAAAGAAGGGCTAACGCAAAGCGTGAGGTTACACCCCTATGTAATGGTCTTGGCAGATTTGTAGTCGGAGAGTAAGACTTTGCTAGTATCCCAGGTATGATTTCAGATCTGAGACAGTTGACAGTTGACAGTTTTATTTGGTCTAAAGCTTCAGTACATCAGTAATAAACATAGTACAATATACTCATGTTTAAACCGGGAGACCTGCACTAAGATTCTGAAGAATCGCTATCATGCAGGCCACCCTAGAGTTAATTAATGTTAACTGTTATACATACATACGCTGTTGGCTGAAGGAATAAAAAGTTTTATACAATTGTTAGACCAAGTGATGATAATACATACATGTGGTTACTAAGGTAAATTATTAATTAGTGTTACTGATACAGATATAACAATTGACAATATTGCAGTTGGTTTCATAGTTATTAATGATGTACTTCTTTGCATATTGAGTAAAACCTTTGAAGGAATGAGTAAGGATTTTTGACATGACAATTTCAGGTAAGTAGTTTTCATTGATTAGGTCAGGTATTATGTATCTAATACACAAACGACTAATTTTAGTATTAGTGACTATGATTGGTATAGTTAGGGTTAAAGTGGGGATATTATGTACTGTTTCATCGTATCTTCGTGGGGCGGAAGCAACCCTTCTTGGCCTGTCAGTCTGCTGTGCTAGATTATTGTTGAATAAGTTATTAAAATAACTTGGTAACATATTATTTTCATATTTGAAATACAGTTTCATGCAGGATAATTTGAAAATGTCTGTAACTTTAAGTAAGCCAAGGCTTTTAAAGATCGGTGATGTATGTGCGTTGTATTTGCTTTTGCTAATTAGTCTTACTGCTTTCTTTTGCAGCTTGATGAGTCTACTACATGAGTGAAAACCCCAGGCTGTAATTCCATAATTCAAGTGTGAAAGGAATAAAGCGTTATAAATTATTTGTAGAATGCATTCAGGTAGTAAATTCTTCAATTTAGCTAGTATACCACATGTCCGTGATAATTTGTTAGATATAAGAGTGACATGGTTATTCCAAGTAAGACTGTGGTCAATTAAGACCCCCAAGAATTTAAAACTTTTTACTCTCTCTACCTGTTGATTGTTAATTTTAATGTTTGGTATTTGTTCATGGGATAATTGTTTCTGTTTTGTATGGAAGATCATAAATTTAGTTTTATCAACATTCAAAGATAGTTTATTCACAGCTAGCCAGTCACTAACTTTAGTTAATTTTTATTTACATTATCTGAAAATGAAGAGTGTGATGATGTATCACCTGTGAAATTACATATTGTACTTAACAAGTTAGTGTCATCAGCGTACATGATTGAGATAAAGTTACTGGCTGTGTGTAGGTCATTTATATATATTAGGAATAGAAGTGGGCCCAGGATTGAGCCTTGAGGCACTCCAGTGGAGATTTTCTGTAATGGTGATTTGATGTTTTCAATTTCAACATACTGGATTCTATTACTTAGGTAGCTACTGAACCACTGAAGCTCTGTATGTAGGATTCCGTAATGTTCAAGTATTTTAAGAAGTATATTGTGGTCTATAGTGTCAAAGGCTTTGGAAAGGTCCAAAAAGACAGCAATTGGGATTTTGTTTTCGTCAAGATTAGCCTTTAGTCTATCTATGAGTTCTAGTACTGCTGTTTCCGTTGAGTGATTTTTTCTAAAGCCATATTGATGATTATAGAATAACATATTATCCGTAAAGTATTGAAAGAGTTGAGTATGGACCACACGTTCGAAAACTTTGGAGATAGATGGTAGAAGAGATATGGGTCTGTAATTGTTGAAATCATGTTGATCATCTTTTTTGAAAATTGGTTTTACTTTGGCTATTTTTAATTTGTTAGGGAAGATACCATTTTTTAATGATTGGTTTATGATAGCTGTTAGAGGTTTACTTAAGGCCTCAGAGGAGAGTTTCAGAAGTATGAGGGATATATTGTCTGCTCCAGCACTTTTTGGGGGGTTTAGTTTAGATATTACGGTCTTTATATGATCGTCATCCACATATGTGAAATGGAAAGTAGAATTTGTATTTGTGTTTTGTAAATAGGATTGGAAAGCTTTTTTCCCTTCAGTGTTTATTTTCTTTGCCAATGTTGGCCCAATATTGACAAAAAATCATTAAATTTTGCTGCAATTTCCTGTGTGTCTGTTATTTGTTTATTGTTGATATTAAAATATTTGGGAAATTCTTTATAAGTGTTAGACTTAATTAGGACTTATTTAGGAAATCTTTTATGGTTTTCCATGTATTTTTGATATCATCTTTATATTTATTAAATTCTGCCAGATAATATGCAGATTTTGCCAAGACAAGCGTTTGATGTATTTAAAAATGCTCATGATGATTTTTCAAAGTTGACTATGCAGAGCGAAACTGCTAAAGTTGAGGAAGCTGAACTCGACAGATATTTCGACGACGTGCAAGCGAAATATGTATAGACACTGAGTAACGCTCGTAGCGTTTCACAATCACCTCGTAGTGCGGAAGTTAAACCTGAAATTTCTGTACAAAGTAATCTTGAAACAAATCGGGAAATTCTTGAAATCATGAATTTACCAACGCTAAATCTTGAGTCTTACGCAGGTGACCCACTTAGATATCATAGCTTAGTTTTTAAACTTTCGGTGGAATCATGCATTAAAGACCCAGCGGCGAGACTTCCCCGTCTGCTTCAGTTCCTAGAGGGCACTGCGTTGTCCGCAGTCAGATCTGCAATTTTCTTACCCCCTCAACAGGGCTATGACTTTGCGATGTCAGTTTTGAAACCAAGATTTGGTTCGCCAAATTTGATAACAAAGAGTTAGGAGAGTTTCTTTGGAGATTTCTTCAAATCTAGAGTCTTTGAAAATGCCAGGGGTTAAAGTAATTCCTCGCATTTCTGTTTCCACGGGTACTCTGAATCAAGGCGCTCAGAAGCACGAAGCCGGTGAGAACCGTTGAAGAGATGCAATCATTATCTGATTAATTAAACAATTCAAATCAGGTTCTGAAAGAAGTAGATTGCCTGCATGAGGTAGATTCCCAAGTGTTCATATTTGATATAATCGCGAGATTGCCTACGTATGTGCAAAATAGATGGAGTAAAGAAGAGCTCAAGAGTAAACATAATTCAGGTAAATACTTGAAATTTGAGCACTTGGCGTCTTTTATCGCTGATATCTATACCTAATTTTCCGACCCGCTGATCGGATCGGCAGCCAGGGCTGAGAGGTTACAAACTAGGAAAATGTTCACTTCACATGTAGCACAACGCGAGTGTTATGATCCTTCTTCTTCGCTTGAATGGAATTGTTTCCTGGAAGATACACCAGAGGGCGCTGTGGCACCTGTTGCTGAGTTGGATGTCTTTGTGCAGGATGATATGTAAAATGTCCATAGTACTCTACCTTCCTCCCGCGGTACTCCTGCTCACCCCCAGGGTACTTTCCCACCAGCCTTGCATGTGCAGAACACACAATCACAAGACTGTGCTTTATGCAATGAAAATCAATTAATGAAATGTCCCAGTTTCTGAAAGATAGAAGTGAAAGATAGAGTAGAATTTTTAAAATCACGTTCGTTGTGCAGTAACTGCTCGAGAGATAACCATCAGGTTGCTGATTGTCAGGCTAGTCCCAGGTGCTTTGTTTGTTCAGGGAAACATACAGTTTTCTTACATGTTGATAAAACATCTGCAAATTTTGCAGTCAATACGTCATCATGTTTGATGCCTGTAGTTAAGGTTCTTATAAATCATAAAGTAAAAGTGAAAGCTTTACTTGACACAGCTTCAACGACGTCATTTTGTACTGAATGTTTAGCAAATCAGTTAAACTTACAAGGTTCAGAGGATAATTACATCTTGAATACAATGAATGGATCTTCTCCTATGAATTCAAGGAGAGTTTCTTTGGAGATTTCTTCAAATCTAGAGTCTTTGAAAATGCCAGGGGTTAAAGTAATTCCTCGCATTCCTGTTTCCACGGGTACTCTGAATCTAGATGATTTTCCACATATGAGAGGTCTTGATATAGCAGCAAACTTGAATTGTGACAGAGTAGACATCTTAATTGGTCAAGATTTTGTTCAGGCTCTTATTCCCCTTGAAGTGAAACGTGGAGATAGGCCTACCGATCCTGTGGCGATTCGCTTTTTATTCGGTTGGACTCTGAATGGAAAGATTCAGAAAACTGACGTGAACAATGTAGTGGTATGCAATTTTATTTCTGCTTCTTCCTCTCCTATGCTGACAGAAGATTCTTGCCATGTTTCCATCGGTGAAGATATCAACAAGTTGTGGGATATTGAAAATGCTGCCTTTGAACGTAAGGGTACTTCTGTTCTTGACAAGAAAGTGATCAACTCATGGGATGACAACTGTAAGCTTGAAAATAACCATTATGTATTGCCCATTCCGTGGAAGGATCTGTATGAGCCCATTCCCAATAATGTGTCAGTTGCTCAAAGAAGGCTTGACAATCTGGTTGAACGTCTGAAAAAGAACAATTTGTATGACAGATATGAATCTGAAATCAATAAGTTGCTTGAATCTGACTATGCAGAGATTGTTCCTGCAGAAGATATGGAAAAGTCATAAAATCTGGTATTTGCCACATCACTACGTCTTGAACGAAAGGAAAGGAAAATTGATAGTGGTATTTGAATGTGCCTCTAGATATGGTGACAAGTCCATAGATATAAATGAATGTTGTTTACAGGGCCCAGACCTTGTGAATAAATTAATTCATGTTTGATTGAGATTTAAATCCCATCGCTACGCCATACAGGCCGACATAAAAGAAATGTACCATCAAATAAGAATTCCTTTACAAGATCGGGATGCATTGAGATTTTTATGGTACAAGGATGGCAAGCTCGTTCGTTTGAGAATGTGCGTTAATTTGTTTGGGGGTATTTGGTGTGCATTATCTAATACTTATGCTTTGTGGAGAAAGGTGATCAAAGATAACCTGTATGTGGATCCTGTCATAAAGAATGCAGTTATGAACTCCATGTATATTGACGATCTCATACAGTCATTGAGAAAGATTGAACAGGTGTAAAAAATTATTGTTGACTTACCTCCTGTCTTGCAAACAGGTGGTTTTGTGTTGACGTCACGAAGTTTGCTTTCAATGACGAGCAACCGTTCAATGAAATTCCTTTTGAACATCGTGCAAAAGAAATTCATACTTTTGCACCTGAATCAACATGTCGTGCACCTGGTGTGAAATGGAAAATACATGAAGATATAGTCGGTTTTGATGTCCCATCCTATAATATGACACATGTAACACGTCGCAATATGCTTTGGTTCATAGCGTGAATATTTGATCCGTTAGGTTGTGTAGCACCGTGGGTCAATCCAGGTAAACTGCTACTTCAACACGCTGTGAAGCTAAAACTAGACTGGGATGTTGTTGTCCCTGATAATTTATGCACGCGGTGGGAAACATGGACATCTTCGTTGTCAAATCTTGAGAAGTTGCAAATACCTCGCTGTATAAACCACACGAGTTTGACGAAGGTTATCATGAATTCCACATATTTGCGGACTCAAACCATCTTTCTTACGGCGCAGCGGCCCGCATGCTTTCGATAAGTGTCACCGGACACGTGTCAACTCATTTGATTATGAGTAAGGCCCACCTGGCTCCGTTGAACAAAGCATATTCAATTCCGAAACTTGAATTGCAGGCAGCCCGGACAGCTGTTGATATATATATCTTCTTCTGAAGAATGAGCTACACTTGGACTTAGCCCCAGTGTGAGGCATCGAGCCGCTATGTTGGGATGGACGGCTTCTCAGCCTCAGAAAGGGTAATGGTTCTCAGTGGAATGTCACAATTGAGTGCTTCATTATAAAATAATTATGGATTATTTGACAACTTTTTTATGGTATGGTGTTTCTCTTTGTTATAATGTTTACGTCTCATGTATCTTCGCGAGCCACTGTTCCATGATATGGTATTTATCCACATTTTTCCACTCGTAACTTGTCTGCTTCCATAGGCGATTCGCATGCATGTTTTCTTCTCGCGCGAACTTGCGATATTGAACGGTTTTTGCGCATGCGTGACCGGATGTACACAAACACACGTGCATTATTCCATGTCCGTGAGCACATGGACCAAATTATTATGCAGGGATTTAACAGTCTTAAACCTTTGGAAAGAGATTATCCTGACTGATACTGTTATATTTATGTGAAACTCGTTGACCTATCTATAAACTTACCCTTTAATTGAGACAAAATGCATGTACTTACCCACAAAAAAACGAAGTCATGTGTATCGAGAACACGCACGTGTAAATGTTTACTTCCGGTCACGCGTGCGCAAACACCATTCTCGTCCGGCTATGGCAGCGGTCACGATTTGGAGGCGGAATTCCATTAGCGTCGCAGAAAACGAAGTCAATATCTTGTTTCCCATGGCATGAAACTTTACCAAAATGAAACATGAATGAGACAGACCTTCAAGGAACACATACATATAAGACATTGGACAGGAACATTTATGTATATCGTGCAATTTAGGTATTTATTGAGAGGTCTGCGTGAAATGCATTACCTGTTATGAGGCGGAGATGGTGCCCATATTAAAACAACACCGTCGATGCCTCAGAAATGGGGCTACACTTGGACTCAGTCCCGTGTTTCCTATGGTCCGACTCCACAGTAGTTTAAGCATACATAACCAGTGAACGCCGTAGGTTTCATGTTTTTGTGGAAAACCGCGTCAACTAGGCCTATATTCGTCAGCACAGGAATATTCATACCTGGCATTACGTCAACACGCGCGAGAACCGGTCTGACATGCATACGGAATCTAGGCCGATTTCAGGTCAAGGTGTGATTGATTTCTGGCTGAGCGGTCCTGCTTGGCTGAGTCAACACAATGCGTTATCGACAAAGCGTCCCGCTGTTTCACCTGAATTTACCGTAAGCGAATGTGATCCTGAAGTTAAAAGTGAACTTACTTCTTGTGTCACTCAGTCAGATAATTCAGAAGAGAATTCATGTGTCCAACAGATTTGCGACCATTTTTCATCATGGGACAAGACAATAAAATCAGTCTCATGGTTGCGCAGATTTGTGCAGCTGAAAGCTAAGCGCAGCTTTGTTCAAGGTCCATTGACTGCCAATGAATTCGATTCTGCTCACGATATCGTTATCAGAAATGTACAAGAGCGGTATTTCATAAATGAAATACAAGCATTGAGAAATGGTAGACCGGTTCCCAATTCTATCAGTGTGTTATGTTTGAATCCTTTTTTGGATCAAAACAATATCCTGAGAGTTGATGGGAGAACAGATAATCATCCTATTTTGTTGTCACATCATGGATCCCTTGTGCGTGTCTTGGTTACTAAGTATCCTTCCAACGGACACTTAGGCAGTGAATGGACGCTTAGTTCAATACGTGAGAAATATTGGATAACTAAAGCACGTCATGTTATTCGTGATGTCTTGAACAAATGCATGATGTATTGCAAGAAAGAATATGCAAAACCGACAAATCAAATCATGGCAGATATTCATGATTCACGTATTCAGCTAAATTTGCCAGCGTTTACCCATACTGGCGTGGACTGTTTTGGACCGTATTATACCAGTCATTACCGTGGTGGTTCCAATAAGCGGTACGGTCTTATTTTCACCTGCTTGTCATCTAGGGCCGTACATGTCTAGACGTTGAAGTCGCTTGATGCTGATGCATTCCTTAATGCTTTTCGGAGATACATAGCTAGGCGGTCTACCCCACGCACCATTTTCTGTGATCATGGAGGAAACTTCGTCCGATCGAAATCCGAGCTTCAGCGAGCTTTCGATCGTCACACAAAGACCACACTTCAAGCATATTCTGTTACACGGTCTATACAGTGGTAGCATATCCCGCCTAGAAGTCCACATCTCGGGGGCTCGTGGGAACGTGCAGTTGTAGTTATCAAAAGAGTATTTAAAGCAGTCTTACCACATGCTAAACGCTTGTCGGATGAAATATTGGAGACAACATTTTGCGAAGCAGAAGCTATCGTAAACGGTCGTCCTTTGACGACACTTAGTTCAGATTCGAATGATCATACCCCACTCACTCTGAATACACTGCTTACCATGAGGCAGTTTCCTGATTTGCCTCCAGGGGGGTGCTCTGCTTCCTATGCTTATCGTAGTCGTTGGAAATATGTGCAGCATGAATTGAATGACACATACTGATGAGTATCTGTATTCTTGTTGCATATATCCATTGACATCTTTCCATCATTTTGAAGAACTTTCAAGTCTGAAAATTCGAATTCACATTGACTATATTTCATTTCATATTGAATACTTGGTTCAAGCTGATTGAAAAGTTTTTGAAAATCGTGTAAATCTGACAGCGACTTTGTCCACATTATAAAACAGTCATCTGGATAATGTTTCCAGTTCCTTTTACAAAAAACATGGCGAAGGATTCGGATGTATTTCTAAGTTTTTCGTATAATAAAATAATAAAACTTCTAGATATCCAAGACTAAGCGTTGCATAATTTGGTGCACATTTAGTTCCCATCGCACACGCTTTTTTTCTGCATGTAGTATTCTCCATCAAATCTGAACACATTATTTTCTAATATTAGTGAAAGACCCTCCACAATAAATTCTCTTGTGAAACGTTGATTTTTGTGTCAGGATATTTGTTCAGGCAGTATTCAATCTTACGCGTTCCTAACTTATGAGGTATGTTACTATATAAATTAATCACATCAGAACTGACTAAATACCAATCCTTGACTTGCTCTCGTGATATTTTATTGATGAAGTCGATATTATCACGCACGTAGCTGTCGACATGTAATAAGTACGGTTTTAAAAATTCGTTTATGAGTTCACTAAGCCTACCTGTATTGCATACAGGTCCTGCAACGACTGGCCGGAATTTTAAATCTGTAGGTCGAATAATACGGACATATATACCATCTTGTTCATTTACATGTATAGCTTTTTTGATGATATCAGACTTATGAACTTTCGGTACGCCGTATAAATTACTTGTTCTTGACTGCAAACCATCCAGACAATTTCTTTCTTTCGTTGTAAAGATGTTACGATTTTTGTCAATAAAATTTCTCAATTTATCACTCACTTTATTTTCTCTGCCTGGTTTGCATCGCTCATAAAATTTTCATCATTAAGTAATGATTTTATCTTTTCAGCATAATAATCGGTGCATAATGACAACTGCTCCACTCTTGTCTGCTTCCATAATTATGATAGGTTTGTCAGTTTGCAATTCATTCATAGCTTGTAGCTCATCTTTAGTTAAATTATTTTTGATGGTGGGTGACGGTACTTTGTGGAGAGAGTGCGCAATTTCTTTCAGTCTGTCAATACATTTTTCTAATGTCTCATTTTGACTTTTAGGAGGGGGGGGGATTTTCCCTTTAACCAGTGATTCATCCTATTCCTTATCTGCATTGTTGAAAAATTCTTTCAGGCGTAATGTACGACAAAATTTTAAAATATCACACACTTGTTCTTCTGTGTATTTTCTTGGTGTCGGTGTGAATTTCAATCCCTTTTTACGCATCTTTACTTTTCCTTGTGTCAATTGTTTGCTTGATAAGTTTATAATTTTAAAAATAGATGTATTTGAAGTTAATATTTTCTTGGCTCCTGCAGTTGGGGGTATTGTTGCGCTCTTTCTCTCCATCTGTTGTATCTCTGCTCTTTTTGGTAGGCGTTTCTTGCTTCTCATGATTGTCTCCAGCTTCTTTGTGGTCTTTGTCCTCTTTGATTTGTGTAGCCTGTTTGCTCTTGTAGAGGGCTCCATCGTGTATTTGGGCGTGGTTCTGTTTCTATAAAAGGAAACTCTTCTTCAGTTTCTACATTTAGGCCTAGTTCATATCTCTGACCTTGGTTTTGTCTGTCCAATAGGTCTGTGTCATGTCCAGGTTGAAATACTTGACATATATTGTATGCAGGGAAGTCTACGTTTCTTCAGTTTTCATTCCCAGCTACCATTTCAAAAGTTCCTTGTCTGTTGTTTCTAAAGGGTTCCATACATTGGTTAAACATTGACAAATGTTTTTTGTCCTTTAATTCTGATGTCATGTCCATACAATGAACCTACAGCTATTGTACATAATATTGCGGTTTTGTAATATTTACAATCAAGAGTAATCTACATTCATTTCAACAGTCTGAATCTAATTGATTTTTTATGTTCGAATTTACAATTCAATTTAAAAGGTGGTATCTATTGTGATATGCTGATATGTGTTATGTAAATTAGATATATAGTGACAGTAAAAAACAATATACGCACGTCGCGGTATACATTTTCTGGCATATCGGTAACCCTAGCTTGTCCATGGATTCCTATATCTCCAAACAGGGGAGATTTTCTTATTGATTGGCACTTTCCTTATCGTGAATAAATATCGATTAGCATTATTTAGCACAGTATGAAAGTTCCTCAAAGTTGATTCGCAGTTGTTTGGATGAGGCATATATTGACCTGTTAAAGTTACCTTATTCTACAATGTTTAGCACTTACACTATTATAAGTCTATATTGATTAGCAATTATTGGCAGTCTTTGCACATTTATTAAAATTGATTAGCACCTCCATTTCCTCAAGTTTCCATTTCAATTTACAAACTGTGATTCAAATCTTGCTACCTTTTGCCTTGTGACATGTATACTCATCAAACGAATCACTGTGCAGAAATCTTTTCACCTTTTATGCAAAATAACATATATCTCTTAAATTGCGATTACTGACTAAAAGCTGTGCCTCAGAAAATTCCGTCATGCTGTTTTGAGTTCCTGAGACATACACCAATCAAAAAAGCATTGTTAAGGTTGGTGCCCTCATATGGTATCAATTGGTCAAAATTGGGCCCTCAGCTCATGGACTATAAGCAACGTGAAGGCTGCAGTCCAGCCTTTAATAAGCTGTGGTATACAATTTGTACACTATTTCCCTAAAATACCACCGTTTTCTTCATCTTTGAAAAAAATGCAGCCATATACTAAGTAAAATGTAAAGCAACAAAACACTTGGACAACCGAAAAGTGACATAAATTAATCATCTAACAAAGGGTTAACTATTTTTTATCTGCAAAGATTAAATATCTATACTTTGCCACTTGGGATAAGCGGTCCAAACAGCATTATATTTTATTTTTGATGTAAGCTTTTTTCTGTGCTCCAATCCGTGCGTAAATTTCATACTGTCTGACGATATCACCTTTTTAAAAATTTTATTATTTTTTATTTCAAGGGGTTTGTGTCCTTTGACCTAAGCATATATAAAGGTCATGACCCACAGAGGGAAGAATACATATTATGGTAAGATGACTCCATATAGTCCTGCAAACCTCGTATTGTCAGATGATTGTTTTACCTGCTCCGCATTTGACATTTGCAAGCTCTGTGTCAGGGTCAATGCGCCACAACAAGTCATGATCATCACAGATCTAGGCCACATAAAATTTTTGATTTGTTTCCCCCCAGAATAAGGCCATTGTTCATTTAAGAACAATGCATTAAGTGTATTTGTTATTTGCAAGTAAAAGGTTTCTAACGATCAAAGTTGTGAGACCACATGAAACTATTTGTGTTGATTTCCCCATTTTGCTTCAGGTCTATAAAACGTTTGTACATACATGTATGAACTTTGAATTCGCATCATAATTATAGTTAATCTCTACAAGATCAAGATGAAATTTTATATGTTTATGTTATGTATCCCATGACGGGGCGCTTGAGAGGGTAATAAATGAATGTGTTATGGCTATCTCGTCTGGGGTTGCGTATCACATTGTACAGTACCATATTTGGTAATTTGGACAATGAAGAGTACATGTAATTTCATCTATTTATTTTTATTACACGCACCCCAATGGAAATAAGCAGGCTCTACAGCCAGCTTTCTTGGGTTATCCGGGTGCTGGCCATAATTTTTCAGTTATTTGTAAGCATTAATGTTGTCTTCTCAATTCGGTTCATAGTCATGATATATGTATATTGAGTTATTGTACAAGTCCACGCATATTCACAATAAGTTTGAACCGAATTCAACTTACAGTTGGGGGGGGGGGGGGGAGGAGGCGAAGCCAAAAAAAAGAGAAAACGCACAAAAAGTCTTCAAACAACCGAAAAGAATCTTAGCGCCACCTTTGTAATAAATTAACGTCTTGTGGCCTCTAGAAATGTCCCCATCTAATTTCAAAGCAATTGGCAGGTTTGAGAGAATATTTTATGAGGACAATATTGTACAGTTGTTGGTATGTCTACCTTGGACTTCTGGATTTCGACTTTGCTTGTTTGATTACTGACGGGTTGTGCTCATGGATGGTAGTTGTTTGCCTTGATTTTCAGTGCGGTTTCTCTGGAATTGCTGAAAACTGTCTTCCATGACATTTTCATGACAGTTTAATCTTATCATCTTTAGATATTCAATGAATGAATAAATAACGCACTGGTTGGTGGATCTTCAAGTCCTGTGACCGGTGATATTATTGTAGCTGGTGACATTCATGTTGATTGGCTGGTCAATATTTTGACGGTTTTCAACTTGGATTGATTTTCGACTACGGTATTGAAACGTAATGATGTCAATTTAGTATAGTGGTCTTTGGCAATCTGAAGAGTTAAGAATGTTATGACAGGCGGACACCATGCAAACAGGTGTTGGTGTTCTGTTTGACAGTGACATCAGGCGAACGTTCTGATAACTAAACGCTGTTATTCCATGTGTGTTTGACCGTAATACACAGACTGATGTGGTCCTGTGAATTTTAGAATGATACCAAGTCACCTTTTTGAAGATCATGATCAATCTTGCTAAAACCCTCTTACTATTTTTTCTTAATTTTGATAATATATTGAAAATCAGAAAAGGACAGCACCACCCCACAGTGAACCACTTTGGCGGGGATCAAGTCCACGTACATTCCCAATAAGTTTTCACACGATCCAACTTACAGTTTGGGCGAAAAAGTGAAGGAACGCAAAAGCGCACACAAGTTCTTCAAAAAAAAAAAAAAAATTAAAAAAAAAAAAAAAAAAAAAAAAAGATTCAAAGCACCACCTTGTGAACAAGTGAGGTCTAGGTATCCTAACAACTATATCTTAGCGCCACCTGGTGAACAATTAAGGTGTGGAACTGCTATTGGAATTTCGAAGCAATTGGTCAAATGGTTTCAGAAACAATTTTTTTGGATTTTACCAAATAAACGAACAAAAAATTCATTAAAATATTCAAAAATTATATTCCCTCTAAGATTAAAACGAATCTGGCAAATTGCTTTGGGCAAGTAAAAAATATGAATTAAAATTTCAATCTCCGTTAACGTGCATAGTAACCACTATAAATGTATGCTTTAACCGATACACACTCGAATATGGTTTTTATCGTTAAAAATCAAAAGTTTCAACACCTAGTGTCTTTACACTCCCACCAAAACCTGAGTGACGTTTTCGAGAAGAGGTCGATAATACGGAATAAATGCAAAATTTCATGAAAAATGGGGAAAAAATCGCATCGTCACCTGTTGAAAAAATTAAGGTTCGGGGGTCCCCATAAGTGTCTATATAGTATTTGAAAGCAATCAGTTCAGCCATTTTGGTGGATATTTTTTATACCTTTCTAAAAGCATGAAAAAAAATCACTGGAGCATGACCATTTGCACTAATTTGCTAGATACCCGCCCAAGGTAGGTCCCCACCAAGTTTGAAGTGGATCTGGCTCATGTTCTCGAGAAGTGAAAAGTGTGAATTGTGGACGATATGTGATGACCGACTATCCTGGAAGCTCAGCTTACTGACGAGTCAGCCTTGCCAAAATGACATTTAAGACATCTAGCGGGACAAATAGTACTTAATCATTTGGATATGCCTGATTTGATCTCATTTGACCATGCGTCAGGTGGCGCCTTTTAATCCCGTATGCTAAGATGAGCAACCCAGTTGGGAAGGGTGGGGGCAGTTAGAAAGTGCAAACTTGTATCAGCCTGCTCTGTTGTCTGCTCGACATCACCAGACGTAGCCTGAGGCATAATAACCGGCTATTGTTTTTGGACTTGATGAACATTGTGAAAAGTGTACGCTCTTTTTAAATGCTTATCAAAAATGACAAGCAAACACCAGCGATAATTCCACAAACAAGTAGAACTGCACCTAAAATGATTGAAATTTGGCTGGTCATAACATTAGATAAAGGCAAGCTTTGTTCGGTTGGAACAATTTTTTCCTGGTATTTATGAATACAATTTTGTCCCAACCATTCAGTGTGTAACCACAGTGTGCCACTTTATCCAAAATATCGTTATGTATAAAATAGGGACAAATCAAATTGTCTGTGAGATATAATGACAGGCTAAGCCGACAGCGGCTGCAATGTGAGATATAATGGCAGGCTCAGCCGCCAGGGGCTGCAATGTGAGATATAATGACAGGCTCAGCCTACAGCGGCTGCAATGTGAGATATAATGACAGGCTCAGCCGCTAGGGGCTGCAATGTGAGATATAATGACAGGCTCAGCCGCCAGCGGCTGCAATGTGAGATATAATGACAGGCTCAGCCGCCAGCGGCTGCAATGTGAGATATAATGACAGGCTCAGCAGCCAGCGGCTGCAATGTGAGATATAATGACAGGCTCAGCCGCCAGCGACTGCAATGTGAGATATAATGACAGGCTCAGCCGACAGCGGCTGCAATGTGAGATATAATGACAGGCTCAGCCGACAGCGGCTGCAATGTGAGATATAATGACAGGCTCAGCCGACAGCGGCTGGAATGTCAACTTCTGATGTAACCTAATCTTGTCCATATTGGTAACCATTGTACCACTTAATCATAATCATAAATGTTCATAAATGTCTTTACATTACTTGGCGATATTACCGAATACGAGGCGATATCTTTAAGTATTTTCCGATACAAATATTTGGATATATCGATAACTATTTAGAAATGTCATGGCAGTCCATTTGTTTATAAGATGTGAACATTGGTGATACCTGTTGGAAAATTCATCTGGATCTTGGCAGCATAATGACAGGAAGGATTGCAGATCGTAAATAGTGGCTCGTCCTTGTGGTTAATCAAGATCCAATATCCGATTGACTGTTTAATACCCCCGTGTACCGTATGTGATGTACACAATTATGGATTTGTTTGTGGAACATTTTGTAGTCACAGGTTTTGTGTGTCTGGCAGGGGGAGAAGAGAACAAAGATGTCGCTAAAAGTGCGTGGTTGGGTGACTTGTGGTCATCACAGACCCTTGGGAGTCCTTGGCTGTATTAGTAGTGGTGAGGCTTCATTGTATGTTTGCCAAACAAGTGGGTGATAGTTTCAAGTGGACAAGACGAATGGCTGGAGAGGCTGGATGACCCAATGACCGGATAGGATGGATAACTGAGTAAACGCTTTGTCTTGTAGTTTTTTTTGCTTAATTTTTGCCATTTTCATTCATTCTGCGGTCCTAAAGCGAACTTTAATCTCATAAGTAGCAATGACCGGATGGGCACCTTGTGTGGCCCATATAGATCACTTAGAAAGTGATTGGACTATGTGAGAAAACTCGGCGCAAACGCCTTGACAATGACAATGACAATGTTTTATTTCTCAGAAAATTCATAATGAACAAAAGAGGTGTTCCATAATGAAAACCTTGCATAAGGTAAAAAATAATAATAAATAAATAATTATTTACTTGTGTGCTATTTCCAGATGACATTAAGGTTGGAGTGCAGGAAATTAGAATATATAGGCAGTTATAAATATATATTTCAGTCTACTCGAGATATATGAATGGCTGTGGCAAGTCGTGTGATAGGCAGTGACAAAAGTAATCCCATTATGTGTTCAATAAAAATTACCAAATTTTGATTGGCCTTTACAGAAGGATCGGAAAATAATTGCTAAAATTTTAAAACAATTGTAGTTCCTCAAATAGTAGGGTTTAATTTTATTTTGGTCACATCAGATAAATTTCTACATTAAAAAATATATAATGAAATTCATTACCTAAAGCATTGGTGTTACATATAGTACAAAATCTCTGTTCTCCGGGAAGAAAAGCTTTGTCTATCAAAGATAAACGAGATTATTGGAATACTGTATACTTTCATTTAAAACTTTCCATTTACAAAGTGAACAGGTATATTCATCTTTTTAATCTTCTCTTCATTATCAGCACTTTTCTTGCTCCGTAGACTAATTATTTATTATGTTTTTTATATAAAAGCGGCTGGTGCGTTGACATACATACATATATATATATATATATATATATATATATATATATATATATATATATATATATATATATATATATATATATATATATATATATGTATATATGTATATGTATATATATATATGTATGTATATATATATATATATATATATAGTCCCGCTCGTTCCGTTTAACGAGCCAAAGGAAAACAGACAAGCAGAAAGAAAAAAATAAAGAAAGAGGGCAATAATTGTTTACTTGTGTGCTATTGCACATATATATGTATATATATATATATATGTATATATATATATATATATATATATATATATATATAGAGAGAGAGAGAGAGAGAGAGAGAGAGAGAGAAAGAAAGAGAGAGATATATTACTGTCATATATCAGAATTTGATTCTGTAATAACGCATGGCTTGCATGTGTGTGACTTTTATGAGCCAAAGGAAAACAGACAAGAAGAAAGAAAGAAAGAAAGAAAGGAAGAAAGAAAGAAAGAAAGAAGGCACGCGTCGAATCCCAAAAGACTCAAACAATAATGGTTGCTAGTATGTAAAGCTGTAACCATTAGGCCATTCTAACTCAATTGTTATAATTGTCATATTTGCGAAACTTCCTTTTCTATTGTCCATATTTCCGAGTCCATTTTTGAAATAATTCTTTCATATTGATGTGTAATTCTTTCTGAATACACTAGTTGTCACTAAGACATGATGGCAAATTATGAATAATTCATAAATAACTTTTGTCATGCCCGTGAGCCGTTGTGGATATAGTCCCGGCTGATCCTAGTTTATGGGTGCAGTGTGGAACTCACTGTGTAGAATTGTGAACCTGAAAACTTTATATCCATTAAAAGTTACGATTTGCGCAATTCTTTCGGCGAATTGGCCTCAAATGAGCTAGGACGTCGGGTCATTCGGCATACGCAAGGAACAGAAATCTTTTCCCAAAAGGATATTTAAGTACAAAGCGTTTCGGATGATCCTAAACAATGTGTGTCGGCTTATTTGTCTGGCTGTAGATTTACTACTCGTAGAACTTTGAATACTGCTGGCAGCACTGGAGTTGATAATGTTGCTCACTTGCATTGCAGTATATCACCTGAGGATATGTTGTAGTGCAAGCAGGCTTTTTCCAAAGTTATATTATGATGCATATGATGCTTACAAAAGTTCTCACAGTAATGCATTAAATGACATACATGTACCATGGGGGGTTATTCACTGCTGTAATGTTTTTTGTAATGAATATTCCGAAAATATTCAGGCATATCATGGCAGCATTGTTGAAGCAAGTATTGAGACAGGGCTCAAACACATTCCACACTCTTCTGCCCATAAAGCTAAGGCTGTTCCTGGATGGAACGAACACGCAGACTCATTAAACCAACAAGCCCTCCATAGACATTTCTTATGGAAATCAAACAATTACCCGCGAGAAGGAATCACAGCTGAATATGACGAAAAACTCGAGCGAGATATCAGCAAGCAATAACTATGTTAAAGCCAACATAGAAAAGATGAGTGCTCAGTCTCTTGGAGAATCTTTAGCTAAAAAACGATATACGTAAATTTTGGAGAAAACTTCAAGAAAGTTAGGAAAATAAACAAGATATGTCCGCCATTATTGATGAAGAGTCTAATGCTGAAAAGATAGCTGATTTACTTGCAGACAAATTAGATAGCTTATACAATTCAATATCCTATGGCAAAACTCAAATGGAAAAACTGAAAGTAAAACTGGACGATCTCATTCAATCCCATAATAACTCAATTATTGATAGACTCGTATGTGTGGAAAAAGTAAAATTTGCAGTCAAGACGCTGAAATGTGATAAACATGACGGTGACAGTGGAAAGTACTCCGACCACATAATTCATGGACGTGACAATCTGTATGTTTACATGTCGTCTCTTTTCAGCGTTATGATCACTCACAGCTATGCTCCGAGCGGCCTATTAAATGTATCTGTCTACCCTATCCCTAAAAATAAAAGAAAAAGTTTAAATGACTCTGAAATTATAGAGTCATTGCAGTTGGAGCATGATAGAAAAGGCCTTTAGACAGGGTACTCTTAAATTATAACTTTTAATTTAAAGTTTTCTTGATTCGTCTAATTTGCAATTTGGCTTCAAGCCAGGCAGTTCCACAACTCAGTGTACTTTCGTATTATCCGAATGTATCAACTATCACTTGAAGCTTGAGCAAATACTCAAGTAGCATTCCTGGGCGCTAGTGAAGCTTTCGACAGCGTCGAATGTGTCATACTATTTTCTTTCTTGATACACAGAGGACTCTATCCCATTATCAGGGTTTTATTGAATATGTACACGAATCAGAATGTCAAAGTCAAATGCGGAAATGCAGAATTCAGATCTTTTAGTTCCTCCAATGGTGTAAAACAGGATGGAGTGCTTTCTTCCATACTTTTCGAAGTCTATATTGACAAATTGTTGACGAGATTGAAAGATTCAGGTTTTGGTTGTCACATTGGAAATATCTTTGCCGGAGCTGTCGCATATTCTGGTGATGTCGCTTTACTATAGCTGCTACCCCTACATCCATGTCTAAATTAATTAGCATCCGTACATTATATTCCGAGGAATATTAGATCTCTTTTCATCCTGATAAGTCCAAGTCAATATTTTTCGATTCTGATAACACATCACACCAATCATCTATTTAATTTAATGGAGAAAATATCGAACAAGTCAATTCCTACAAACATCTAGGCTGCATAATCGGTCGGCATATTGCTGAAGAAAATATGCAAAATTATATAAGGATTTTAAATAGCAAAATAAATGTACTCATGTCCCAGTTTCAATATATCTCTTCAACGACAAGGTATAAGCTGTTTAAATATATTGTATTTAACTCACTGAATTATGTAATAATAATAATAATAATAATAATAATAATAATAATAATGATGATGATGATGATGATGATGATGATGATGATGATGATGATGATAATAATATACTCTAGGAATAAACACTTAACATTTAGCTTGCCATTATATTTGAAGTATGGAAGGCTACTTTTTTATTTTCAATGCATGTGCAGGTCCTGCCTGTGCATGTGAGCGTGAGATGAAGTCCATATAACGCATGATACGTGTAAGTTGCTAAGTCTGCATTGCGTTGAGTTTTGGTTTTGATGGTTTGTAAATCCGTACGCATGTTGCCTATTACCAAATATTGACAATTTCGGCCACGGTCGCCCCGCGTGACTGGTAGAAAATTTGCATAGGCACGATATCATTCAGCTGACGATTGTGGCTTCCTCTCAGGAAAAAAATATTATTCTTTCAAAATTTTCCAATATTGCTCTTCAAATCATCAAATATGAATATATATAAATTTCTTTTGCTCGGGTTCAGAAATAGGTCAAAGTTTGAAGGTCTACCTCCAATAAATCTTATGTATGGAATAGCATCTTGTATCACTTTATACAATAACTGCCAAGGTTAGCAGCATATGATGATTTACTCGGGTGGAAGTTCATTGGTTTGGCAGGCTTTTAGTAAAAACCTACATTCAGCAATACCATCTTGCCGAAACCGCTAGGGGCAGCCACAATCATAGTAAAAGCACGCCATCTGTGTGCCACTTCTAATCAAGCACATTAGGGGCCAATACACCAGGCAGGAAACACTGATGATTGATTGAGTTTATTCGATATAATTAACATGCAAATGATAAGTGAATTTACATACAATGATGGATAAATAAAACATACAGGCAACTAAGCACAAAATGAGCACAACATATGTTCACACTGGTAAAATCATAGTAATAGATAAGATAAACTAAAAAGTTGCCAATTTGCCTTTGTAAAAACAACATGACTGAAAAGTATGTTGACTGCACCAAGCATGGTCCAAGAAAGTCAATTACAAAGACTTGTATCCATCGGGCTCCTTTGGGTACTTTGATGAGACATGGGAGGTGAGAGATGAATTGAATGATTGGACAGCTAGTAAATAGTTTTATGAAAATCGTCAATCAATAAATTAACCTGTATATATATATATATATATATATATATATATATATATATATATATATATATATATATATATATATATATATATATATATATACATATACATATACATATCCATAACTTAATCATTTACCCTCAGTATACATGCATCATATTGGGATTGGGCAACTGTTGTGCTTTATACAAACTTGTTTTAAATGACACCGGAAGGTGCTTTACTTCGCTAAGTCTATTCAATTTTTGTCAGGACACCCCCTGAGAGGTCAAGCTGTATGTGCGGAAAGTGGAAATTGTTTGTTCGTATGTTTTAAATATTGTAGAGTCGACAGCCTTTCTTCTGTCCACCAGCCTCGTTTTTACAAGCAAACGTGATACTGGAGTATGTACAGAGACACACAAATGAGACAAACTCCTGCTGGCTTTCTGACAAGTTTCTAGGAGAACATGACCTGACCAACACAGACCAAATAAATTGATAACTATATGCGCAGCTGCGCACAGCGTATCACAACATGACACGTGGCACATATACGCAACAAGGTGTTGGAGGCGACAGACGCACGTGTAAGCAATATACTACGCGTTCAGTGACATAGCAAAAAATGAACAATGAATGACAGCAATGACACTGTTTCAACAGAGTGCTGGTAACTCAGGGAACCTTTAAAGTCATAGCACAGAAACGCCACCAAAAACTCAACTTCCTCATAACATCCTTTTCACTTGGAAAACAAATGCAAACATAAACAATCAAACCTCCTGTTACTGGAGATTGAGTCTATATTCAGCATCCCCATGATAAATTCTTTATTTCAGTTTAACTTTGAACGCTGGTGACACAACTGGTTCCATAATCGCTCTCCTAAATTTTACGGAAATATAGTTTTATCAAATAGCTGCATATAAGACCCATACATATACCCTCACAGACCCACACATATAGATCTTCACAGACCCACACACATACCCTCAAGGACCCACACATATAGATCCTCATAGACCCACACAGACCTACACAAGCCTACCACAGACCCCGACACAGACTTGCGTACGAGTATAACACCCTCCCCCCCCCAATATAGCTATCTACCGCCGGGTTAACATTCCCTCCCTACAATCCAATCTTGTGTTGCACATTTAGCTATATCCTAGTCAATCTCTCACGTGTGACGTATATTAGAAATCATTCGTCGTACCCGACATATCGAATTCTTTCAACCTGGTTTTGGGTAATCCAGGTTCAACTGTCGATCCAGTTTAAAGAATGAAGCACGACATTTTGTAGCTTCCTTGTTCCCTAGTTCAAATTGTTAGGTATTTTATGATACAGTCTCATTTTTACTCACTCACAAAGGTCATGGATGTACAACTAATATAGTGAACTTGTTGTGGTAAAAGATGCACAAGCATACAGTGTGACATAATTAGTAAATTGTAATAACTACTTAGTGGAAATTACAGAGAAAACCAACTACTAAGCACTGGAAAATTACTTTTTCACTTCATCGCAAATTGTCCTCATTTGTTATGATGGAGATGTTTGGGGAAATAATCAACCATTTAAAAGTTAAAATTGCAGCAATAATGTACTTATCATTATATATACGCCTTCATAGTACTATCAATGGAATACTCAATTACACGCGAGTATAATGAGGGAGGGTGGGAGTAATGCAGGTCAGGATAAGTTTCCCTTCTTTATTTGAACCAGAACTGAATTTTCTGCATGATACGTACAGAGATTTGTACACAATTGAACTTTAAAGGTTTAAAACCTTAAGTTATTATATCTTGCTGTATCTTCAACCTCATTGTTCTGAATAGTTTGTAATTGTTACACAGTCAAATGTATGATTGGAAATTTAACTAAACATATATTTATCTGTTAATATACTCATGTATCTCTCAGCCTTATCATCATATCACCACACCTATTTATTCAAGGCCCTTGAAATAAGTCAATGTATCGCCTTTCTGTGGGCTATTCTGGTACAATCTACATTATGTTATTACTCTCATGTATTATCTTAAGTTCATGTGCATATTTTGTTTACTCTGTAGTATGTGTATAAAGTATTTTGTTTTTACATTGTATAGTCACTTACTTTGTATGTTTTATGATTATTTTATCATGGATCTAATATTGTATACGTTCATTTTGTCGAATCGCATCAATAAAGTATTCTGATGTGATTATCAGTTGGGAATGTAAACAGGAGGCGTTGTCCTGGTTCATGTGTGGAAATACACTCCACTTTCAACATTTTTTATTTATCGCTGCCGAAGGGACAAACAGTTAAACCAATATGTTGTTCATGCCCGAAAAATTTGGTACGTATTATACCATACAAAAAAATTCCAAGTTTTTATGTGTAGAAATTGTTCTGAAGTAGGTTACAGATGGTTACAGATCACAGGTGTGATTGGCTGGTTTTGCATCCCAATGGAGAGAGTCCGTAATTGTGAAACTACTGTTTCCAGCATGCTTAAGCTTCTGTTTCGTCAGGGTTGCTGTATCATAGAGTTGCTTCATTGGTGGTCATATAGGTGCACTGTCTTCCAAGCCAGGTGGCAACGTTATGGTGCAGAAGGACAATCATGTGACCCCGGCAAACGCACAGTTCATATATCTGTATAAAGTTGTTATGCAGGAGTTGTTTTTTTTCGTATTTCCATTATCACCAATTAAAGAGCTGGGAATTATATGAGAAAACACCATCCGTGTTTTTGTTACATTTTTTATCTGTTAAATGCCGTTCACGAAATTTTAAAATACCAAAATGCTGATTTTTTAGACGGAAAAATGCTAATATGAAAAAGAAAAAAAATTGCAACTGTAGTCAGAAGGATTTACAACTGTAGTATGTGGCCATTAGCAGTTGTCACCGTCTTTTATTTTAAGCATTGTCTTTGAACATGGGTGATGTTTTTATAAGCTATCGGATAAATACTTCATTGGGTATGTTGCGGGTTGTGTTTTGTGACTCATAATGGAGTGGTCAGTTGAAGATATGCTTATGTTCATTTAAATAAGAGTTGGCAGATCCACTACCACGAGGTAGAAGGGAGAATAGAAAAGTGGCAACCGGAGAGAGAGAGAGAGAGAGAGAGAGAGAGAGAGAGAGAGAGAGAGAGAGAGAGAGAGAGAGAGAGAGAGAGAGAGAGAGAGAGAGAGAGAGAGAGAGAGAGAGAGAGAGAGAGAGAGAGAGAGAGAGAGAGATGATATGGCACAGAACTAAATATCTGGAAGTTACAGTTGACACAATTACTAGATGGTGTAACAAAAGGTCCACCAGAATAAAAATTACACAATGAATCAAAACAAGACAACTTCTTTGACTATTGATTCCGAATACCTAAACAACAATAGTTATAATGGAGATCCACATTCATAAATTTCACAAAAGGGACATAGGCCTACTTTGTTCTGTTGCTGTCAGGTCAGCTTACTGACGGGTCAGAACACTAAAAAGTGGTAGGCCTACCATATGTGTTGCTATCTTTGGCACAAGCGATAAATCTTATGTTTTAAGTGGTAAGGTCTCTAAATTTTGAAAACAAATAAAGTCTGCAGTTAATGAAGATAGTTCAAAGGTTGTGAAGACTGGTTTGAAACCACCAGTTGCCTTAAGTGGGTTATGGCCTGTCTCTAGTAAGTAGGGAAGTTTATTTCTTCACAGGGGTATTAGAAGATGCATGTTGATGTTTTGGTAATTCTTAAATCTCTGCGTTTTGCGGTATTTTAACGTTGCTCTCTTTGTTGGGTTGAAATGTAAGAGTATGGTTGATCTTTTATGGAATTATTAGATGGGTTAGCTTGTTTGCTGCACTGCTGAGGAAAGTAGATTAGGTGTGCTAGATGCCATAAAGCTTGCACATTGTGACACAACATGATGCTTGAAGTGGTTGGAATAGGTCTGTTGTAGGAGAGGACGCTGTCTAATTACTACTTCGTCGGCAGAGTCTTCAAAGACAACTTGATGTTCTTTTGATACTGAACCAGGCGTTGATGCAGAATCAGACGTTTTTAGTTTCTACTTGGTGTTTCAGTTACTCTTGATTATCTGCCTTTTGCTGCATTAAACTCTGCTCTCAATGCTGGGTTGAAATTTATGAGTATCGAAGAAGTTTTTCTGAAGTATGTTTGCTGGGCTGTTTGCTTTGCCGTCACTGCTACGTGAAAATTCCGTACAACCTAACACCCATTGTACGTTTCCTTGTCTTTTTTGTCATATCTTCTGTCAAGATCTTTGGTGTAAATCTTTATTCTGTCTCTGTTTCTTCTTTAACTGCAGATAATACTACCTCTTTGTTTTCCTCCCTCTCGGTATATACCACTATTTGCTATTGTGGTATATACCACTATTTCTTATTGTGGTATATACCACTATTTCTTATTGTGGTATATACCACTATTTGCTATTGTGGTATATACCACTATTTGCTATTGTGGTATACACTTTTAAATTGCACCCAATCGCTGTCCTTCAGCAGGTATAGCTCTATTTACTTAACAGCTGAAATATACTCACCATTAAATAATCGTTTTTAAAATCCCCAAAGATCCTGGTATTCTTTGTCACCTTAAGCAAAATTATGTCACCAACTTAGTAGGTCAGAGCTTTTCCTTTTGATAATTTTTTTCGTATTGGGCAGTCTTAATATTATCTGAGGCTTCCGCATGAGGAACTGCTCTTATATTCTCAAAAGATTCAAGATTTTGTTCCAGAGAAATTTCGGGTTCAGCTTGCTCTCTCTTGCTTGCGTTTTCTAAACTAATAGGGACATAGCCTCCCGCCCAAACATGACATGGAATGGGGTAAATCCAATGCTCACAGGTTTCAAAGTCCAGATGGCAGACAGGGCTCCTGCCAGCTCATTTGCCCAGTCTTGTTGTTATGCAAGGTTTCTAAGAACAGACTCTTCTGTTGTGAAGGTCTCATGTTCGGCGTGAAAGAGAGCTGTAAAAATTCTGACCTATGCGTAAACATGCTTGAACCTTAAAAATGTGCGGACAGATCTACGTTGTCAAAGTTTGTAGCAAAATCAGGATATAAGATCGTAATCATTGTAGAACATTAGCATTTGACTACTGGCAGCAGTGGTTCTTGATTCTGATGACATTGGCATCATTTTCAAGGTCATAGGACCTACTTTTTATAATAAACCAAAGTTGCAGCATGTTAATTCATTGCTTATGTGGTAAATACAGACTATTTTTGGATATCAACACAACATTCTAAGTTCAGTTAACAGTTGGTTATAATATAGTTCCATCAGATGAACAGAAAATGATTGTTGCAATATTTCAATTTATGTACATTTGGTAAATAAAAATGCATAACATTTTAAAACTATCATAACTAGAGGTGACATTACAACTGCAACCTATGAATTTGATACATTTGCATAGTGGGTCAAAGTGGACACTGATATACAAGTTCCTACATGGCCATTGATAAACAAGTTCCTGAAATGGCCACTGATATGCAAGCTCCTCACATGAATCCTGACTCAGGTGTCGCTAACACCATGTTTCTGTGGTGAGGGACCACCCATATTCGTTACAGTCTGTTCACATAAATACCCTTTTGCCAAGGGCCTTTCATTAGCAATCCGATTCAATAAGTTGTTGCACTAAATATGTTGGAGGTAACATTCTGCAGTATTTGTGGTATAACCCAACATGCTTTGGCAACATTGATCTTTTCAACCTTTAAATGAGGTCAAAGACGCCCTTGTGCATTCTCTTCCAAGCACTCCGTAGGGCAAAGACAAGGTAGCAAGTTACATTTGAGTATGAAACCAAATTTTGTTGAGGTTGCCATTTGTGTTCTTAAATGCTGATACGTGTCATGTAATCTTGAAAATGTGACCCAGGTCACCAAAATGTAATGAAGATAATAAATTATGCTGAGGTAGCATCAGTTGTAATGGACAGTTACACACAAGCTGAAGACAGTATACCCCAAATTGTTGGCAGGGGGTATAATTGGGTTAATTTAAAAAATACGCTAAAATATACTCACAAAGCATTACTTTATGGATGATAGGCACTGGATTCTGTGCTCAACTGCCGTTGAGAACAACAGCTTTTCCTGAAGACTTTTGGCAAACTCACTGGCTCGATTGGTTACCTAGATCTTTGGGATGTCATAGTGGCATATCATATTATCCAGGAACTGCTAACTGACACTACACATTTATGTTTCAATGGAACAGATTCTGGGAATTTTGAGTGCTAGTCTATTGGTGTTACTGAAACAGATAAAAAAATGCATATAGAATGTGTAATGAATATGGGTATGGCTATTTGCTTTGATTTGGAGAGGTCACTGTATTCATGGAGTGTGTGTCAAGACGTTGGCCTGCTCTGTCATCGTGGTTTGGCATAGGGAACTATGATGTGGTTTGATCTGGTGACCTACATACATGCACAGTAGTAGACAAAGGTAGAAGTTCTTGTGTTCTAGAAAATCATAAATAAGTATGATGTGTGATTTATTAGAAAAATTGTATAATACTCGTGAGAATTCTTAGCCTAGATATAAAGAAAATCCTTTCCTGACTGGAGGGAGGAGAATTCTGAGATCTGACAGGAGCTGTGTGATTTCAAGCCAGTGGGACTCTAAGCCATTGTTATTGCCAAGGAGATACTCATTTTTTACATTGTCCTTGTGAAGTGTGGACAGTGTCTCTGAGTGGGCTGGTATATTTTGTGTTAATTGTACCACATTCAAACCAGACTACAACTCTGTGGGATTTGGATCAGCACCCCACTTTTGGGTACCACATTGGAACCAAACCGTACCTCTCTGTGATTTGTACCAGACTATTTGGCACCTGCCATAAGACTCGGAACTAGGGTCAGTGCCTGTGGATATTCTCTAACCAGGGATTAAGATTCACCTACAGACTGTTTTACTAATGAGAATACCAGCTTAGCTAAGTGTATAATTTCACTTACCTACTTTGTACTGATTTTGTTTGTTAATATATTGCTATTGTTAAAGTTATATCATCGTTGTCATTCTTTGTTGAGTTCTGTTATGATCTAGAATATTCAGGTGGGCATCGTAACAGATGACCACCAGGAGTGGTAGAGGAAAAAGCAGTGTCAGATCTTTGGCTTTTATCTCTTTTGCTGAGAGCCGCTTCTCATCAGAAAGAAAGTTGGTGATGAGGGTCCCAACTGGATCCTGACAAGAATCCCATTGAGTAATGAATGGGATCCTTAAAACCTGTCAAAGTACGATGCCTCTGCCATGCCGACGCTTTGACCGCTACTTGTCAAGGATGACGTTATGTTAGTCTGAAATTCACACCAGCCAATGGGTTTGTTTCATCCATGTGATCTTCGTTATCTTTAAAGTAAACTGAGTGTCGAGTTGGCTTCCAATTGTATATCCACCATAATTTAGCATGATGCCGAGGTCTGACTTGGTACTCAGTCGTCCATTGCTTACAAGTCTGCTCTGCCAATTAACCTGAGTCTCCGATTACAGACTGTGTAAACTCAAGCTCACTAAGTATACTTGGTCCCCATACAAGAGACCCACCACTTTTGTTGATGCGACATTTCATATAAAGATGGGTGTTTTGCAAAGTAATCGGGTCAGAGTCAATATTGTCTATGTAAACTTCCACTGGGTTCCGTTGACCTTATAGAGCCTAAGGCAACTCAATCCACTGAATTCAATGAACATGCTGACTCTATGAGGAAAGCCATGTTTGCACCACTTTGATAAGGAGGTATGAATTGTCTTTTATGTATACATAGTATTTCAAGTTCTATGGATAAGCTTTTCTACTTTTTGTGATAAAACTGCTGGTTTTTTGACGAATCACAGGTTCACCCTGATCCTACGGTGCCCCTGGTGCAAAGTAGTAGTTTCTAACTACACTTTCTCACTTTTTTGTTCTGATGTGATAGACCATATGATGAATCAGGAGGATATTATTGTAACCTTCGTCAGGATTGGACTTTTGGACATATTTGGATCACTGTGGCACTCAATTCGTACAAGATATCGATGACCTGTTTATATATATATATATATATATATATATATATATATATATATATATATATATATATATATATATATATATATATATATATATATATATATATATAGAGAGAGAGAGAGAGAGAGAGAGAGAGAGATAGATAGATAGATAGATAGATAGTTGTTTCTTTTTGTGTTTAGTATTTGATCAGATGACTAAAGGTTTGATCATTAGAACACATCGATTTCACGAGGTGAACAAATGCATTTGTTCATGTCATTAGATATGGTCTATTTGTTCCCCCGAATAGATTGATTTGATCTGCTAATTGAATCAATTTGTGCGTTTGATCTGATCGTTTCAGAGGAACTAAAATAATCTTTTTTTGACCACATAAACCAATATATTTGTTAAGGTGATAAAATTGATTCGGTCAAAAGCATAAATAGATGGTTCCTCTGATTAAATCGACTAGTTCTTCTGATAAAATCGATTTGATCCTCTCAACAAATATCCCCGACTTATTCAAATATACGATCCCTGTCTGATTTGCTTTGTGAATCAAATATTTATACTTCTAAGCACATTGCTTTCGCCAGTATTTGATCCAAGCAACAAAAAGTATTTGATGCCGGGAACAAATAAGAAACTGCTTCTTCTTCATTAGAAAAATTATTTTTGCTATGCATGCGCGTCCACGCTATTTGGTGGTTACACAGACTACCGGAAGTGACGATCTCCATATAAGAGGGAGCAATTATTATCTGCTAATTGAGTAACTTCAGCAGTTCAAATAGATTTGATCGCGAGAGCAAATATGTTTGTTCAGGTAAATAAATCGGCTATATCTTATTCTATTTGATCATAAGAACAAATCGATTTACTCATCTCAACATATTGCATTTGCTCATGTGATCAGAATATTTCTTTTTTGTTCAACTGAATGAATCTATTTGATCTTTTTATTGAATCAGCTTCTTCTTCCATCAAATCAATTTGATCAGAAGAACAAATGTACTGTATTGATTAGATGAACAAGTAAATTTGTTCATCCAATAAAATTGATTTGATCATAAGAATAAATTTATTTGTTGTTCTGATCAAATACTGAATAAAAGAAAAAACGGCGTTCCAGAACACACACACACACATACACACACACACAGACATACATATATATATATATATATATATATATATATATATATATATATATGTTTGTGTTTTTATATATATATATCGCTGTGAGAGCTAGAATATGTTCGGATCATTATGTATAATTCCACCCTGTCCACACTGACTGAATCCTAGTAAATGTAGATAACCGTATTGCTATATGTGCCATAACGGCTATTATATCAATCATTTATAAATCATGCATGGCACGTTTATCCTCATTTGTAAAGTTTGCACGATGCACCAATGAGCCCAACTGAGATACCAGACTGTCCACCAAATAGTCCTTAACGGACTTTCTCGTCATAAAGTTCGAACATGGAAGGGTTTATGAGCATAAAGCCGCTTAGATTTCATGGAATTTGTTTGCTTCTTATCATAGCTGGTAAGTACAGTTTGTTTTCATTACTCTTGCATTTCACTTCAATAATCAGTTGCTTTTCAGAAGCGAATGTAATGGTTTGCTTTGTATAGTATTTTAGACATTAGTTTTGCTATTGGCGTGTTTTTGTTTTTGTTTTTTGTTTTTTTGCTTTTCAGTGCAGTATACAAATAATTCAAGGGACCCTTATACTTTACTTTGATCTTACATGTGCCGTGCAGTATCGGATGTGTGTAGATTTACCACCTTTTTGCCTTTTTCTCTGGTAAATTCGCCATTTGAAAAGCAAAAATTAAAAGTAACAACAATAGAAAAAAAAAAGACATCAGCTAAAAACAAAATTAAGCACTGTACAGTAAGAACGCTTTACGATTCATCCTTCTACCGCGGGCGAATACAAGTAAACCATTCCCAGGGTATCATACGGTATATTTTAATATCGTATTTGTGTCTTTTTCCCAAAACCACTTCCTAATAGTCATTACCCTATTCCGCAGTCCGAACTCTCTACTTTCCACAAGCTAACCTGTCCCTGTCTAACCTATATACATATGGAATTACTATTGTCCATGTTGCACACGTTCCTCTGTAAAATTTTCACATAGGCTGTATCAGCCCAAACAAATTAAAGGGTCTTCAGTGGGTAACTACTCAACATGTTTCGTTCCCGTACATGTCTTTCTTAGTAGCGGCTCCTTGTCTAAGCTAAATATTCAGCCAAGACAACCCACATAATAAAGAATTAATATGAACGTGGCAAATGATGAATTGGCTAAATACGTGAAGTTTTGCTTATAAATTCAGAGCTTCATTATGAAAGAATACCTGTCAAACCAAAATGAGATATTTAGCTTATCATAGTTAAACCACCCGCCAGTGTATAACTGAAGTGGAAACGAGCTGGGGCATTATATTCAGTCCCAGTGATTGTAAAAAAAACAGTCGCAGTTAGACCACCTGTACAAGCCAAGGGAAATCCTAACAAGGACTGCAACAATGGACCTCCTACACCAGAAATATAAAACAAACTCCATGATGAAACCTACCCCTTAAACAATAAAGCTCTATTTAACTGCCAACCCTGAGTCAATGTATCAAAGTAATGTGTCAGGTTTGTGACATTTGAGAAAAGTGACATTTGAGAAAATACTGTCAATTTTGAGTAATTTTTAAAAACCAGAGTAAATGTGCAATTAGGCATGTCAGAGAAGAATGAAAGTCATTAACATTTATGCCAAAAACATGTAATCAAAACAATTTAACTGAACAGGATTTTAAGTACAATTAGCCAAGCTTGTAACTGTCGTCAGTAGCTGCTTGCTACTTATAACCCCTGGGGGTTTGACCTAAGAGAAAATAAGCTAGCCTAAAATGTCTCAAAAGTGAACATTAAAACAGAATGATGCCAAAAGATAAAATTAAATAGTAAAACAGGCAAGTCTTAAACATCTAAAATTATTGAAGCCAAACTTTCTAACCATCTCGGAATATTTACAGCAAAATTTGCAGAAATATTTGATCAAAAGTACATCTTTGAATCCTCTTGACTCAAGTTAATTGCAAATAAATTTGGTTCTAGATGCAAAGTCCTGAAATTTAGAACAAATACGACCAACTCTCAAAATCTGTGACAAAAACGTTTATATCCAATAGTTTCCGAAATATTACTACTTCAAAGTTGAACTCATCTATTTTGTGATAGACTTTAATACAAAACCTGTCTTTAGTAGCCTGAATACCCAAGTCCAAAAACACATCTCTGAAGCCATCTGAATTATATATATCTACATATATATATATATATATATATATATATATATATATATATATATATATATATATATATATATATGTATATATATGTATATATGTATATATATATATATATATATATATATATATATATATATATATATATATATATATATATATATATATATATATATATATGTATGTATGTTCCGGTTGTGTTTTGTACCAAGCGATTTTATTTTTAAATAAACTACCCGTTAATTTTTTTCACAGGAAGATTAAACCTATATATTTTCTCATTACTACATATCCATAGATTTGTATGCATTTTTGCAAGATTATAATTTTTTGAGATTTTATGACATTCTTTCTGACTTGGTAGGATTTTTACATTTTTCGCGCAGAAGTCACACAATATTTTTTTTTCGTGTTGAAACCAGAAGAAATCTAAAATATATATCCATGTCCAGGATCGAATTCAATGGTTGGTTCTGAAAAAGCATAAATAAAAAGTTATAAAATTTTTAATATAGTTTACAGGTAGTTCATGTTCCTTCTATAAATTGCTCCAAAAGTTACGGAAGGGGTTGTCAGAAAAAAAATCCTGCAATCCTGGACATGATATTTTTCTTTTAATGTCCGTTGATCATAATGTGATGGGGCAGTTCGAACGTTTGTGAGGCGAGATACCAATTGCAGAGGTTGAGCAAAAAAACAAGTTCCAAGAATATCGCATTGAAAGAAAAAGTTGCCAGTTCTTACACATTTATGGCTGTAATATGACACATACTCATTTCTTCTGTCCTGTGTTTTAATTATTGTGTGAAATAAACTTGTAGCTATACCTCTATGATGTTGTCATTAAACAAAAGTATATATTGTGGCTTAAATCTTGATATTTTTTTTAACTTTGGAACACCACACTTGGCTTGTTCGGGTGTGCGTTCACATGCGGCTTTCCATATTTGGGGACCAGTAAGTGGATTGTGCTATTTTGTTTTTACATCAATAGAGAATTTCAAAGTAATCAGAACAATGGTAGTGATTAGTCTGAACTGGCCCACTCTTATCTCCACGGCTAATGGTTTCCTGTGAGT
Source organism: Hermodice carunculata (assembly GCA_964020975.1). Lineage (NCBI taxonomy): Eukaryota > Metazoa > Annelida > Polychaeta > Eunicida > Amphinomidae > Hermodice > Hermodice carunculata. Next base: position 116,976,993 of record OZ026613.1, read on the forward strand.
GACCCTTGTCAATAGCTGAATTGGTTTCCAGGGATCATGGACTAATGACTGTGCAAACAATGACATGGCTCACTATCATGCCCATGCACACAAACCCATATGCCCGCACTGTTTAAACTTTTCATTGTAATCAAAAGTTTTGAGATCAATTATCTCATATAATTTTTATGTTCACACATCTGAGATTTTGGGAGCATGTAGTTTCAGTATCAGATTGTCCAAAAATGTGAAAAGTTGTTAGAGGTCCAACAATATATAAGCCAATATAACACCCAAGGCCTGCTTTTTCTAACAGTTTTAACAGGTGATCCAAGTGAAATGTAAAAACTACAGGAGAGATTATACCCCATTGACGAACACCGTATCATACATTGAAAGTCGGAGAATATTCATTTTCCCATTCTGCATGGACTGGCTGCCTTCAGGTATAATCTAGAAGCAGTTATACATGAACAGACGTCACATAGGTATCAATTAGAAGATGATAATCTATCGAATTTGAGTTTATCAAGTACTTAAAGGTATCGTCAAGACATTTTGATTGTAATAGGTGATTGTCTTTGTACGGATTGTTGTGTAGATATGTATGTGTAGACTGGCCTTAGTTATGCAAATTGTAAATCAGACCTTTGAAGAAATCTGCTGTCCTTTTGTAAAATGACTAAGCTGATTAACCAGCAGAAGCCTGAGTAAAATATCCATATAATTATCAGAATGAGACAGCTTACCCTTTTCATCTCCAACGTAATATTATGCTCTCAATGAAGTTAAGGAAACCCTGGTGCTTGATACCGAGGAGGGTATCTACCCTCCTTGTTGTTATGAGGGCTTAAAAGAATTATGGAATGTACCTTACAATAGTCATACAGATCTGTTTCCACATTCAATGAAATCTGATCGACAAAGCAACAAAAAGAATCTGCATATCCAGTTTGGCAAAACGGTTTGTGCTATGTACACAAGTAAAATAACAGAATGGTCCTTATAGGCCAGAGCGCTACAGAACTCGCGCGGAACACTTGGAGGTAACGTAATTCATGTATCGAGGAAATACAAGCCATCTCTTCGGCAATTCAGATATCGAATATACTCAACTGGAAAAGTTTAATGTCGCTGAAGTGAAAGAATTTATCGACGAAATAGCTGTAAACTAAGATACTGATATATTTGCTTTTTTTCTACACATTTTAATTTTGATCCATCCACAAAGACCCAATGCTATCTGCCAATACTCTGAACACAATAGATTATATATATACATATATATATATATATATATATATATATATATATATATATATATATATATATATATATATATATATTTGTATGTGTGTGTGTGTTTGTGTATACAAGAAAAATAAAAAGGTCAGCGGATTCGCAGCCCATGGGGGGTGTAAGCAGTTAAGCACAAGCGTATTGTTTCATTCCAAGTGCGAGTAAACACGGAATATCCTTGCCCTGAAAAAATCAGTTTTAAAAAGTGTTCCCCTTCTTCTATGACCTAAACTCGTCATCACTTGTGCTCAAAAAAGTGTAAAAGCCAACTTGTAAAATATTCCTTTGTTTGTGGCCCTATGAGAATGTCAATGCTGGAAAGCAGTGGGCTGAATAATGCAACTGCGTATGGATTGTGGTTTTCGTGTGCTCTTCTGAAAATCGATTTGGACCTTGCACAGAAAGCCAAACTTCTAATTCACATTTGCAATTTCAGCAAAAGCACGGATGACAAATATAACTAAGAGGAAACAAGCTTGCCCTACGATGGAAAACTGCTTGAACTGTATTACAAAAATATTAAATTAAAGGTTAATGATTGAATTCTCATGTTGTTCTGAAAATGGCGGTCCAAGCACTTGAACAATTATTCTTGGGGCAAGGTGACACATAAGTAGAATTGAGTTTGAGACCCTGGGAAGGACACTGGGTGATTGACATAAGCTTTAATTATATTTCAAGTGAAGACTGATGATATCAGGAGAGTCACAGACAAATCGCCTGTCCATTGCCTGAACACCAACGCTATTGTCATCAAATATTCATTAAATTGGTAAAGTGATAGAAGGAGGGGAACAAAAGTTTATTGTCGTTTTTGCGGGTAATGGTTGAACTTTTCAGATAGAAGATGAGGTTAAGACATGCATCCCTTAGGAGCGCGGGACTACTGGGTTACACAAGACTATGTAATTTCTACCACCTGGCCTCAGTGCTAACCTGAGTCTGCAAAGCGATAAGCAACACAAGACAATCTTATAACGTTCGCCTTTTCTTAGTGCTAGCCTGTGTCGGTAATGCCGTGGGCTACACCAGAGTTAGTAATAACTATGGTCTTATTTCAGTGCTTGTAAATATAAGAAAAACAGACTTTCAACCTAAGGAAGCCAGAGAACCGATTGATACAATTCAAATGTACAAAATCAGTCATTATTTAATCCCAGAATACCTGAATATCGGTTACGTTACTCCTACTGATCTATCTATCTATCTATCTATCTATCTATCTATCTATCTATCTATCTATCTATCTATCTATCTATCTATCTATCTATCTATCTATCTATCTATCTATCTATCTATCTATCTATCTATCTATCTATCTATCTATCTATCTATCTATCTATCTATCTATCTATCTATCTATCTATCTATCTATCTATCTATCTGTCTGTCTGTCTGTGTGTCTGTCTGTCTGTCTATCTATCTATCTGTCTATCCGTCTGTCTGTCTGTCTATCTATCTATCTATCTATGTTTCTGTCTGTATGTCTGCCTGTCTGTGTCTGTCCGTCCGTCCATCCATCCATCCATCCATCCATCTATCTATCTTTGCATGTATATACATATATGTTGTGTTGTTAAACAATCTGCATTTGTTCATTCTTAAAGTTGTAGTGTAAAAAGTTCACTGTGGAGAATTGATGCTGGAAACTAATCATGCCCGGTCCATTCCTAATAATAATTATAATGTTAGGATTATGTGGTTACGACTAAAAAGATAGAAATGAGATTGGCAATGACTGGCAGGGTGTAGGCAGGACGTGTGCAACAGGTCGCAGACACCAGAGGTTCTAGAGTTTCCATAACTTGCAATACTGTAATATAGAGGATCCATTGTCCTCGGAACCGGGCATAACTAAGACAAACTAACAGTCCCATTATGTTATTTTCGGAAAATGTTGCTATCGTTAATCGGTTAGCCTAGTGTGGTGCCCTTTGGTGTGCACAGCAATAGGCTTTGTGATATTACGTCTGTCCTTAAGTCTCTGCAAAACGGTTTGGAAAAAAGGGCCGGATCTTTCTGTCAAATTGTTTTCTATGAATAAAATATACTTTTATCATACAAGTACTTTTCAAAATAAAAATGCTACAGTTGTGTGGTATATTTGGGGTATCAGTAGAAAAAATCCGAAGATTATAAACACATGCGACTTTGTGGACAAAGCTGATACAAATGCTTGGAGACCACTTACCTATTTAAGTCAACCAGGGATTTTCATGTACAATCACGAGGCAATGCAAGCCGACCCTCAAATCAGCTGGCAGACTTTCCGGATCAGGCAACTGCTTAGACAGCTGCATATTATTGGTAGTCCATGTCGACTGGCAACGTGGAGGGCAGTTCACAGTTCTTGTCAAAGATGGCGAGATTACACTCCAATATAACAGGCTGACGCATCTCAAGCAGTAATTTTACACGTGTTGGAATTTTCAACAGAGTGAGTATCTGGCTTGAAAGTAGTCCATTTAATACCACTCGGGGAGCCGAATCACGGATTGTCACATCGCATAATCACAGCACATTTGGTGACCAACCCCTTATAAAGTGAAAGATGAGGGGAGTTTTAAACGGATACCTTCTTCCAATACATAACTATGTAAAACTGTTAATGTCTCCAAGATCACATCTAATGTGATGTAGTAGATGAAGAAAATAAAAGAGGAATGCTGGGAAACAACTGTTGGATGGCTGAATATGGCCAAGACAAAAGTAGGTGTTGCAAGGTATATCCAAACGTTCCACCCGCATCACAAGCATCTCAAGCTGTGGTGTACATTCATCGGATCAGTGGTTGATGTTCACCTGGCACATGCAGAAATTCTCCTCATAACACTATGCAATTCCAGGAATCCTATATAAGAATTAGCAAAGTTGCAAACAAATAAATGTGAAGAAAATAAATAGCTAAAGGGATGTTGAACTCCCATCACCTCTGCTGAAAAGTATATGTACACACATGTAGACTGCAATCTTAAAACAGATATCCTCACTAATATCAACTTTAAATTCAGCACAGACAAAAGAACACAAAAACAAAAACAAAAAAAACAAATACAAAAACAACAACAACAACAGCACAAAACAAAAAAACAAAAACAAAAAAAAAAAAACAAAAAACAAAAAAAAAACCAAAACCAAAACCAAAACCAAAAACAAAAACAAAACAACAACAACAACAACAACAACAACAACAACAACAACAACAACAACAACAACAAAAAACATTTACAAGTAACAGGTAACGAGCATGCTAATGTACTTATGTCATTGGATTGCCGAACGAATGGTTTGGACTATTTGGGATGGTGTCAAAATTTCTTCTATCAAATGCGTAAAATATGTTTAAAGCAAGCCCGTGTCTTATTCTAAATAGAGTCCCTTGCTCCCTTGCGTGCAGATAAAAAGCTTTCTGACAAAATGTAAGTTCTGTGATATGTATCTGTTAAGCGTATTGCTGTCATCTCTGCGACATCAGAAACAATTTTCAGGTCTCACGTGATGCTTTAATTAGTAATTTGAATGAATGCCCTTTACTTATCGAAATATTCTTACCTAATACATTTGTTTTTGCAGAAACATTGATGGTCATTCCAGTTTACTCTGTGACCACGGTGGATCCTGGCAAAAGACTACGTGAAATGCAAGAATACTATGACAATCAGATTTACCGGCGCAATGCAGAAAATGAAGAGAAATCTCCAACACAGATGATGAACCTAAAGGGCGGTGAAGATCTGAAGAAAGTCACAAGCGTCAAAACGGTTGACGGATTAATAAAAACGAAACTACAAGAAACATACAAAGGCTTAGAGGTTTTTGGAGAGATAGCTGTAATTGGACAAAACGAAAATGGCAACTACAAAAGTGCATCTGGTCAACTGGTGGAAGGCATTGAGAATGAGGTTCCAGACGTGAATCCCACCATAAGTGTGCCACAGGCTCTAGCGATAGCTGTGTCTGACCAGAAGGACAAACCTGAGGTCATCAAATTTAACGGTAACAGGGATGCGAAACTTGTGATATTCATATCGAAAAGGGTAAAGGATAGTCCGTTGATTCAGACAAATGTAGTAAAGGATCCAAAAGAAGCAAGACTTGCATATATGCTGTCTTACCGCGTCGAAACAGACAGCAAGCAATCAAGGCCATACTATGTTATCGATGCCAAAACTGGAAAGATTATAGATAAGTGGCAGTCCATTGAAACCCAGTCATGTTCACATTTAGAACATGCTTCAAAATATGAAAGTATCGGTGGTAATTTTAAAACAGGTTTAAAAAAATTCGATGGAAAAGCATTTCCAAAACTAGTAGTCGACAGAGAAGGTGACACGTGCTACTTTGACAACTATGCTGCAAGGGTCATTGATATGATGAGCAATATGACCGTGGCAAGACTTGGCTATAATAAGACATTTGTATATGATTGTAACAAACGATTTAATGACAGCATTAATGGGGGTTACTCTCCACTGAGTGACGTTCTCTACGCTGCAACGGTTATGCATGACATGTATCAGCAATGGTACAACACAACACCACTAAAATCTAAAATTGTTGCCCGCGTTCATTTCAAGAAAAATTTAGAAAATGCAAACTGGAATGGACGATATGTCTCATTCGGTGATGGATTCAAAACATTTTACCCTCTTACGAGTCTTGATATTATTGGTCATGAAATTGGTCATGGAGTTGTCTCCCAGAATTCAGGCCTTATCTATAAGGGTCAGTCTGGTGGAATGAACGAAGCATTTGGAGACATGTCTGGGGAAGCCACTGAATACTTTGCAACAGGTAAGGTCGACTGGCTCATTGGAGGAGATGTAACAAAGAAAAGGACTGCACTCCGATACTTTAGAGACCCAACCAGAGATGGAAACTCCATCAAGCATGCATCAAGACTACTTATTTGTGGTGACATCAATGTTCACTACAGCAGTGGTGTCTATAACCGCGTCTTCTACACCCTAGCACACAAGCCTAAATGGAATGTGAAGAAAGCTTATGATGTGATGGTGCTAGCTAACAAACTCTACTGGCGACCCAACAGTGACTTTGGTGATGGGGCGTGTGGTGCGGTCAAAGCTGCTGTAGACCTTGGCTATAATGCACAGGACGTGAGAGAAGCTTTCGTTAGCGCTGGTGTAGCACCTTGTCAAAGTGACCTTTTACTGTTCAGCGATCTTAAAGGAAATAAAAATTCACCAGTCATATTATCTTGGACGATACCAGAAAATGCACATTTTCTTTATCTTAGAACAACTCAAGGACGAGGTAATGTAAATTTGTGTGTGAAGAAAGGATCCATACCAAAGAATGGTGCATGTAATGTATCATCCACTAACAAAGGAAATGAGGAAAAAATTCTGCTAAAAAATCCTCCCCCTGGCAAATACTATATATCTCTGTCATCTCCTACCAGCTTTTCTGGCGTTGGACTTATTGCCAAAAGTTCTTCAAAAGGAAAGAACTTAGTGGAGAACTTAGACTCGTGTGGGAATAGAAATTTAAAGAAATGGCTGAGGCTTACGTTTACTGCTCCTGCCAATATTTCTGCCATCCTCTTTAAAGGAAAAACGGAAACTGGTAACATTATGGTGGGGATCAGACACGGAGCACGCGTGGCTCCTCCCTATGGTTTTGATAAACTTTTGATGTTCCAGAAGCTCACCAAAACGTATTTGTTATGTAAACCTAAAGCTGGAGTATATCATACATTAATGGGATATGGCAGACGATTCAATGGCACCACTATAACCTATTCGTACCGTGAATTCCCAAGGATTGAGACTTGAGTTTTTTCTTACGCTAATGGAAAGTGCTGCAAGGACCAAGCCTTTTTCAAAATTGTGCTATGTATTAATACCCTGTCTGACTAAAGAAATTTAAAGTATTGGATAGTTTAGTTTAAGTATGAATCTAGTATCAGTAGTGTTTCTAGAAGAATTAGACCGCTATTCAACCCCATGACACAAGAGGGATAGGATAAAGACAAAAAAGGACTTCTCACGTTTTAAGGAAGGAGCAAATGCTTATCTCATCTTGTGCATTTTGTATATGTATCCTGGCTGTTGTTCCAGACGTGACATGCATGCAAAAATGTATCTTGAAAAGGTGAAAGGTAAACCGAAATAAATGCTGAACATAATGTTTTCATTGTAGAAGTCTAGTATCACACCAATCACTTGACAGTTTGGGATTATGTCACAGTAAATGTATACATGTGTGTCTATATTTGCATGCATGTCTTTATGGAAAGAGGGACATACCTATGCTCTTAGTGTTGTTGAAGATCAATACACGTGTGTCGATATTCATGCATATGGGCATGGACAAATAGTCAAATTAATCAGGCCATGTCGCGGTATATCCATTCATGTGTGTCGTTCTGTGCATACAAGTCTGCACTCATACACGTGTGAATGAATGAAACGATGTATATAATTGTGTTGTCTGTGTCACAGTATATCTATACATATCTTTCCATGTGTGTAAACAAGTTTCAAACCGCCCTTGGCTATACAAATTGATCGACCCTGGCTAAAAGGTTTCACCAAGAAAGTGGCCAGCATGTGCCGCTATTTTGCAGTAAAATCAACACAAACACGGTATTTTATTTCAAATTGTCTGGAGGGTTTACTTAGGTCGGCATAGCATAGCAGCATGGCCACGGTTGTTCGGTGAAACAGTTTAGGTTATTCAGTGATCGTTATCGAAATATTTCACTTGGTTCCAGGTATAAGTTCTCCAAGTTTCCAGGGCAAACGGTCGTTAAAGTACTTTGAAACATGACTTACAACTGCAAGCCACGATATCCTTGCAATACAAATCACATGGTTTTAGCCTGCACACTTGCTTCAAACACAATAAAAAACAACCACCGAAGCTAAGGGTCTAGGTACCAAACTAAAATAGCGACAAAGGAGGTAATGTGTAAAATGGAAAAGAACATCCATTTTAAAAACGTTCAAACAAATGTCCAAGTTGCCTAAGGCCTAACAGAAACATATGTGTGGTTCTGGTAGCTCGAACGACCCTACTGAAAAGGTCAAACACTAAACAAATTTTATGAAACATAAAAAAATAGTTTCAAACTGCCCTTCTCTAATAAAAAGTGATCGACCCTGGCAGAAAGAAGAAGTCTGTAAGCACTTTTGAAACATGACTTACTGTCGCAACTTTTATCTGCCAGTAAGGTTGTGTCTGAAGCACTTACCATCGTTAGTTACAAATCCAAATGAGGCATGATATCCTGGCAATACAAATCATGCACGTTGGTACCATTTGCAGAAAGCACCATTTAGAACACCACACAATGCATTACGGGACAGTCGCTGCAAAAATACATTTGATTTCTATATCAAAGTGGATTGCGGCCACAGCATATATCATACCATTATTGATGCTCTGAAATATTTGTAAAATATACATTTTTGTTTCCAAAATAACAACCACCTCAAGATTGTTCCATTTGTATCCTGATTTATAAACGGTTTGGTAAACCATCCATAATTTTCAGAATGGCAGCCATGCCTGTGGGTTAGTCCCGATTTGATATTTTGAAGAGCGTAGTATCCATAATATATGTGCGATAAGAGTAACCGGAATGTGAATTTGTCGAATGAATGTACATAATATTCATACACTTTTCCAGTGTGAACATCACCTAAAATTGAAATACAACACCTTGAAGTTAGCAGTTGCTGGCGAAGATGGACCCCAAAATAGGGATATTCTATGAGACAAGGAAGTGGGCCCCAGGCTATGAATTAGGTAGCACCGCTGGGCACTGTAGTCAAGAGCCCCGCTGAGTCAAAGATGGAGCTCAGTGGAGAAGGTTGCCCAGATTGTTGATGCAGGTCCGAAAGTACCGGCTGGCTTTTGTAAGGTTGGTAAAAATCAATACACCCAGACACGTTTTCCTGGCATTTGAGGCTCCTTTTCACATCGACAATTTGATATGCGAGACAAAAATAAAACACAACTGGGCTTCCCCGTTAGCTTTCATATTTACTTTCAAAGTATGGCATATAGGGTTAGAGAAGTCCCAAACTTTTTAAATGAAGGTAGGGCCAACGCTTCAAATTTTCTACTGGCCCTAGTCTGCTCCCACTCTGTTGAAAATATTTAATGTGACTGCTACAACATAACGACTGCAGTTTGTTCGATTAGCTTGGTTCATCACATTTTTTTTATTTGCGTTGACTTCCACAACATTCAAATCCATACCGAGTAAGTCTACATGTTGGCGAGTGCTGTTTCTATAACTTGAGGTGCCAGTGGATAAAAATATCTTGTATAAGACTGAAAAAAGTTTATTGTATCTGTATGATTCCTTGTACTACCTCTAGCATTACATTATGTATTGAAAGCCAAACCATTTAGGCTCATAACAACCAAACGAGAAGGGACCTACAAAAATATGATAATTTTACTGGTACTGTATATACTCCCAGTTAGACTTCTGAAAGTCAAAATTCGAGTTCCTAAGTAATTGAAGGTATCAAGACACAAATGTGTACATCTAAGTTTTTGTTTCTGTTTAAATTTTGGTTAAGCAGGTAAACGAAGCATTGGGTTAATTGAATTAATGTGCCAACATAAAATGGCTACATATAGGAGGAAACGTATTTTAAAATAATCTATTTCTCAGTAAAATCCAGTCTGAAGTTCTAAAATGAAGTGTTTTTTGTTCAAAACACTATAAACCTGAAAAGCGCCTCCAAGTTGTCCATATTAGGCCCATATTGGAATATAATTCTTCAATTTTGAAAATTGAACTTTCGGTATGTAAATTTGCAAATTTTAACTTTGCAGTCTCACAATTTTACATCTGATGCAGATAAGAACAAATTCAGGGACACTGTTGAGGTTCATAGTATTTTGAAGACATGAACCTTGTTTTCCCTGTTTTCCATAGGCAGCTATTCTTAAATTACACAAAATCAAAAAGAATGCCACAACAAAGCACTTCCCTTTTGTTTCACTATATTTATCAATTAGCACAATATTTCTTTGGCATGTGCTCCTGCTAACAGATTAAGACCAAACAATTCCAAAAATTACACCGTCATAAACGAAAAAGGAAAATGAAGAAAAAGACAGCTCTGAAGTTGAATCAAATGAAACAACAAGCATATGTATCAGGATACGGTAAGAGGCGATAATGACTGTACTCCTGAATTATAATTATGTGTAACTGAATTGGCGATCTGCAAATCTGTCGCTGGTTCAAAATAAAATGGACAAAAGTTATAACCATAACAGCAACATCAGTAGCATGAGTTACAGTATTGCAAAGATCAACCGTTTGATGTAATATATTGCAATTTTAATACCAAAACGCACGCAGAATGCATATTGCGACTTAGCAATTGTACATTAGTGGTGTGAAAGTTTTAAGATCGTGAATGTTTGGATATACCACCAGAGAGTACAATTTAATTTAAAAGTAGAGGCAATAGGCCAAGCTGTTTGATTTTAACTTTTTATGTTTTATTATATTTTCCATTTTCTTTCAATATTTAGTTTTTCTTTTTACATCACAGGGGTGTGGGTGACCCCCCCCCCCCCCCGATCCGCCAATGTGCATCCAGGCGTGCTGGTATGGCCTGTTTTCTATACTTTAAGGTGCTCAACAAGACACAGTACAAATCAATTTTCCACAGTTAATAGCCCATAACTGAATTGAGATGCTACAATAACATGTAGTCGCCTGACCCTCTTGTTTCCATTACGAGATGTGTCTGAGTTTCTGTGACCAGCAGCAACGTTACATCGCCCCTGTGTTGTACACTACTGAAATTGTATAGATGGCAACAACATCACAACAGGAAGAAACAAGCTGTAACACAGACAAAGAATTCCGCACATATATCAGACGAAAATCCGGTCATCATTGTATAAACAATTCTATTTAACGTCATGGCTACTTGGCCACTGCCAAACTGGAATCACATCCTGTTCTGAATTACCTGCATATAGCACGACTTCCTATCAGCACAACAGTTAAGCTTATTGCCTGCAATACCTGCCTCTCCCTCTTACAAAACAGCCAATATTCAGCGCTTGAAAACTCAAATGCATTAGATTTAAAGATTAAAACAAGTGGTTTTTACACTTCTCATACCCTTCTTTGTTAGGTTTGATACCTGAAGCTACTCAGAAGCACCTAATATAACAATGTGTCTTAGTTGACAACTAAACAAATGAGCACAGCGTGGACGGATATATATCGCATATTCCAAACTAGAAACTAAAAAACTAAGAAATTAAAATAATAATAATAATAATAATAATAATAATAATAATAATAATAATAATAATAATAATAATAATAAAATATATAATAATATATATTATAGTGATGATAAAAATAATGATAGTAGTAGTAGTAGTAGTAGTAGTAGTAGTAGTAGTAGTAGTAGCAGTAGTAGTAGTAACATTTTATTTTATCTCCGCATGCGGGGTAAGTACAGATATAAATCATACAAAAAATAGTAAAGCAAACAAACACACAAACTACAGACAAAATTACATACTGTGGTTGTAGGTAAAAAAAGCAACATAATGCATTACAGCTAAGGTCACAAATGTACAACCAAAAGAGAAAAAACCTTCAAGTCATACAATAAATGATATTAAACATCGAAATGCTAACAATCGATATAATAAAAAAAAATTAACGCAATCACCAAACCAGAAGATCTGCACATTAGAACTTACCCCGCCAGAATGAGTCATTTGCTCAGTATTATTCCAACCCAGGCCAAGGGCTTAACATCGTCTGCGAATCAGACGTATCATTGGTCCTGTGTATACCTCAACCGACTTCTAAATCAGTTGAAGTTATGTGATGGGGAGTCTTTATCTGTCGTCCGTCTGCCCCTTCATCCTCCTGGCCTCAGCAATTTACATGTTCGATTTCTGCAAACTGTCAGTCAGATTCACTACAAAATTGGCGGGGATTTACGTCGCGTAGTCCTATGGCAACTTTTTCAAATGGTTATGCTCCAGTGATTATTGGGTTTTTTAATGATTTTTCAAAACTGTGCACCAAAAAAGCAAGCCAGTTGCCTCGAAATTGGATAGGGATACTTAGACTCTAAATTGTTCAACATGTGCTGCAATTTTTTGTTTCTTGTTTTACGAATTTTGTGTTTTCGCTAGTTTCGACTTCTTGAAAGTCAATATCGATTTCAATGGAAATTCCAATTTTCGACTTCTCTACTTATTATAATATTTATTTTGGTTCATATTTTTTGAAATCTAAAAAATATCCCCGGCATATGCCATACGAATTGCTTGGAAACTGTAGTGGGAATTTCTAGGGATTCCCAGATGTTAATTTGTTCAATTGGTGGTACTACGATTATCTTTCTTTTTTTTTCTTATTTTTAAAACATGTTTTCCCATTTCATGACCCTAACCAAACTATAAGTTTGATCCGCTTGACAGGTAGTGGGAATGTAGCTGGAAGACTTGATCTCCACCAAATTGTTTACTACTTGGTAGTGCTGTCTTTTTTCTGATTTTCAAGAAGCTGTGAAAACAAGGACATTCCGTGAGGTGATATGTACCTGTTCTGCCTTATATCGTAGTAATGATGGATGTAGACACGTGGGTACTCTTAAACACTAACTGGAAAGTACATATTTGCTTTCTCTCTTTTGATGTTGTTTATTTGACTTTTTCTGAAATAAGGGCTAATATCTCGGTATTGGTGGATCATAAGGTCATGGTTAATATTTAGCACTATTAGGAAAGTACACATTGGGTTTCTTTTGATGTTGATTTTGACCTTCAATGACCTTGAAATGTCAAATTGATAAATTGGCGTCTATCTAGGTAATGGTCAATTCCCTTACTTTTCATTCAGTTATTGACCCCTGAACTGTGTGGGTGAAGACTGATATGACAAAACTATTGAGCAGCTAAAACACACAATTGTACAAGGAAGTGGTGTAAAATACCATTTTACCGTTCTATTAAAATTACAGTGCTGCTTTTGGTTTAAAAACGCTCAAACTCGGTGGCGTTCAAAAATTCTGATTAAAACTGTTCTATGCTAATAATACTCTAAAAGCGCATGTTCTTTGTCCAGCATTAGGATTACTTTGGGGAAAAGCATGCTTTTCTACTTATTATGTTATTGTTTACAATACTGAACACTCTGTGAAGTATTCAGGATCTACACTATTCAATCATTGCTATATCTATACACCCTGATGTGCATGTATTCTTTCTCTCACTGACAGTCACTTCAAACAATTTAAAACCTGATCGCTAAGTGCGTCATGTGCAACGAATAAGAACTGTTTTTCCTGGTAGATTCTGGAGTCTTTGAAGCGTATCTAGCTTTGCTTGCTGCATTTAGAAATATTGTATCACAATAGTGGAAAATTGGTACAGCAAGGACATTATGTAAATGCAAAACTAAATTTTCATCCATATTAGCTGTGATTTGCTGTTGTATGCCAATTAGCTGCCTGAGCTTTTTGTACATATTGGTCACATGGTCATTCCAATTTTGTTTAGCATCTATTATGATAGCAAGTACTAATAGCTGTTTACATTCTCTATTTCAACATGCCTAATCCAAACTTTGGGAATAGGTTTCTGTTTGCGCCACTTAATGTCGTCAATTTGAAGTTCGTAACATTTTGGAGCATTTGCTTACATACAGCCAACAAGATACTTTTTGAAGTTTAGTTTGTGGACGATATGGGATTTCATTTGTGTCTGAAGAGACGTATAGCAAAACCGTGTCATCTGTATATAAGACAACTTTAGCATATTTTATGCAGTGGCTTAACTCATTTATATACAGCACAAACAATAAAGGGGCGCACCGTTGTGCCATGGGATATGCTGCAGCATAGAACTAGACACTCGGGGGGGGGGGTAACGTTGCTGAACTGCAAACATTATTTACCTCCACTTGAATAGTTTTGGAAATATTTCAACTCAGTACCCGATACACCTATACATTACAGTTTTAAAAGAAGAGCGTAAATGCTCTTGAATTCGTTGGAACGTTTTTCTACCCAATATGAAAATCTCGGATTTACTTACCTTACCAGCACAACAAAGCAGTACTTTTGATAGGGCAGATTATTTGGAATATGTCATTTTGTGTCAAGAGCTCACAATGGACTCCAAGCGGAAGGTTTTGTGTGGTTCACGCAGCAACAAGTACGGGGCTTTAAAATGTGGCAGCCACACAACCAGCCCCAAATATGAGTGGATATTACACGTGCTTACTGTGACGCTGCTATTGTCAAACGATGCTGCAAAAACTCCTGGACCACAATCGACACGGGTTAAAAACCCTTTTGCTGAATGTGACCAAAATATCAGGAATAAGGATAGGTGTTGTCTTGTCAGGTATGCGAGACAAAGTACCACGTCAACTGCACAGGTTTGATGAAATAAACTTTTTATTACAGATAGGGCATAGACAGGCATTCGACAAGCAATACATGCTTTGTTTTCAAGTTGATAACACGCTATTACACCATCCTGGATAGGATCAGGAAATTCCTTATTCTATTATAAATCTGCGTGAAGTTTAAACATATGTATGTCCAGATTAAAAATAGGTGTTTAATTTAGATGACTGTTAAACATCCACTGAAAAATATTGGTTTCAAAGTTATCTAATCGGTAGAATGCAGTCTGTGGCAATAGGTGGACAAACATCTGCACCCCTACCTGTCACTATAGGTATGCCACAGGGGTCGATTATAGGACCCCTCTTGTTTATGCTATATTTAAATGACTTACCTAGCATAACTGACGAATGTCTTTCGACTATGTATGCAGATGATACTGAAATTGAACATGCCTGTGAGCTCAAACATTATCAAATCCTAGAAAGCACCATAAATAACGACCTAAAAAAAGACTAAAAATGTATTTTAATGAAAACAGGCTTAGTGTCAATATTGACAAGTGCCAGTTTATGCTGATAGGAACATACCAGTCTGTACGTAAAATACCCGAGCTGAATATCCATATTGATGATCAACATGTGCAACAAGTTAGCTCGGCAACATATCTTGGAATGCACATTGATTCGAACCTAAAATGGGATCTTCACATTGATAACATGGTTAAAAAAACATATGATAAAATTGCAATTTTGCGATTCCTAAAAAAGATTGTACCAGTGGAGACACCCAAACGTCTCTGCAATGCTATAGTACAACCGCATTTTGATTACGCTGATGTAGTGTATAATAATGGTTTAAAAACAGATCTTGACAGACTCCAGAAACTTCAAAGAGCTGCAAGTTTAATCTTGGGGTCGTCATTTAAAACTAACAGGAATGAAATGTTTAAAAAGCTGGGGTGGTAATCACTTCACACTAGACGTAATATGCATGAATGCATAATGCTCTTCAAATGTTTAAATGGCCTGGCCCCCAATTACTTAAATGAAAAATTCAAACTCAATAGTGACTTACATTCTTACAATAAAAAAATGCCACAGACACAGTTATCGAAAAAAAACCCAAAAACAATATTTCAACAGTAGTTTTAGAATATCAAGTACCAAACTTTGGAATGAACTCCCACAAGACTTAATAACCTGCTCGACTATTGGGTCATTTAAGAACAAAGTGTTTAACCATTATTTGGCAAAGGTACAGTTTGAGTAGTCTGTTGACCACTCTATCGACTATAATCATTATGTTGTAGTATAGTATAGATAGTCTGGACACATTTGTTTTATATGGATTATGAAAGAAGTCAAGCATTGACTTATCGAGTCACTCTCCATGGCACAGATGTTAGCGTATACTTCCTACCTTGCCTAGTGGAGGAAACCGAAGAACTCGGAGAAAACCACCGTGCACTGTTAAAGTGGTAGGAACTTTTTCCACATGCTGCCCAGGACGAGAATCGAACCCGGGTCGCAGAGGTGAAAGGCGAGCGTCTTACCGCTCAGCCAAACGTGCACCCATGTTGTATCTCTAGGTTACAATCTTTGTTTTTGTAATATATATCTATTATTGTCGTATTTGAATGTATGAACATGTGTGAGTGAGTGTGAGCGATTCGGCCACCAAAAAAAGTACTTGTACTAAGTGTATCACCGAATTAAGATAAAATTTTTGACTTGACTTGACTTGAAAACAGAGTTGATATTATGAAGTTCACAGTACCACTTTAAATTGTGCATGCAAGATCAGCTGCACACATAGCTGTCACAGTCCTCTTTTTTGCAGATATTCCAAAATTATGCCGATAGCCCGGCAAACTTTATGACATGCTACACATTATATTATATTGTCTGCTCTCTTTGAAACAGCGTTGTTCACTAATTTTGCTGCGCATGCGTGTGTTTAGGCTCTGGTATGTGATAAATATGTTTGAAGCAATTTGCCAAATTGGCCAAATTTGCCCCCCTCTTCCCAAATTATCGACCGTTTACTCTTCGTTTGATCGCAACTTCCTGGCAAGTGACATTTGAACCTTTATACGTGTAAGTTTCTGGCCCCTCGTAGCTTTCAAAAATACATGTGCATCCTACAGACTGATTAACTTTTAGAGGTCTTTGTCTTTGTCAATCTCAACCCCTCTCTTGTCAGTTTGGCTGGTCCATATCAGTAATTAGTTCATAGATGTGAGTCTCAAAGATCTGTTTAATCTTGAGATCTTTTAACTTGATAAATTCCGGTGCCAGGCCTGAGATGTGCATATGTACAGAACACTTAAAAACCCCACAGGTTCCGCAAAGTGCGACTTCTTTGTTTCTTTTGTTTGGTCATTATCTTCAACACTTGTCTGTTGTCTTTGTCATCCGAATGTTCAAATGTGGAACAGTAAATGACGCACTGTCACTGCCAATGAACAAAAATACGTTCATTATCAAACCCTTTCATGTCAATTATGTCAATTGTATTATATATAATGTGGGCCAAAAAAATATGCTGCATATTTTCACTGTAGTTTAAAAAAAAATCGAATACAACAATTGTTATGATATTTTATGCACATTGCTACGAAACACGTCAACTGCAAGACCTGAGAGCGATATGTACATCATTCTTCCTAAAGCGAGAATGACTTATCATTTCCATATGAAATCATAAACTAGAAGCTGCACGTTTTGGGTAATGGTTTGTCTGATATAGTATGACCGCGGCAGATAAGCGGAGTGCCACAGAATATTATTAGTATCTTGCAAAATCAAATATTTGGGCAGCACGGGGTGTACTCTATGTTGGAGTGTTAAATATAGTTTTTTTGGGGGGGTGTGGTAAAATCCAAAATCCATATTCCAATGTGGTCACATGACCGAACGATTGTTAAAGCTTTAAGTTGTGACGCGCCGAAAACAATGATGTATTGCATTAACACGAGATCAATTGTGCATGGTGATGCTCAATTGTACGTCAGATGTGACGCGGTATGACTATGACCAGGGTGAACACAGACAGCACATCCGATCGGTGTTGAAAGTAGGTCTATAAGGCATAACTTTCGGGTAAATACCCAGTCAAACATAGTTATCAATGCAACTATGTTTGTAAACGCTAGTTTTGAAGTCACGTTTATAAACAATTTCTGTACGTGCCCACGTGTTATTGGCCTCTAGGTTTCTCAGCTATCTATACTGATCAAAGCAGACGTACTGTAAACATTCTTTTAGGTGATGACACAAAACCCCAACCTGGCCCAGTGAAACCAATATGGAATATGCTCTAAGCCTGTTAAAATTAACGACCAAATTTACTGTAAAGCCTGATGCCATAGGACATGCGCTGGAATGACCAAACAACAATAAACCCATTGAGGCCAGGTACTTAACCCTTTCCCCCTTGAATTAAGACTGAGTCAACAGCTTTCCTTGGCATGGGTTGGGATCTTAGTGCCAAACCCATGCCAAGGAAAGCTGTTGACTTGGGGCTTGCGATTTGATAATTCTCATGTACATTTCTCAGTCAAATTGTTTTTCATGACTGTTGAAATTAGTTGAAAACACTGAAGCAGACGACATTTGACCACCAGCCGGTTTTGGCTAGTTTAAGGGGGAAAGGGTAAACGGATGGACTTGCCTCTCTACTCTGACAGTGACTCGGAACATATACTTCCAAATTCTGTCTCAGACTCTTCTTTTAACAACACTAGTTTTGTTACAGGAAATTCAGGTTCATTCAACAGCAGTATAGATGAACAAGACCACGGAAATCAGCCTTGTGATGACATTATCAAGTTGAGGATCAGATTTAAAGACAAGATAATTCTTGCTCATCTGAACAGAAAAAGCTCTCGGCATAAGTTTGCAGAAATCCTTCCAGTATTATATAGAAACATTGTGGATATATTATGCATGAAGCAAACAAAATTGGATGAGTACTTCTCTGACTTGCAATACACAATGGACAATTCAACCTATTCCGTAATGACAGAAGTGAACATCAGGGAGGCGTTCTTGTTCACGTGCGCTCAGACCTTGCTGTCCTGTGCCGCACTGACCTATAACATCAGGAAATAGAAAGCATTGTACGAGAGCTTAACACCACTCACAACAGCAAATGTCGTATTGGAGCAGCCTACAACCCCCCCCCCCCCCAGTGCAACATATCATATGTTCACAACATATTTACCTGGTTTAACAGGTCGAATAAGTGCATTATATGACAATTTTGCTGTCATTGGAGATGATAGCAAAATGGTCATATAATGCACCTATATCTTAGTTAAGGAAACTACATGTGTGAAGGTAAACTCTAGAGACCATACTAAAACTGAAAGTATACTAGATATGCTTGCTACAAACCTATCCTGTAATATTTCGAAGAAAAAGGCTCAAAAGATTCTTAAACTGACAGGAACTTCAGGACAACAGTTAAGCCATTTCCAACAAATAAGGGTACTTATCGGACAAACAGTATAACCCTGTTTGAGAATTGAAAACAGTACACTGACCCACTTGAAGTGACAAATATCATGAATGGCTACTATGTCAATATAGCGGCCCACGTTGGAGACTCTGATAGAACTGATTTCTCAGATCACACAAGTATTGTGGCAACACAAATAATACCCAGAGAATAAAGATAGTTTTCAGTTTCGGCAAGTAGACTCGTTGACTGTTCATCGAAAAATTCAAGATTTGAACCCCAAAAAGGCAACAGGTCTAGACAAACTTTAGCTAAGAGTTTACAAATCACATGACCTAAATTAGCAAAGGACTTGACTGATCTGATTAATCACTCGATCCGAAATGACAATTACCCTGAATGCCTCAGGAGGCTGACATGGTATCCATATACAAGAAATCAGACGGGCTTCTCAGAAGCTATTATTCATCGAGTAATTTAGTTCGGTCTAACCTGTATTTGTGTCAGCATTTAGGAAGGGCTACGGCTGCCAGGATACACTCTTGCATCTTACAGAGATATGGAAAAGAGCGGAGCTTAAAAATGAAACTGTTGGCACAATACTAATTGAATGCAGCAAAGCTTTTGCTTATGTCCCACCCACATTTCTTTGCAAAACTCCGAGCGTATAGCCTATTAAGTAGTGCCTTGGACCTAATGAAATCGTACCTGGCAAATCGCCAACATCGGTCAAACCTTTGGTACTTTTCCAAACATTTTAAAGGGCGTTCCTCAGGGTTCAAACTTTGGACCCATTATATTCAATATTTTATGCTCATACATTTCATATTCCCCAGGCTAAATACAAGAGGTTTGGACAAAATTCATTTCATTTTGTGGCCCCAAAAATTTTGAATAGCTTACAAATCAATATCAAAATGAGCACTTCTCTCATTTGGTCATAGGCAGACTGAGGTCGAGCTCAATTATTACTGTAACAGCAATTGACCTCTTCCCATTCAACTAAAGTCACCGTACATGGTTGTACCTGATGCGACCGCCTGACAAGCCCATCGTGTCGAAACACTCACCCAGAGCAGTTGTTGCCAGGATGCTGGGGCACACTGCCGGGTACGTCAGGTTACTTTGAATGAATGAAATAAATGCATTTTGAAGCTTTTGCTTTGTTTCATCTTGCACAATGTGACAGACTATATCAACCCTTTCCCCCTTGATTTAAGACTGAGTCGACAGTTTTCCTTGGCATGGGTTGGGCACTAAGTGCTCAACCCATGCCAAGGAAAGCAGTTGACCTGGGGCATGTGATCTTGATAAGTCTCATGTACATTTCTCATTCATTTTTTTTCATAACTGTTGAAATTAGTTGAAAACACTGAAGCAGACGACATTTGACCACCAGGCGGTTTTTGGCCTGTTTGAGGGGGAAAGGGTTAAATGAATATCACTGATGGGAAGACAACAAAGACCTAGATAAACAGAAAGCACAGAACCTGAAATATATAACAAAAGCTACCATGCCATATAGCACAAGGTTCTCTTTTAAAAGCTAGCAATGGATACAATAAAAGTTTGCAAATTCCTCTAACGCTACTTGGTTTGTTATGGTTCTGTGCGCAACCTCAGTATTATCATTCAAAACTGGAATCTCAGCTTGAGGTAGTGCCTGCAC
Organism: Hermodice carunculata; assembly: GCA_964020975.1. Lineage (NCBI taxonomy): Eukaryota > Metazoa > Annelida > Polychaeta > Eunicida > Amphinomidae > Hermodice > Hermodice carunculata. The sequence continues at coordinate 116,997,795 of OZ026613.1, forward strand.
ATAGTCCCTCGGGTGAGTCTCCACAAACACTAAAATCCTTCGCTTGCTTTCCTTGAATATTTTAAATTCTCATTTGCATATACTTTTACTTTGTGCGGCAATATTTTACTGCAGAAATGCAAATGTGTCGCTAATTCTACAATGCATGTTACAGTTCGACATAAAATAAGGGATATTTCACTGATTTTCAAATATGACTCCGCTACATTTCAATATATGATTGCGCCATATATATATTTATATATATATATATATATATATATATATATATATATATATGTGTGTGTGCTATATGTATGTATGTATGTATGTGTGTGTGTGTGTGTGTGTGTGTGTGTGTGTGTGTGTGTGTGTGTGTGATTATGCTGGCCAAAATCCATGGATGCGTACATTTCAAAAGGAACCTTATGGAGACATAAACATGATTTGAAATGTTCGGATTTTGTGGTGATTTGAGCACCTTTCATTGACGTTTTAGGTAGCCAAATGTTTCCACAGTCCTGAGGGCTATCATAATGTGCTGTTGGTGCTTGTGAACTGGGACTAAAATGACACAGATACATCATTATCAAGTTCATTTACAAATTGGGAGAGAAATGTCCGTGAAGAGGTAATACAATATCGAGCATATAATTTACGCGATATACCACATAACATGGACAAGGGGAAGTTATGCAAACACATTCCAGACTGGTGCCTGATGTATTATTAAGCCATGGTCCTGAAAAATATGTATCGTAAAATGTTTTATGCGATATCGAAGTCTGCATATTAGCCAGCATAATTTGGCTCATAATCATGTATTTCAGTCTGCGGATAACGCAAATCTTCTAAACCCAAATTAGAACAACACACAGCTAGCTGCACAAAACAAGCGTACCAAACAGAGGCCTGGCCTACTTCATAGGTTTTTGACCCATTTTGTCATAAACAAACCTACGCACACACACACACACACACACACACACACACACACACACACACACACACACACACACACACATACGGGTATGTGTGTGTAATTTATTACATTATATTGCACTATATGTTTCTTCTATAAAGAGTTATAGGCCTTAAGCTTGGTTTCCATGTGCGCGTATTGCTTATTGCGTATTGCGTAGTGCGTGATAATTGATTGACTTAAAATTAACAACCCCATTTTCATGTATGTGTAGTGCGTAGCACGTACTGCGTGTTGCCTGTGCGTTTCAATCGATCTGTGTAGCGATGTGTACGCGTCACGCAGGGTACACGCGCGTAACATACACAAAATGGCGCCAAATCCTACCAAAGTAAACATTGTATACGTACTACGGTACAGTATACGCCTGGTTTGCGGATACATGGAAAATGGTGTACGCAGTACGCAGTACGCACGCCCAACTACGCAATACGTTGTACGCAATGCGCAATACACGCACATGGAAACACAGCTTCAAGTTCCTGCTGCGTCTTCATCAAAGGTCTTATTTCAACACTCGTGCTACAACGCGACCACATGTGAATGAAATGGACTGCAATATCAGAGTTTGACATTCCTTACACCTGCTCTGGGAATATCTTCTTGTGAGACTGCCGCTCAAGTTTGTTTTAACGCCACACAATGGTAAATATCTGACGACACCTTTTCATTTCAGCGCACTGATGCGACAACTATACGTGGCTGGGAAGCCGACTTCATTTTATATAAACACGTTCCTTCACTTTGGCAATTTGTAGCTGATATTTACATATAACGAAGGGGCATTTCAGATTGATGATGAATTAAAAATTATAATGGGTACATAATTTTAACATATATAGAAAATATTGCTAGGGCAGGAAATATCTTTATGTATTTGTCATCTTAACACTTGCGCTTCCTTAATCTTCTCTATGTATATGCAAATGTATCAGGACATATTTTGAACTACAATTGATACATTCATTGTGTTAAAATTTTACTTTTTACTTGTCTACATGTCTAAATTGAGGGGCAATAATGAAGCATTTACTCAGATAGAACGACGCATAAACATTAGGCATGTTCGAACGATTCAGATTTTAAGGGATGTTTTCCCACTTCCTTTCAAAATTAAACAGTTTGAAACAAAGAAAAGAAACAAATAATCAAACAAAAACAAATAGTTCATGGGAAGTATAGCCGATACTGAAGAGCGCATTATGTAGTTGGATGCAAGTTAAGCAGTTTTGATCGGTACCGAAGTTCATGTAACAGCTCATTTTCGCACATCTGGTTTTATATCCATTAAACCGCACAGGGAAGCAAGCACAAAGTAACACTGTCAATTGATTCATTTTAAAAACACCCACAATTTCGTTGTCGTTTTTATTTAGCGTTTACTTTTTTTTATTACCACTGTGAACATTAATTGAACAATGTTATGTAAACTATAAAATGGTGGTATTGGCTGGATATCCTTTCAAACGCCCGTAATGATTTTGATCCGATTCCTTCGCATCACAGCTGCACTCCATTCCTTCCGCATTTCCGATTACCGCTGGTGAAAATCACACAGACACCGGAATATTATGACGTGTATGAAAAATGTTTTACCTGTCGGTTGAGCAGTTGCCTCAGCCGTCAGCTCAGCGGCCTAATTTCTTTGGGCATCAATAAAATTTCGCCGGCTCAGCCGACAGTTCAGCTAAGCTGTGCCCAACTCTAGAAAACACATACGTACTTACATGCATCTCATTAATACGAAGCTTGAATTACAATATACCTTTTTTTTCCTTTGAGACAGGTTTCAAGTTCTGATATTTGGATGCCTGGTCTCCAAAGTGTGCAGTAGAACTACATATGGGTTAGTAAAACTTTTCGAGCTGGGTCCACACACCCCAAAAATATCAGACATGCGACTTTACTTCTATATCCAAATATGAATAAATAAATCATTATTATTATTATTATTATTATTATTATTATTATTATTATTATTATTATTATTATTATTATTATTATTATCATTATTATCGCTGCTTTGCCCTTCGTCATATGCATGTCTACAAGTAAACAGAGTATTGGAAGAGACTCTCTCTTGATTTGAAGGACGTAATCTACAGTCTGGAAGTTAATTAAAAGAATAAAGAAAAAAATACATGCGTAATTACGCCATAAGCCCAATTCAATTAAAACACCCTTTACATTGTTTTATCACTGTTTAGGTACATCCATAACACACAGAGCAAGGATTTTGTTTGTTTGTGGTCTATGACTATGCAAGTTTGAACAACTTTGGGGTTTAATTTAAGTAGAACGCCCAATCTAAAAATACAATTTGGTTAGTTCTTTTCGAAATGCATACATCGGGTCACATTAACTTGTGACACCTTTGTGTATATTCAAATTCAATAGGGTCTTTCTGGGTAATGACCCTTTGGTGAGTCAGGTCTATTTGGTGTCCCCTCTGTATGTATGTATGTATGTATGTATGTATGTATGTATGTATGTGTGTATGTATGAATGTATGTATGTATGTATGTATGTGTACGTACGTACGTATGTATGTATGTATGTATGTATGTATGTAATGAAATCCTTTTCTGGTGGTAATTTTGAATTTGATTTTGCTATTTAGACAATGATAGTGGCTGGATTAGCTATGGGGTGTAGAGTGACGGTGTTGTTTGTTCAGAACTAGTAATTAATTATAGGAAACGCTATCGCTATAAATGCCAGGTCGGCAAACACATCAGTCGCTAATAAATTGCGTGTGGCTTTGAATCGAACGTGACAGCTAGGATTTTTTTAGGTATAGGTAAAAATGGAATGCTATGTACAACGAGTTCACGATGAAACTATATACACAGTTCAACAGCTTAAAATCCGTACTCAACATCTTCAGAACATCACCCCCGGCTGTGGCACAGATCGCACATTGAGCAGTAGCACGTAGGGCCAAGCCATTTTTGTAAAAGACGTTTGAAAGGAGGCAGTGCAGTTGCTGCTTTTACGGCTGGGGGAAGCGTGTTCCACAACTTGGCCCCTTTATAATGTATAGAGTTTCTTCCATAGGTGATCGTATTGTAAGCAGGCTGTTGGATTTTGTCTTTATTTGCTCGTTGCAAAAGATTGGAATATGACATACTATGGTCATTGAAAACAAGACGAAGAACTTTTTCCTGGGTCTTTCCCATTTTCTTTGCGTCTGTTTCTCCGCATAGGTGCCAGACAAGAGGGCAGTAGTTGAAGTTGGATAATATGAAAGCATTGAATATTTGCATCTTTTCTTGCTGACTGAGAATCATGGCGAACGTCTTAAAACACTTATTTGAGTTAATACTTAAGTACAAAGCTGAAGGATATCAGGTTTGCAATGGCAGCCTGCTTACATATGTAGGTTGCATGGTCATTAAATTTGAGTGTTTCGTCTGTGTAAATGCTTAGTAATTTTACAGATTTTTCTGGCTTGATTTGGACACCATCTATTACAAAGCAAAAGTTTTCCCTAGGGCATGAGATAATTGATAGACAGTAACATTGCTTGGAGCCTATCTGGATAAGCCTTCATGCCATTTACAAGAATATCAACTCGCATTGGGTATCAGTCAGGAACTGCTTTACAACAGGAAGAGCCCCTATAACCGGAAGTGTACCTATAACTGGAAGTGCCAAGATACGATAAACTATTATAGGTCTTGAACCAGTAATCCCCCAAGATCGGGTCACCTGATCCACAACTTTTGATCCAGTAATGAATACTGTTGCTGTGTCTATCGGATGTTAGTATCACCGGAGCAGAGCATCCCAAATTAAGTCCCAAATTAATTAAGTAGAAAGGCACTGCTACTCTAGAAATATTTTAAATCATTTGATAAACTTGTGTATTTTTTGAAACATATTTAGCGCGGAACGGTCAATCATGTCGGTAAGGTACACAAATGCCACTGTAAAAAAAAATGTAATCACATCCCCCCCCCATATGACAGGAAGAATAGTGAACCTTCAGGATGGACTGTCATCCCTCAGCTTTGTTTCTGGTCGATAGTCCATTACCATCCCTTAGGTTTACAGTTCTTCCTCTCACCCACAGCCAAGGGCACCATTTGTACATTATCCACCCACGAGACGTTGGCCATTTCAAGATAGATAAACATATAGGTAACACTTCTTACATCGCTGATGCAAAGAACTTCATCGGCTAATGATATTACTTTTGTCAGCATGCAGGTCAAGTCAAATTGTTTTTTTTTTAACGATGAAACCTGTTTCCTGTGTTTGAGATATATCATCGATTTCAAGAGAGATTAACAGAGAGGCAACATGTTTTACATTGCTCATGCCACAAGCTGTATTGACTTATGATAACCCCTATGTCCAACATGCAAGTTGCCTGAAGTTAAATCGGTATTCTAACATGTCTGATGCTAAGGCCTGTTTTTATATTATGTAGCTTCCTCTATAATTGAAAGAATCATAAATTCGGGTCCAAAGTCACGGCATTTAATATTGTCCACCTGAAGTACATTGGTCATATCAAGATACGTAGAGAAACAGGTAACGCCACACATGTACCAGAGAAATCTTAACTTGTATATGAATACAGGAAATTGTAAAGGCAATAGCATGTGCCTACCATCATGATATAATTTCGTATTTTCAACAAGTCAAGCCTCTACTGTGTATCTGTCCACCAGATGCAGCAAAATGCTTTGACACTATCTGGCATCCAGGTTTGTTTTCAAATTTTTAAACGTGTTGTCCAGTTCCAACTGGATGCTTTTATTTATTTATGGCATTCAAAGTTACAAGCTGTAGTAAAATGGCAAGGTCGATATAGTGAGGTTTTGCATGTACCAAGGCGCACCCGAAAGGGAGTTTATTGTCTTCAAGGTTGTTTGATGTATTTTTAATGACTTGCTTCTCGAGCTATATGCTACAGAATAAGGCGTGAGGTTAGGGTCAGGGCACAGGCACAAACCCTGAGTTGAATGTTTTAATAACTTTTCTATCATGACGAACCGCCTAAAAGGCTGTACAAATCACACTCACACTACAAGTATCAACATCACATCCAGGCCCATCAGTCTGTAGATGACGATTACTGCCATCTAGCGGTTATTTAAGAAGTGACTCGGATGACAAGGACGCCGTGCATGGCAACGGTCCTTTTAATAGCTCCAGGATCTTGGGGATTTCGCATGGAATATGTAAACTTGAAAATGTATTTCACCACCGTAGCATTTTATTACAAGCACAGAACAAGGTGATATCTACAAGGAGCACTGGCCCATTTTATTGCGAACGAAATTGAAAGGAGGACATGGTCATAATGTGAATTTTGAACACGATTTACAAGGTCAAGGCTATGGAATTATTGACATATTTTCACACAGATGTCGCGGCAGGCATGTAAACAAGGAAATGCAACCGCTTTACTACTCAAGCAGTTTGTCTGTCGGTGAACTTTTCCGTAGGCAGTGTAGTGTATGCCTATATTACCCCGTAATATTGTTCAATACTTCGTCGCTTAGACGAGCAAATTGTTCAGTCTATATGGATATGGTCAATTCAGAGTGTAATCAGACAAACATAAGAGTTAATGTATGAACCAAACGTTTACACTTTCAGAAGTTAATAACGAACAAGAACAGTTACAAGGAAACATGTAGGTTTAATGAAGTTTAGCACCAATCAGACTGTGCGCTGCAGTAAACAGACACAGTAAACAGAGATGGCCGATACAATAGATCCTTTGCGAAATGCAGTTGGTTTACCCATTGAAACAGGCCAAAATGCGCTTTTTATGTGACAAAATATTCCAACATTGTGAAAACTTCTATATGCGTTTACTCGATTGATTTTGCTGCCGGAAGTTGAGAGATTTTTTTTTTTTGAGGTGAGCGAAGTTCACAACGCTAAACTTATTCGCAAAATCGGCAAACCAGTAGCAGCGGGTAAAAAAGTACCTGTACTGTGTACCCGAAAATATGCCCTACTACTTGCTGAAAGTAAAACTGGCTCTAAAAATGCACATTACGTTCGGGGAAATATGGTAAATGCAAAAACTATTTTTAGCATGTTATGGCTTTTGGCAAAGTAAAAGAAGTACCAGGAATCATTGCGCAATATGGAGCGGCCCTTTTGTTTTTTATTGTAGTTATGCACAGATAAGGTGCATTTGCTGTCCAAATTCTCGTAATGCTAAAGACTAAAAATATGTAAATAGTCTTTACACAACTGAATATCAGAAGCTTCATTTTTGTGCCGGATATATTAGACCCCACACTAGTGTCGGCCAGGATAATATCGGATGTCCATCAATTATTTTAACGCCTCCTTTTTTAAAGAGCACAGTAACGGTATTTACGAATGACACACCTAGATGTCGCATAATGCTGGATATCTTCTGGCGTTGACCTGCGTTTACCCCTGCACATATTCCAGTACACGAGTAAAATGCATGTGATAAATGTTTACAATATTGGTTGTGTTTAAAGTTTCAAACAGGTGCTACATCATTGAGGTACAGATAGTGGTGAATTCCTGGTGAATCATTCTTCTATATCCAACTGTAATAGATGAATATATGTGTATACTGTAGGCAAATAAATAGTTATCTTTTTATACAGCTGTATGTGTCTTTTCTGTTTAAAGTTGAAAAAGGTATAAAGTGATATTCCTTAACATTACAAACATTTCAACAGACAAAATGATCAGTTGGAAGGCATTAAATTATTTTTAACATAATAAAAATGCATTGCAACCGTTTCTTGTCCAATTGCTGTTCCACACATTGCATTCCTTTTTTTTTTTAAGGAAGCCAACTTCTTGTGTTTCCCAGTGTAATTAAAGTGTAGAGGTGACACCAATTTTTAAGAAGGATAATCCACTTCTGGCCAAAAACTATAGACCAGTGAGTGTATTGACATCTCTGTCTAAGATCTTTGAGACTATTGTCTTACATCAGTTAAAGCCTTTTCTGGAGAGCTTTCTTCATGAAGGGATTAGTGCGTATCGAACGAAACACAGCTGTCAGTATGTACTTCCGCATCTTATTGAGCACTGGAAAAAAGCCTTAGAAAAAAAGTGAATACACTGGAGCAGTGCTAATGGACTTAAGTAAAGAGTTTGATTGCTTACCACATGAGCTTATTGTTGCCAAGCTGCACAAATGTGGAGCATCACAAAAATCATGTGCTTTTATTTGGTCTTATCTCAATCAACGACAACAACGTGTTAAAATCAACGGCATTGTCAGTGACTGGCTCCTCGTTTCTAAAGGAGTGCCACAGGGGTCTATAATTGGACCGGTGCTGTTCAATATTTTCATCAATGACCTCTACTATGTGATAACGGGTACCAAACTTTTTAGCTATGCAGATGATAATAATTTGTCTGCTAGTGCTTCTTCCAAAGAGGATATTTTACACCTTCTTCAGTATGAGTCCTCAAGGGCGACCAAGTGGTTTGCTGACCATTAAATGGAGGCTAATCCAAGTAAATTCCAGGCAATTTTCATTCAACAACATAGAGCCAGGGGAGAAGACAAGGTGGCTCTTGAGGACACTGAAAATACTGCCAGTGACTCTGTAAAACTCTTACGCGTTCTTTTGGATACTAATTTAAATTTTGATAATCAAATTCCCGAGGTTTGTCGAAAAACCTCAGCTCAAATAAACGTTCTTCAGAGATTGGCCAAGACCTTGGACTTCTCTTCGAGAATGGCCATTTTCAAATCATTTATATCCTCAAATTTTAACTATTGTTCTTTAGCTTGGCATTATTGTTGTAAAACAGTATGATCCAGAAATGCGTGGCATAATCCCGACGTGAACTGGCCACTGCAAGTTGGCATATTCGACTTGTAATATAACATCGAAAGAACGCATAGTTAAGTGTATGTGAGGGATGCTAGACAAACTACCAAACTGCATATATATATATACATACATATATATATATATATATATATATATATATATATATATATATATATATATATATATATATATATATATTTATATATATATATATATATATATATATCAGAAGATTCCTTTTTTTTATATTTCAGATTTAAGGCTAAATATATATTAAAAATTGAATGCGTATTTGATCTTGATATTTTCAAAACTGACTACCGCAGCTTCCATCCTTTGAAACGTAAGATCGAAGTACACTACTGAAACGAAATTGCTCATGAGGTGTACAATATCATGTAAAAATGCGAAGTAAATCACAAACACTTGTTTTGGTCAAACTGTGGACAATAACATCTGCATGTAAGTATTATCTCCTTGATCGTTTTCTTGAATTTTGCCGTTTCACAAAACATTTTAAACGAAAATAGCATGGAAGACCCATCATAATATTGTGTCATTGCAGGTTTTCCAGGCCGTGTCTAGCGCCAAGTACCCAGAGTACAACGGGAACATCGGTTAACTTGTCTTCCATTTTGACCCTGTAAGACCGAGGTATGAATGTCAGAAAGGTCTAGTTTTTTTATTTATTTTTAAACTGATAATAAATATAAGTTAATACACGCCATGCACAACCAAATGATATACACCTCACGTTTTCGGACATTAATTAATAGTACAGCTGAGATAGGTAAAATATACTAAAGTACAAGCATCTGCTGGAACTAATCAACCACGCGCTACGCCATTTTTAAAATTTATCGATAACAAGCCGAAGCCCTGGATGATCGACATCAGGATAATTCATCGTACATAATTTGGAACATTTAATAGAAAACCTACCCCTTGAGCAGGGTTTCAAGGGGGAATGCGTAAAAAGATGACGGTCTTTTGGGGGGTTGATCTTATCCCCCAAACACCATTCAGTAGTACTTTCACAAGATCTGGTATAGCGGCAGGCAAGCGTGGCCGATACCATGCAGACAGGCGTTGCTGCTCAGTTTGACAGCGACATCAGGCGGACGTTCTGATAACTGAAAACTGTTAGTCCTGTGCGCACCTGACCTTGCATTCCCAACCTGACGTGGTCCTGTAAACTTCAGAATGATATTTAGTCAGCTTTGCTTACGATCATCATCATCATCATCATCATCATCATCATCATCATCATCATCATCATCATCATCATCATCATCATCATCATCATCATCATCATCATCATCATCAATGTTGCTAATATGTGCATACCGCCTTACGGATTTGTCCTCATTTTCATAATTTGTCAAAAATCAGATAATTACAACACCACCACGTAGTGAACCAGTTTGGACACCAAGTTCACGTATATTCCAAATTGGTTTGAACAGGATTCAAGTTACATGTTTTCTTGTTTTTATTATTTTTTGGAGGGCCACCTTCTGCGCAAATTAAGGTCTAGGGATCTCCAGAAGTGTCACTGTGTAATTTCAGAGCAATTAGCCAGTTTGGGAGAATATTTCATTTCGATTAATTTTGAAAAAAAAATAAAAAAATAAAATAAAATAAACTGAAAAATCTATAATCAATAGAGCATGACTATTTGGACACACTTCGTAGAGATCCACCTAAGGTACATTCCCACAAAGTTTGAAGTGATCTGGATGACGGTTTTGGAAAACTGAAAAAGTGAATTACCATTGCAATCCCCAAGATTTACATGGTAATGCATGGGAATGCATGCATTTACATTCAAGAACCTGAATTTAAGAATTTGTTAAAAATCAGGGATCCAGAGCATCATCACCTAGTGAACATGTAATTTTAAAATACCCACAAGCTACATTTCAACCGAATTTCTGAACATACTGAGAGACACTTTTTGAGATGAAGAAGCAAAACCTGCAACTGCACGAAAATTCGTGTAAAAATTAAAAGAAGCTCCACCTCTTGAACAATTAAGGTCTAGAACTCTCCTTTTGTAATTTCGAAGCAATTGGCCAAGTGGTTCTAGAGAAATGTTTTTCAAGGTTTCACACACACACACACACACACACACCCACACACCCACACACACACACACACACACACACAGTCAAAATATCTAAAATTTATTCGAGCGTAGCCATTTCAACAAAATTACAAAAGACCTATCTAAGGTACACTCCCACCAAGATTGAAGTGAATCTGGCTAACGGTTTTTGAGTCGAAAACGTGAATAACACTTTCAATCCCGTTGGACCTCAACAGTCATCACAAGAAATGTATGCATTAACCAAGTAGACACACGAATGGAAACATTCATTTTAAATCAGGGATCTAGAGTATCGACACATAGTGAACAGCTCTGTTTTGCCCTCTCACAAGGTACATTTCCACCAAATTTAACATGCATAATTCCGTGAACAAGTGGAAAATAGCATCATAACATCTTGACAGAAGTAAGGTCCGGGAGTCCCCTTAAGTGTCCCTATGGAATTTCGAAGTTATGAGCAGAGCCGTTTTGGTGACGAGTTGTAAGTGCTGCCAAAAAATGAACTGGAAAAATCACTAGTGCATAACCATTTGAAAAAAATTGGTTGATCCCTGCCTGTATTAGATGGCCACCACGAAGTGGATCTGGCCAATGGCTACGGAGAAGACGTTTAAAATGTGAATTTGGGACGGACGTGGGACGACGGATGGTTGACCATCCTATAAGCTCAGCTTACTGACTTGTCAGTGAGCGGAGCCTAAATGACCCTGATACATCTGGCGGGACAAATCGTACTAAATTGACCGGAGGTGTCTGATGTGTTCCCAGTTGAGTGTGCTTGAGGTGTCTGGTGGCGTGTTTCATTCCTATATGCAAAGATGACACAGTCAGTTGAGGTAAAAGCCAGTAAGAAAGTGCAAACTTGTACCAGCCTGTTCTGTCGTCTGCTCAACATCAACAGAACTAGCCTGAGGCATAATAACCGACGATTGTCTTTGGAGCTGATGAACATTGTGAAAAGTTTATGCTCTTTTGAAATGTTTTACAAAATAACAAGCATTACACAAGTGATAATTGCAAAAATAAGTAGGACTAAAATACCAAAAATAATTGACATTTGGCAGGTCAAACCATGAGCTGAATGTAAGTTATGTTTCGAAGGAACAAGTTTTTCTGTAATTTACAAATGAATAGTTTTTCTCCAAATCGTTCAGCATGTACCCACTTAATTCCACTTTATCCAAAATATCAACATGTGTAAAATAGGACAGAAATTGACTATCTGTAAGATGTAATGACCGGCTCTCCAAACAGCAGCTTCAGTGTCAACTATTGATATAATATAACCCTGCACATATGGACAACCATTGTACCACTTAATCATATTTATGAATTTCCTTAACTTATTTGGCGACATCAAAGAATATTTAGTCATATCTGTAAATGTTTTGCGAAATACATATTTGGATATATCAATAACTATTTAAAAAACTCATGGTATTCCACTTATTAATACGATTTTCATATTGGTGGAAGTTATCAGCAGGGTGACACCTGTTGGAAAATTTATTCTGGATCTTGGCGGCACAATGGCAGAGGAATTTAGGTCATAAGTTGTGGCTCGTACCTGTGATTAACCAAGAACCAAAATCCAGATGAATGTTTAGAACTCTTCTGTGCTGTACATGATGGTGACAATTAGTGATGTATTTATGGAAGATGTTGTAGCCACAGGTTCCATGTCTTAGGCGGGAGGTAAAGGGAAGAGATGTAACTGAAAGTGCGTCGTGAGGTGTAGTCATCACATCACGGACGCTCCTGAGGGCCCGTCCTTGACTATCTTCTGAAGCTTCGTTGTATATGTGCCAAACAATGGAGAGCAGATGCAATTGGACAGGGTAAATTACTGGACAGGGTAAATTACTGGACAAGATAAACTGCTGGACAAGATGAATAACTGGATGACTGGATAGGATAAACGACTGAATGACGAAAGGATGAATGGCTGGACAAGATGAATAACTGAATGACTTGATAGGATGAATGACTGCATTGGATTAACAACTGGATAGGATGAATTACTGGATGACTGGATAGGATGAACGACTGAATGACGATATGATGAATGACTGGATACGATGAATTACTGGATAAGATGAACAACTGGATAGGATGAATGCCTGCTATATCAATAGGTTGCAATTTTATTCAGTAGCTTTCGGAGTGTGTTCAAAACATTCAGTGGCCAGTTGATTTTTTTTACAAGCTTTTGAAACACGTGTCTCGGCGTCGGGTATAAAGTCGAACTTCCAGAAGGTTTACTTTTCAAGATATAAATTTTCCATGTTTAGTTCCCAGTTCCTTTGGAGGAGTATTATTTCTAAACCATGTTGAAAAGTTTAATGTTTTGCAGGACATATGTATATTATGCGTCACCAACCGCGTACATGTTGCTGACATTAGCCTATGTTTGCCATGGATCAATACTCGGTGTCTGGACGTTTGGCAAGCCATTCTTTGATCCCTGACTGTTCCGCTACACGCTTGTACAATGCCTGCAGCTTGGGTGCTTTCGCAAAGGCGTCCGCGTTGAACTTCAGTACAGTTTCAAACATGTGGTAGAACTGTAGGTCCGCCAGAGACAGCTGCATGTAAGAATAAGAAAGGTATGATTGATCATATTTATAAAAAGTCCAGGCAATAATTGTTCTTTCGAAAGGGTACTTCTAAACACTCTAGTGCTGGAACGTCTCCCTTTCATAAGGTTTTTTACACGTCTATGATGGTGTGTTCGTACTTTTGTTTAGAATCACAATATCAAATGATAAGAAAGAAAATAAGAGGCAGAAAGAAAGAAAAGAGAGAAATAAAGATAATAAAACCAAAACATTTTATCGGAGCAACCGTTCTGCACGACTGTAATGCCAATGCATAAATTTGGTGGATGTGGCAGGCAGATTATCGGATCGAGTTGTTCCAGTACTTTTACCTTGATTATCTATGTTTGACTCATCAAAATACTGTTTTTTTCAATTTAAATCTTGACCAATAAAATATTTATGTTAATATTTCCGCATTTTGAAAAGTACAAACGGACACCAAAGCTACATAGAAAACTACTGGAAACCCGCTAACCAAGTTTTTACGTAAAGATATATCCTTGGACACGCCACGGCCTACCACAAAAGATTAATTTGGATTAGATTAACGTAAGGTCATAGACTGATTGGAGGTTTTCTTATTGTTAATTTACTTCCATTCATGAAGCGATATATAGCAAACTACATATAATAAAGTAGAATATAATTCTTAGTATATTTGAAATACTATCAGAAATAACATATCATCAATGGAAGCTTATCACAAATTATTTCCAATATAAGAAAGTGTGCTATTAATGAGACAGACCACTGTAAGGGTACACGACAGAATGAATGCGCAAAGTTCCGAGTAAGTGCCACTGAAAACTTAGCATGGTACATGCATTCAGTGATCTCCAGCAGATGTTATTTCAGGGGGAGACCAATATTGTGTGTGAAAATGAGCCCAACAGTATTTTTGCTGTCAGATGCATAAGTTTTTTTTTTTTTTACTTAACCTTCCATCAGGTGAAATGTATTAATACACAAAGTATACGGTTCTGTGTTGTCAATCTGTCTGGTGACCACCAGGTGTCATTTGGGAACAGCCATAAAATGAATTCGTCGAAAACTTTTTTTGACATGGGTCACCTTCAGACCACTTTGTTCAATGTTTTCAATATTTTTGGACACTGCCTTTGACTCGCTGCTGTCAATGGCAGCTGTTTCCTCCATGTTGGCATATTTTCCAATTTTAAAGGTCTGCTGTGCAAGCACTTGGCCAGTTTCAGCATCAATCATGGGTGTATTTGAGTTCCAGCCTGGTTCATACTTCTGCCTTTGGGTGGATTGTTATACACTGTGTCTGTCATTACTTGAAGCTCGCTGCCTCGCGCATCTATCAGCAGCCTCTGGTTTTCATCCATCTGTTCTGTGTTCAGTGCTGTGTAGTTCACAGAGCACTTGTCCACAAAAGACTACAGTGTCTTTGCATTTGGAGCATGACAGTCGAGGGCTGCAAACATAAGTCCTGTGCGTCCGTCTAAATTTGCACTTGGTACAACACACTGTCACTCTTGGACCAAGAATAAAAGTGAAGACGCCACATCAATAAAGCTTGCAGACTTTCAAATTACTTTTCTTCGCTGTCGTTTTTCTCCGGACAATATTGACGTGTTGAGCGAGCAGCTGCTGCCAGCATAACCAACGGAGCCCCTCCCGCCATTACCACAGACCAACCTTTACTAACATCTACTCCAAGAAACCAATTGCCTGTCCACCATTACCACTGGGTAACATCTACTAACGTCTTTTCTCGAAAACCTGGTGCCCATACCCACCATTGCAACAGAGTAACAGTTAACCGATTTCTGCCACCAAAATCACACAAGAAAATGCCCGGATGTAGATTTGCGTCTGCCACAATGCTTTTGCTGAAATTTCTTGTCAACTGAAATTTCTTTTCCATCAGCACTGTACACGCAACCTGTTCCCATCATATTGTTCCTGGGTAACAGCTTCCGTTGGTGTTGGTGGCCATTTTACTCCCAGTCCATATCAAGGAAAACTGTTCGCTCATATTTTACCAGGAAAGAGTTAATACGTCTGTTCTGGCAATCCAGAAGTCCCTATCCACCATGACGGGTTACACGTCAACGATTACCACAGAATAACATTTAATGGAGTATTTTATAACTAATCATTATCCTAGTAAATTTCCCTATAGCTTGTCTATAAAACCATGTACCCATGTTCAACATTACGAGAGTAACATTTTCCTGTCTTGTCTATCAAACGATGTGCGCATGCCCACCATCATCATTGAGCGACGCCTACCAATGTCTTGTCTATTAAATCTGGTGTTCATATCGACCATTATCATGTAGTACCGTTTACTTATGTGTTGTCTATTAAGCCAGGTATACATGTCCACTTCTACCTATTGAGTAACACTCACTATATCGACCATTACCATCGAGTAGCATCCACCTTTGACTTGTTTCACAAAGCAGGTGTCCATATCCACCATTACTACGAAAGTACTTTTTGTTACTGTCTTGTCTACCAAACTAGGCGTACACATCAACTATTAGCACAGAGCGACATTAAACTGAATCTTTTGTTACTAACTTGGTGTTCACAGCCACCATTGCCATAGAGTAACATTTTCCTGTGTTTTGTCTATCAAACAAGGTGCCCATGTTCACCATTACCACAGAGCAACACCCACCTATATATCTTGTCTATCGAACCAGTTGTCCATGTCCGCCACTATCTTGATGCAACATGTACCAATGTCTTGTGTATGAAACTAGCTGTTCATATCGACCATTACCATAAAGTACCGTTAACCTAGGTGGTCTTGTCTATTAAATCATGTATCCATGTCCACTTTAACCCATAGAGTAACACCAACTTATGTGTTGTCTATCAAACCAGGTGTTCATATTACCACAGAGTAGCGTTTACCTGTGCCCCGTCTCTGAAACCAGGTATCCATGCCCAATATTACCAAGCAGCAAAGTTTATTTATCTCTTTTAAGAAACCAGGCGTTCCTCTAGCATTAAGGCAGAGGAACGTTTTCTTGTACGTGTGTCTCACAAGGCAGTGGCTCCCCTTCACCACTACGACACACGAATTTTACTTACGTCTTTTCCGACAAACCAGCCGTCCCCCCCATCGTTATCAGACAGGAAGCTCTCCAGACTGCCCACAGTGGCCACTGTCTTGTCTTCAAACTCCTTTTTAGCTGTTGCCTATACAAGTACATAGGAATATGTTAAACGCCATCATAATATGGCCTATGAACCTGCTAAATTCTCGTGAACTACTTATGTTTCCTCACGGTGATAGTTACTAATGCGCTTGATCAGGAAATAAATCTGTCAAATTTAGGGATGCTTTAAGCCAGCTATGGATCCTCGACAAATCAAACCTGATTTAAGCTGATTTAAAATGTCTAAATGTGCAGCTTTCTCTATTGTTTGGAACTCACTTTATTGTTTCCACTTGAAGCAAGTCATTCTACCTATGATCTGATTAGACCACAAAAAGATAGTGAAATGCAATCAAGTCAGCTTACGTGCAGCAGGAGAACAACCGTAACCCAAATGTAAAAACAACGGGTCTTGATACCTTGCCTGCTCGGCAACACATACACCATCTGCTTTCCACTAGTCAACTATATTTTAAAGATTTTAGGTATAGAAAAGAATACAAAAGTGGGTACATGACATATATATTATTATTTGCTCAGCAAATAGAAATCATTTTTAACATTAAAACGTACAAAAAAACAGGACGCCTATGGGCCTTATTTTCTGCCGTCATTTAACTGAATGATCATCACACAAATTCATTTCCCTAAATGCAATTCCTCGCTGTCTAAAAACAATATCACAAAGTCGTCCACAATGTGCAATATTCAAACTTTCATGAGGCAAATTACTTAATGATCTTGAAAATCAAGGTCACCAAAAATTTTACATAGTTTGACCATTGACCATACAAATATTTTGTTTGAATAATGTAGTTCCATCTCAGTTTATTAGCACAATAATGAACTTAAGGTGCTTTTGATACATATGAAGTTATGAAGTTGGTTCCAATTATTACCACTAGTTGCGTTACCATTACTCCACATGTCAAAAACCTTGGCCTTTACAAAATTCCTTAAATAGTATATGGAAACATGTTCACAAGCGACAATAATGACCCAGACAAATAATAACAAGAAGGTTGTGTGAACAGCCCATGCTCAACTGACCTAGACATTCATCATACCTGTGGCTCGGTGAACTCGGGATAGGATCAAGGTCACCCATGTACCAAGTAAGTCTGACCTTTATGGAAGAACTTTAACGTGTGCAACATAGAGGTCCCAGTTCAAGTATTTTCAAGTTGTAGTGAAGAGTAAAATTCATGTGTGTTGCATTGTGATTTAGAAATCAGGTCAAGGTCACTCATGTACTGTCTAGACATGACCATCATGGAGAACATTAACATGTCCAACATCAAGGTCCAAACTCAAAACAGATCTCAAGTTATCCAGTGAAGAGTAAATTTCATGTCAGTTGTTCTTTGAACTTGCGAATGAGGCCAACGTCCAAAAACCACTGGAGAATGACCACTTGCGCAAAATAAGTAGACATTTATAAAAGGTACATTCCTAACACCTTTGGCACAAATCTGGCCAAAGCATTCAAGTTATAACCTATTAGAACTTTTGAAAGACCCCCCCCCCCAAAAAAAACCATAAAAGATCCAAAAATCACTGAAGCTTGACTATTTCAACGAAACTTGGTAGAGCCTCACCCAAAGTACATTGCAACCAAATTTGAAGTCAACATGACTGTCAGCTTCTTGGAAGAAGTCAAAAATGTGAATTAACATTAGAACACCCATTGACTTACGTAGTAATCAATAGGAAAGTTGCATTAATTTTACCGATAAGTACCCGAATAGAAAAATCGTTAAAAATTAGGAATCCACAGCAGTGTCACATAGTGAACAACTTTATTTAACCCTTTCACGAGGAACATATCCACAAGTTTCAGCTTGGTTCAGGAGAAGAAGTCATAAATAGGAAAAATAGACAAAAAATGATAACAAATAGAATGAAATTACAGCGCTAGCTGGTGAATAAATTAAGAACTACGAGTGTCTATGAGTGTTCCTGTGTGATATCAAAGCAATTGGGTGATAGTTTTTTTTTAAAACAGACTTTCTAAGATTTGCTTCAAAAAAGAACAAGATAATCATAAAAAAATCACTGCAACATGGCCATTTTTAGAAACCTGGTAAGGACCCACCCAAGGTACATTGCCATCAGGTTTGCAGCCAATCTGGCAAACTGTTTCGGAGAAGAAGTCGAAAATGTGAATTATGGACCGACGGACGACTGACAGACAACATACCATCCTCAAAGCTCTGCTGACTGGCAAGTCAGCTTAGCAAATAATAATAATAATAATAATAATAATAATAATAATAATAATAATAATAATAATAATAATAATAATAATAATAATAATAATAATAATAATAATAATAATAATAACTAGAACAGACTGATTTTCCAACAGAAAATCAAATGTCTCCCGGTGGAACACTTACGTCTCTGAATAAGCTACAGGTGATAACAAATAACAAATGACCAAGTTTGCTTGAAAATTACAATCCCATTTTAGCTCTCACCTAGATACATTACTCTAGCAATTTTCATCAAGTTCTTCAAGACTTATTGCAGAGAAACCAATTTCACATAAATGACCCTGTGACCTTGAAAATTAGGTCAAGGTCACCTAAATAATATCCCAACCTTGGTCTTACCTTGATACATAATCCTACCACGTTTCATCAAATTCCATCAAGTTCATCAAGACTTATCGCACGGAAACCAATTTCACATAAGTGACCCTGTGACCTTGAAAATTAGGTCAAGGTCACCCAAATACAATTAACCTAGGTCTTGCCTAGATACATAATCCTACCAAGTTTCATCAAATTCTGTCAAGTCCTTCAAGACTTATCGCACGGAAACCAAGTGTTGAAGAACCTGAACAACAACAACAACAACAACAACGACAAGAAGAAGAAGAAGTGGAAGAAACGGGCACTAAAACAATATGTCCCCCGGCTTCCACCGGGAGACATAATAACAATAATAATAATAATATTAATAATAATAATAATGATGATGATGATGATGATGATGATGATGATGATGATGATGATGATAATGATGATAATGTGCATTAGCCCTTAGACTACATATTTTTCCTAGATACACAAGAGACATGCATGGGTTTTATGTTTGGCTATTATACCTTGCATTTACAAGCAAGAACATATGCATGTCTCGTGTTTATCCACTTATATATTCTTATTCTCGTTAATTGATCATGCGGCTAGTGATGCTCATGTGAGACACGGTGACAGCCAGAAAAAATGAAAAATATAACGCCATTTTCCTTGGAGCTGTCACAGTAGAGTTGTGATAGGGGTGTGCTTTCAAGCTGGAGTGGTGACAGGAATGTGCTTTCAATGTAGTGACTGGGATGCTGTCGAGGTGCAGCGGTGACAGAGATGTGCTGTCGAGGTGCATTGGCGACAGCGATGTGCTGTCAAGGCACAGTGATGACATAGATGTGTTGTCTAGTTACGGTTGTGACAGATATGTGCTGTCGAGGTGAAGTAGTAAGAGAGATGTGCTGTGGAGACTTTTGACAGATTCTGTGACGGTTACGTCAATGTAAGCCAAATAAATCTGTCCAGGTGTAATTTCACATTCAAACCACGGTTAATTTGTTTCAGCATATACGAGTCATACATTATGTGTCTTTGGAAGAAGCCGTCTATTTGTTTTCAGTGAAACAATTATGGAACGAAATTCGGTTGGCTAATCATGTTTCCCCAGTGATATACATGTACCAACAGGTTGACTGCACTTTGACAGAGGCTTCAGGCAGACACTTGTAGTACGCTACTTCGTAGTTCCTTATTCGAGTACTGTAGAATTAGGTGCCTCTAAAAACAGGTGCTTCTTTACATCTTCCGTAGGATATTCTCAGCACTTCTATGCATCAGATTTATGCCAGTGCCGTGTCAATCTTTACTTTCAAAGTCTTGTTTTCCAACTGAGAATTTACGTATATAAATTCCTCTTCAATATTAGTTTCATGTTCTGAATTTCTTTTGTTATGTGGGTTTCCCTTAGGTGTATATCGAGCCCAGCCAAGGAGTCTGGACCACAGAAATGCCACGGAGTGAGGCGCCCAAAACCGCTCTGACATCAGCCGCTTAAAAGGCTCATCAACCTCTCTTCACAACTGTTGAACGTAATATGGTGAACTTAAAATTCAGCATTATCACAAAATGTGTGTATCATAAGCATAGATTTTAACGGACATGGAGATTACAGAGTTTGAACCAATGACTTTTAAGCGATGGAGTTGTTGCCGGAAATTTGATTTTGTAGAAATAAACAGGCTTTCTCTTACGTCTGTTGTGTAACAAGTGGAAGCCCCCAAAATACTGGTTGCCAGAGGGGATTGTCTGCCGGCCAGTGCAAATAATTCTTGATTTGTCGTGACAAATAAATATCGCTATGCTGCTTAAACTTCATGCCACTGGTTAACCTTACACCTCCATTGCAGTTGTGGTATCATGGGTATTTTGTTGTCATGCATGCGGATAGCATGACTTTATTAAGACATTGCAGGTGCACCACCGGAGAGGGAAAGGGAAAAGGGATGGTTGCTAAATGTTTGTAAGATCGTAAATGGGAAGAAAGTCACCTTTTCGTCATCAGATTTCCCGAAAACTACCTTCATAAGTGGGGGTAATAAATCCCTGATGGCGTAGATTAAAGAGTCGATATGTGCTGCGTCTATTGCGGTTTTGCCATATTGACCTGGATGGAAAACGTCACAAAGATACGTATTACAATTAATAAAACCGAGACAATAAAACAAAATGCAGACAATGATAAATATATGCAGGACGCAACACATATGATTACACAGAAGGGTAACGCGCACAACAGTAAATTGGGACATACCTCTGCTAGCATGACCATATTTCAACCTTATCCAAGTGACTTGTATAGAATCACGTGTCCATTTCTAGTCACGGATATAGTGCATTGACAAGATTAATTCATTGATATAACTTGACATGTGTCACTTTTTATGATTCGCAATGACTTATGAATATAATATTAAAGTAAAATTATCCTCTTATCAATGGTGTACCATTTTCATGGTGCACTTTCTTTGAACCTTTAAGAACTGCGTGTTACATGGTTATCTGTCGGGCGCCCAGCTCGATGACTTGTACTCCTTTGGGAACCTTCATCACCCGCATGTGAACACCTTTTTAGTCTATGTTCAAGGGTGAATTATCGTTTTCTAGAGTGAAATTCAAAAGTAGTACCTCACTGTAGGTCACATGACTTAAACATTGTTACACGTAAATTGTGACGTGCCTGCGTCAGTGACGTGATGCATTGACATTGAGACAAAATAAATCTGGCTGCCTTTAAAAAAGGCATCCAATATCGACGTGATAATGCCGTAAGGAAACACCTCAATGCTAGCCTGCAAAGTAGACCAAATTCCATGTTGTTGTGCATTTGTTTTAACGATTCTGGACCTTTGTCGCACCGTAGTGAGTAACCCTGTGTTATGGCGATCAGACCAGTTTGCTAAAATTATAAATGATGTAATAGCTTTTCAAAAGACGCTTTGATGCAATAAGTTCCAAACTAGCTAGAAATAAAGTTGATAACGTATTATTTCCGGTTCTTTATATGTGGATTAAGATACGGAGTCGTTCAAAACTTGATTCACACTCACGAGGTTGGGTCACATAATGGACTGGAGACTATAAAGAAGTTGGTCCGATGAAATTGACAAATTAATGCACCGGAATCAGTCATAACTATATGACAGAATTTTAAAAAATTTAAAAACCAACATGTTATTGTGTAAATACAAGCGGCAATAATATCTGCGAGTCAAAATATACCCATTTTGGGCCTGAACTAAAACACGTATCTACATTTGATCCCGCACCCTATTACTAAACCGTTTCAACACAGGCTAGCAGGAAGATTTGAATGATAAAGCATTTTTGCAATAAAGTCAGTATTATTACCTGTTTCCTTCGCAATGTATCTTGCTATTGCCAAGCTATCCGCTATAGTTTCTTTGCCGTCTATCTCAAGTATTGGTAGATGTCCAAAGGGCGTGTCTGCAAATCAATTGAAGCAGAAACCAAGAAAATATATCGGCAACCGAGTTATTGGCTTTTCACGCACGTCTGAGTTTTATTTTTTATAACCACACCCAAAGACAGCACACAAGAGGCCCGTCGGCCTAAAGCCCTGCTGACATATAATCTAATTACCATCACCAAAAAATTCTTTTTGCCATTGATGTCCAAGCTACACCCTGCAATTACAAAATCCCCTCTTTCAAATTTACAGAACAGATGACTGGCGAAATATAGGTCAAGATCACTGATATTACATAAATGATTAGCAATGGACATGATCTATACATCCTATAAATTTGGCATGTCAAATCCAATTATTCTTTGAGATATGGGAATTTTTATCTTTCAAGACATTTTAACTCAAAACTTCCGTTAATGCATGGGTCGCCAATAGTATCGTAAGCAACCTAGATTTTGACTTGCTCCACAATCTAAATAAATTTCATGAAGATTCATAAAGCATAACGATGCTGGGCTGCTCCCAAGATTTTCACATTTTGACTATTCCTGTATCAGGGATGCCAACGCTCAAAGTGTCATTTTAGGGACACAAAATGATTAATAAAGAATAAAGCAGCAAATACTCAATTTTGATGAGGGACACACGCCGTAAATTGGTCAAATTCACAGCTAATTTCAGGGAATGTCCCGGATGAAGAGGGACAGTTAGTATCTCTGCTATATAGCAACCATGATTATATGCAAATGTACCCCAACCAATCATTCTTAACTTTAATAATTTGTTGAAAATAAGCAAATACCCGCAATACCACGTAGTGAACAAATAAAGTGCATATTGAGTCCAGGTACATTCTCACCAAGCTTGGAGATAACCCAACATGCAGTTTGGGAGAAGTCGCAAAATAGTGAACATAACATAATAGTTTATGAATAAAAAACTAAAAAGTCATATTGACACCTGCCAAACAAATTAATATCTATGGGACTCCATGTGTGTGTTTGTGTAACTTTTAAGCAATTGGACAAGCATTTTGGAGAAGATTTTTTAAGCTTTTACCAAAAGTAAAAAATAAAAAAGTCATCAAAAAATGGGAATCATTGCAGTGTGACAATTTGAAAACACAGAACAGAGATCTACTCGCGGCACATCTCCACAAAGTTTGATGTGAATGAGGCAGACGATTTTAAAGAGGAAGTTTAAAATTTAAATTACCATTGCGATTCCCATTGGCTTTCATGTTGATACATCTGAATGTTTGCATACAGCAACAAGTACCCCAACCGAGTTTCTTTAAAATCAGGGTTCCGTAGTGTCACCTTATAGTTCACGACTTTGTCTGACCCTTCCACAAGGCACATTATTACTACGCTACACCACAATCTTAGAGGTGGTTCGTGAAGAAGTTGAAAATAGCTGCAATAAAGAAAAATACGTGCGACTCTGGGAAAAATCGCATCACCTCTTGAACAAATTCAGGTCTACGGGTCCCCAGAAGTGTTCGGATCCAGTTACGAAGAAATTATTCAAGGTTTTTTTGAGAATATACATGTTTTTATCGTTTTACCAAAAAATGAAAAATACAAGTGGACTGTGACCGTCCTGTGCTCACCTGGCCTTGGACGCACAGAATGAAATGGCCTTGTGAACTTCAGAATAATGTCACGGTCACCTTTGTTCAAGACCATCACATTGTTGCTAACAGGAACATATCCCCTTTTCGTTTTTCCCGAATTTTGATAATTTGTTAAAAATCAGAAAATGACACCACCATGCAGTGAACAAATTACATGGAGAACAAGTCCACCAACATTCCCAATACGTCTGGAGCGGATTCAACATACGGTTTGGGAGAAAAATCAAATAAAAGTGAAAAAAACAAAAAACTCTTTCAAAACTGAAAAATAATTGCAGCACCACCTGCTGCGCAAGTTAAGGTCTAAAGCCCCCCCCCCGTGTATCCTTATGCACACACACACACACACACACACACACACACACACACACACACACAAACCACAACAAGAGGCCCATGGATCTCATACTCTATTGACCGTTAATTTGATGACCATCACCAAAATACGATTTCCGAAAATCATTTCCCCTTGACCTTGATACCTTGATACATTAACCATGGCCATCTATATGATGCAATATCAAACTTCCACATGCTACATATTAGTGGTTTGGTATCATTTGCCTTATTTTTTATCGAGACATTAAATTAAAGATCCTTTTCTTAAGTACTTATTAACCTTGAAATATAGGTCAAGGTCACACAGTCATTGCATCATGGTGACCCAAAAGTAGGTCACCAATTAGAGTGTTGTATACAATGTAATGAACTGCATTTTTGATGTCGATGCAGCTGGTGCAATGCCATTGATGTCAAAGCTACAACCTGCCATTGCAAAATCACCTCTTCCAGTTTTACAGCCCTTTAGACCTAGGAAAAACAGGTTAAGGTCATTGATATTGAATAACAGCTTAGCATATGACATGATCTATACATTCTATAAAATTATTGTGTCTAATTATATTGTTTTTTGGGATATATAGAATTTTATATCTTTCAACAAGTTTTGGATCATACTTGCCGTCAAGTTATACGTGGGGCCACTAGTATCATATGCAACTAAGATTCTGACCTCTTCCACAAATGCCACTAAAGTTCAAGATCTATCAACCATTAAGGCTGCTAGAGTGGCCGCAAGATTCTCATATTTTGACCCAAGCAAAAGTTTACAGACGGACAGAAGGACACACATGAATAATCGCATAAGTTCTGCGACCTATACATGCTGAAAACAGCTACCTGGAAGCACTGTCCAGCAAGTGAAGGTTCCTCTTGTGAACCAGCTATCTAATAATAAGAGTAATTGTAAACACTGATCGATTAAAAAAAGTCCCTCCCACAATGACAACAAAGCAAACTAGGAAAGATGATTTGATGCATAGCAAATCAGTGTGTGTGTGTGTCTTCAAAGCATATTGGTATGGCAATGTACAACTATTCCATAACACAGGAGTAGAAGTTGGAAATGCATCTCTATCTATTATAGCTTTGAAGTTATTCAAGATTTAAGATTTCTAATGGTGCTATTTAGCATAATTTAAATTGCTACAACTTTTATTTTTAATTCATTAGGTGCGCAATGGTCAACAACCCCCTAGTAGAAGTTGGAATGACATCTCTATCTATTATAGTGTTGAAGATATTCAAGATTGAAAATTTTGAATACTGCTAATTAGCATAATTTTAATTGCTACAACTTTTGTTTTAGATTCATTAGATGCGCAATGGTCAACAACCCCCCAGTAGAAGTTGAAGTGACATCGCTATATATAATAGTTTTGACGATATTCAAGTTTAAACATTTCAAATGCTGCTAATCAGCCTAATTTGAATTGCGACAACTTTTGCTTTAGATTCGTTACATGCGCAATGGTCAATAACGCCCTAGTAGAAGTTAAAATGACGTCTCTATCTGTAAAAGTTTTGAAGATATTCAAGTTTTAAAATTTCAAATGCTGCTAATAAGCATAATTTAAATTGCTACAACGTTTGTTTTAAATTCATTAGATGCGCAATGGTCAATAACCCCCTAGTAGAACTGGGAATGACATCTCTGTCTGTTATACTTTTGAAGATATTCAAGATTTAAAATTTCTGATGCCCCTAATTTGCATAATTTTAAACATCTTCATTCCTTTGTATAAAACAGTCAAACTCCTTGTATGGAGGTACAATCATGCCACGTTTGGCGTTTCTATGTATAATAGTGTTCGAGAAAAGTGTCGGACAAATTTGCCGGTAAAGAAGAAAGAAAGAAAGAAAGAAAGAAAGAAAGAAAGAAAGAAAGAAAGAAAGAAAGAAAGAAAGAAAGAAAGAAAGAAAGAAAGAAAAAAAGAAACAAAGAATTTCAGGAAAAACAAAAAAGTGTGTGTTGACACACACACACTTTAACTACTTCCTCTTCAACATAAAATCAAAACACCAGCAAGCACATCTGGGGCTAATTACTCGCCTTATCAGATAAATTAGCATAAACAAACACTTATATAATAAGTTTTATGGCGTCATCCCTGTACAGAAAGTTGAACTTCCTTCTTGGAGACGAGGGTTTTAGTTTTGGCGACGAAGTTGGGTTTTTATTTGATTGTATATGTAAAAGATTTTTAGTGGAGGCATGGCGCTTTAGGAGGGAATCCTCCAATTCCTGACTGTTCTGTATATGTATACAAGATTTAAATTCTTCTTGCACACTATGTATATATGTATATATGGACGCACCGTGGGTTTGCCCCGGACCACTGGTGCCCCGGATGTAAAGAGGTAGTTTTTCCGCAATAAATTATTATTATTATTATTATTAATAAGATTATACTCAACCTTGGATTTTTCTTCAAATCCTGGGTTGGAGGCCAGTCAATGTTTCAAGCATGGAAAATTCATCATGTGGTCAGCAGGGCTAAAAATTTACAACTTCCAAAAATCACTGGAGCGTGACCATTCGAACAAAAATTGGTAAAAAAAACCCACCCTAGATACATCCCCGCCAAGTTTAAGTTAATCTGGCTGACGGTTTTACAGAAAAAACAGCGCCACAGTATTGAAATCCACGTTGACTTGCCTTGTGATGGATGAGAAAATATGCATTAACCGAGAAGCTCGAAAATTGAACAAGCGGCCCTTTCAACAGCCCAAGTTCAGCTGACATTGACATTCAACGCATAATAAGTCCATCCCACTCTGGTCCATGAGACGAGGATTTGGGAGAATTCGAACATGTCTCTTACATGGTTACCAACAGGATTGCATGGTCCACGAATTGATAAAATCGGTTCAAGTCAGGCATCCAGAGAACCACCACCTCGTCTGTGTAACCCTCCCACAAGCTAAGTTTCAGAACAATGTAAGTGACGATTTTGGAGAAACAGTTTCTTTCTTTCTTTCTTCCTGTATTTTTTGCAAAGACACACAAAATTTAACTCGAATTTCATACATTTGATATGTCTCAAAAGTTACGCAGCCTAACTCGAAAGCTCAGGACTGGATCGCGTCCACATACAAAAAGGTTATGGACAGACAGATGGGACATGAGTGATCGCAAGAGCTCAGCAACGTTTGGTTAGCAGAGCTTAAAACCATCTGACGCAGCTAAATGATCCCCAAACGCGGCCCTCCACTCACCCCATTCACACCCATCTGCATTCAACCAGACAACTATTAAAATGAAACAGACCTGTCCGTATTTCCGTGGAAGAGCAAGAAGAGTTTGACACAGAGGACAACACATGTAGCAGCCGGCCTCTGCTTAGCTCATTGTGACAGCGGAATATAGGCTATTCATATAAGTACATGAGTTTGTGTATTTTATGTTCGGAACAAGCGGGATTCGAACCTGTAACCTTTGGCACCAGTCACCTAGCTGAAATATGGGAAACGCACATATCCACTAGACCAAATCCCCATTCTTAAAATAGAATGGTTCAATGGAGGCAGTCATGTGCGAGTGCCATATCAACACGGTTGTGCAGTATATTCGCTGAGTCGGCATTTGTTTCCAGAATCGGGGACTTAAATCCACCAGCATTAAGCAAATGCTGCAAATATATATTTTTTGTTCGGAACGAGCGGGACTCGAATCTGCAACATTTAGCACCAGTCGCCTGGCTGAAATGGGAAACGCACATATCTACTGACCAAATCCCTATTGTTAAAAAGAATGGTTCAATAGAGATAGTTATGCGCGAGTGCCATATCAACACGGTTATGTAGTGTATTTACTGAGTCGGCATTTGTTTGTAGCATCGGGGACTTACTTAAGTCCACAAGCATTAAGGAAATGCCGAAAATATATATTTTATGTTCTATGACACTAACCAAGATCGACAGACCCATCTTTTTAATGATCGATTTCTATGGTCTGAAATAAACACTTATATTTAATCGCATTTTCTGCAAATGGCGCTGGCAACCATGGCAACTAGAGGGCTGGTGAGTAGACTATGAGTATGACAATGAATACCTCACTGACACATACCAATATATATATACACAAAACACACTACCACAGGTGCTCCAAGTGTTACCATGCCATTCACGCTAGACCAATAATTGTTGATCTTTTCTCCCAAACCCCTATTTACAAATGACAAATATTCTCTAGCACTTAAACCCTTTAGCGTCCCCAATTGTCAGTCAGTCTATGTATGTTCGTGGGAAAAAGGCCCCATGTGAAACATAAATATACATCATGTCATATTGCAACCATTGTCTGAGCGTGTAAGCTAATGTAGGTCACATAAAACGACAGTGAAATGAAGCTGCAGAATATTTTTTAAGGCTTACTAGATTTCAAGTTTGCCCATTCATCGCGAGAGACGCGGACATCTTCGAATGCTACATTCGCATTGGCAAACGCGAGTCTGGCCAGCTCTGCGAGTCCCCTCGAATTAAAGTAGGTGAGTTTGTAGGATGGCATGGTGTCGGTGGCTTGTTATTGACAGAGTCCCGACTTCCCGAGATGTCAATCTGAAGGCAGTCCTGCCGATGACGAAGCGGGAAAGTATAGTGTCGGGTTTCAACCCAGGTATTCACTGCTTTAATAGCGCTCACTTCGATTGAATAGAAGTGTGTCACGCGCATGCTCTCAGCTATGGAACATTTCAGGCTAGCGTGTGGTAAAGCATACCAGGATCAGAGGTCGGAACAAATGAAATGAATAAACTAGAAAAGATTTTGCTTCACAGCAAATCTGTCTGGGTGCCTGCAAAATAAGAACAGTTGAAATACTACACTTTGCCATTGTTCAACATAAAAATATTTGAACGGCCAGCACCGTAAAAAGCAAGCGCAACTTTAATCCTTATGGCATATATATATATATATATATATATATATATATATATATATATATATATATATATATATATACATATATATATACATATATATATATATATACATACATATATATATATATATATATATATACATATATATATATATATATATATATATATATATATATATATATATATATATTTATATATATATATATATGTGTGTGTGTGTGTGTGTGTGTATACCATGCGATAAACAATATAATGTTGACTTAGTATGTAACTGGTAGTTTCCATTTTACTATGGATGTTGAAAAGTAATGGGTAATGAACCTGGGGTAATAAATTTAAACAAGTGGCATAATACTATGGCCATACAATGATAACATGTGGAGTGTTCTGGCGTTTTGCAGCTGGCTGCCAGTGAATTGTAGATTCAAGTGCTGTGCATTTTTTTAAATAGAGAGTGATATGATGGGGATGCAGGTTTGGTGTTTTTGTCACTTTTATCATCATCATAATCACAATTTTTGTTACCATCATCACTGTGACTATCATTGCCATTACCATCATCACATGACCGTTATTATTATCATCGCCATAATCTTCACATTTTTTTGTCACCATCACTGTGACCATCATCATTATCATCATCATCATGACCTTTATCATTGCCATTGCTATGGCCTTCATTACTTTTTTGTCACCACCATCATGATTGTCACCATTATCACCATGACCTTCACCATGATTTTTGTCAGCATCGTCATCCACATTATCATCACCATGACCATGATTGTCCCCATCGTCACTGATTGTTGTTCATCTTCAATTTCAGTTGACTCTTACTCACCCAAGCGTTCAGGTGGCAAAGTGGCGCATACACACTTGCTAGCTGTGGGTAACACATTATGATAATGTACCCCTGTGTTTGCACTGGAAATATATGATACTGATAGGATAGTGGAAGTTCTTTGCAGTGGCCATTTTTTTTTGTATTGAAAGTTCCACCATATTGACAAAACACATACACTGGACATAACAATGTTGCAATGCATATTTTTTTTTACATCTGATCCCCAGCAAGTAATTTTGCCACTTGTGTTGCCAGTAATGATCAAAATTGTCCACGCGTAGGCCTATGCAGAGAAAGTATCTCACAAGAAAGTACCAACTGCCGCTAAAAATAATTTACATCACCTGCAACATGGAAAATAACTGTATCCTCTTTCAACATGGACGGTGAAAGTATATGCCTCTGGTCATATTTTTCCTTACCAGCAGTGACCGGTACAGGGGTCAAACTGTATTACAAGAGATACCTGAATGTCTGTAATTTCTGGCTGAAACATGTACACTCACCCACGTTAAAAAAATATCAAAGCTGTGCAAGAATCAATTTATGGAAAATAAAGGAAAATAAAATTTAGTAAAAGTTGTCAGATCTTATTTGTTAATCAGTCTTGGACCAAATTATGTTCGTTAATTATTTGAAGAATTACAAATTGAAAGAAAGTGTCCTTCGCAAATTTAATATAAACTCAACCAAAAAAAGTCTCCGCTTTTATAATTTGATATATGATTCATATTTGGTTAGTTTTCTGACAAGTATTTACATGTATGTGTAGAATAAACCCTAGGGTGCAACATGTATCGAGACCAGCAAATTGAAAATGCATGCCTGACTGCATATATGCTCAATGTAAGACAAAGTCAGAAACCACACTTTACAAAAAGGCTATTTGGAATGGGGTGGTTTCAGTGAGGTATCCTGTCCTTGTTTGGGCACACTGGGTCATTGTTTAAGTGAACTTTACCTGTGTAATATGGACAGAAACTGGGCTAAGCATGGGTATAAAAGCATGGGGACCCAGGGTGGGGTATGGATTTGTCCATCTGTGGTCTAGACATCATGCCACGGTTATCTGAAGTGGACAGGGCAAGAGCCATAGGAAGACAGACCTTGTCCTGAATGGTACCATGACTGCCAGACATCATGTCACAGAGATCCTGCAAACGCATGTTGTACCATATGCTGGTGCCATTGGCGAAAATTTTATCCTCATGCAGGACAAAGCAAGGCCTCATGTTGCGGTTGAAGTTAGTGAATTCTTGGCCAGGGAAGGTCTGGAGCCAATGGATTGGCCAGCTTACTCCCCTGACCTTAATCCTATTGTACACCTGTGGAGCCATCTCAAGCGAAATGTATACCAGAGGATGGGTCCCGAGTCAAACTTTGAAGACCTAAGACGCTATTTTTTGGAGGAGGTGGACAATATACCCCAGAGACTGATCAGAAAAAATTAATCCACAGCATTAGGAAAGCGCTGCCAGCAGTGTGTCAACAATTACGGTGGATACACATCCTGTTGATCGAAAGTCAACCATATAGAGTCATCAAGTCATCAGACATTCTACTAACCACTTTAATTCTTTTCTTGCTGTAAAAATGTGACATTTTAAAACTTAATCACGGTCTGTGATACCCACTACAGTGCCCCATTCAGTTCACATTGAATGCTATTGCCATATGGACAATCTTGTGCACCTGTGATACAGACTTTGTTTGTTTTCAAGTGTTGTGCAGTGAAGCGTAGATTCATTTGTTCTGCACTTGTGTCTGAAACCAAATGTAAGGTGTATAACGGATATTAAAAAAATATGAAATATTACCAAAATATGTGTTTATTTTTTTTGTATGTGGACTTTTCTAAGCGGAGACTTACTTTTTTAGTCGAGTTTAGTTGTAGAAAATACAAAAATGTGAATGAGGAAGTAATGTATATGGCTGTTTTAGTTCTGGGATATGGGTGATAAAAGTAAGTGAGACATTACTCAGTGATATTTGGTTTTCAGTATTAGTCATGAAATTAGTGCATAGCACAAAATTATTGACTTCTAATTCCTGTAGGCCTGCACTGCTACAAAAGCTTCTTAATTGCAATTCAACACAGTGTGTGAAAAATCAATTGGGGAGTACAGTTTGGATATTTTCAGTTTGGCAAAAGTGGGAAAAAATTAACTACAGAATGTTAGGTTGTCAGTAACAACCCCTTCCCCCTCCCACCACACCAGTTATTTGAGACTAGCACACATTTATAGAAGTTGTACTGTTCCATAATTCACAAAATCCTGAGTTTTGTTCACAAAACCGCGGGTTTTGCCTTTCAAAACCCTGGGTTTTGCAGCAAAACCCTGAGTTTTGCTAACAAAGCCTTAGGTTTTATCACAAAATCCTGGGTTTCTTTAGGAAAACCCAGGGTTTGTTACAAAACCTTGGGTTTTGTGAGAACGAGAGGTTGTGCATCCAATGTTCAAAATAATCCACACGCCGGCGCGAAGAGCAGCATGGACTATTGAATGCACTTCTTGAGCGCTTTAATTTGCGTAAAACATTCGATCCGTTGCCAATAGTTAACTTATCGCACGATATATTATGGAGCCCTGGAAATTTCAAATATAAATATTCAACCGTCATTGGTTGCGGTCCTCTTGGCTTCGACTGGCGTGACCTCGATGTGAAGGAGTAAACAAAGCCGCGTGGTCCAACCACTATCGAATATATCACAGAAACCATCTGCATCACTGCAAGCCAACGTTACCACACGCTTAGCGTGTCGGACTGCGGGTCAAGAGGTGACCGGATCGATTTTAACTGAATCCTTTAATTTTTAAGTAATTAATTAATTAATTAATTTTAATTGAGTAGAAATTTCGGACTTTGAAATTTCTCAATGTTGGAGTTGTCGGTTCTGGTAAAAGACCCAATACTGTGACGTCAGAAAATGTGACTGCCTTTTGGTTTGTTGTGTTTATGTATCAATTGATGGACGTGCGTGTACACTGAACCATTCGACAGTTCTTGAAAACGTGCCAGGCAATTTTGCGTGATTTATTGTGCCCGTCAACAAAAAACTTGTACACAACTCAGTACTGGGAATTGGTACCGTAGTTTGTATGGGGGTAGTGGCTGGCACAGGGACATGCCGTTACAGACAGGATTTTCACCCTTCCAGTTGCAGAGCTCCCGGGGAAGAGCTTTAATATCTTCCACCAGAGCTGACACAGAATTAGATGCAAAATTCTGAATGGTGGGAATGAAGGTGGAGTTAAAGAACGCCATGTAACAATTTAAGACTTAGTCGTGTTGAGACAATTACCGCCACGTTGTGATGTGGCAGTCGTTTTGTTATCAGTGATTTTAGAATTACTGCAGGCGATGTCACAACGTACGGTAGATTCAAACTACGCGGCAGATCAGGGGCCTTATGCTGCTTAAACTCCAGGTCGGTCGCACGGTCCCAGAAACTGAAAATAGGTCTTAATCTATTAAATTTCTTAAAAACACATGTACGATATACATCTTACATGTTTTCTATTGTAGTACCAAAAATATGAGCTTATGAAGTGCACACAGCGATAAAATACACAACGTTTTAGTCGCGAATCGATGGAAGTTTTCCGAGATCCGCCATATTGGTTATTGGTTTCCGCAAGTTCAGCAAGCAAGCCGTGTTGTGAGTGGTTCGTGAATCCATATGACCAATTTTGCGGTAAAATACAAAACCGTGGGTTTTGTGATGTCACGAATCCCAGGATTTTGCAGATTATTCACAACCGTGGGCTTTCTGACGTCAAAAACCCTGGGTTTTGCAAATTATTGAACAAAACAACTGCAAAACCCAGGGTTATCTTGATAAAACTCAGGGTTTTGAAACAAAACCGTGAGTTTGGTGAAAAGATTGGATAACAAAGCAAAACCCGGAGTTTTGTATACAAATCCCTGGGTTTTGATACCAGGGTTTTGTGATGTCACAAATCCCAGGATTTTGCGGATTATTCAAAACCGTGGGATTTCTGACGTCAAAAAACCCTGGGTTTTGCAAATTATTGAACAAAACAACTGCAAAACCCAGGGTAATCATGATAAAACTCAGGGTTTTGAAACAAAACCGTGAGTTTTGTGAAAAGATTGGATAACAAAGCAAAACCCGGAGTTTTGTATACAAATCCCTGGGTTTTGATACCAGGGTTTTGTGATGTCACAAATCCCTGGATTTTGATACCAGGGTTTGGTCTACAAAACCCTTGATTATGTAATAAAACCCAGGGCTTTGTGCATATTTTAAAACAAAAATTAAAACAATTATGATATTTTTTTTGTTATCCTGGGTAGTTTACAAAACCCATTGTTTCGTGCAAAACCTTCGCATTTGCAAGCAAAAAACTCAGGGTTTTGGCACAAAACTCACGGTTTTACAAACAATACCCTATGTTTTGTTTAAAAACTCTGGGTTTTGTGAGCAAAACCCACGGTTTTGTGAATTATTGAACAGTAGAACTTCCATACACTTTGTCCTACTTGGATGTGAATTTCATTCCGTAACCTTCCATTCTGGTAACGACTTGAAACAACTTTTACGCGGGGAAGGAAGGCATGACTCAACATCTTTCACGCTGGGAAGGGAAGGCACTAACACGCTCAGGAAGTGACAGCAGTGTGAATATCGTCTGCTGGAGCTTAGCTGTGACCTGCTTTCTACAATTGCATGTATGACGTTGGCATCGTACGAGTCGTAATATTTTAAATGAGGTATAGGCTTACTATATTGAAAGTACAAACACTCACTTCTTATATTTCACGAAAAATGTAAAGTGCTATCACAATGAATTACTGCAAGCGTTAGATTGGAATATAATGGTCGTGAATGTAATTTGTAGGCCTCACGTAGTAAATCGAAACCTAACCTTCAAGCATCGATTTCTTTTTCCTTAAAATCATAATGAAGATGCCAGACACCCGCTGCAAACAATGTCGCCTTTCAACAGATACAACAAATTTTAGTATTAATTATCAACGAATCGGAGCCAAAATACGGGCTATAGCACCGCCCCACTCGCGTAAATCAACAACCCTTTTTCTTTTTCCGTGTATTGTCTGCAGTCTGTGTCAAGAAATGCGCCGGGAAACGCCAGATTGGCCGGGCGGTCGTTCCTCCAGCTTTCCAGGCAAGAACACGTCCTG
The DNA here is from genome assembly GCA_964020975.1 of Hermodice carunculata. NCBI lineage: Eukaryota > Metazoa > Annelida > Polychaeta > Eunicida > Amphinomidae > Hermodice > Hermodice carunculata. Next base: position 117,033,303 of record OZ026613.1, read on the forward strand.
GGCCTAGGTTCCTCTGAAATACTAACAAAGTAATTTTATGGAGAAAACACAAGCAGAGCACAGAGGTTACTGTTTGCTCTTGCGGTATAGGCCCTACTAAATTTTGGCTTCTTATATTTAGTGAATTCAGTATTTTGTGAGCAACTTTGGAATCGTGCGCAGCGGTGAATGTGGATCGACAACCCGCCAACACCAAATTTTCTGAGCTGGCAACATGTTTTGGGGCCGCTAAGGGGTATATGTATACATATGCTATATAACATATACAAACAGAGCTGATGATCCTCACGTGTCTAGTTTTACCTGTATCCCTATATATTAACACAAAAAACAAGGAGCATTTACAATTACTGTGGGCTATAATCTAGACAGGCCAAGATAGATGTTATTCAGCAAAAGATAGGCCTTTTCTATTTCATAATGCTACCATCAATGTGACAAGGAACTATTTTACATGTACACTAGGAAAGGTCCTCACGCGCAGAAGTTACCCGGGCGCGGAAAATTTTCACATCTTGACCTGTGTATTACAAAATGCTATAGATGAGGCCAACCAATATTAATGTCGACAAAAAAATTTTTACACGTTGTAACTCCTAAACGTTGTGGGCCCTAATTCAAATTGGGATGGCAAAAGAAAGTGTATCGTTTTTGCCAGTCTAGCTAAGTTAGCTGAAAACCTGTTAGCCACACTTAGGATATAATATTTTTGGACTACACCCAAGCATTTGATTCTGTCCCACACAAAAGACTGTTGCATAAACTTTCCCACTATGTCGTGAAAGGTGAAATTTTGTAATGGATAAAAGCCTTTTTACAAGACCGTAGACAAAAAGTCTTATTAGGTAGCAGCAAATCTGACTGGAGAAGCATTACAAGCAGGGTTCCTTAAGGGTCTACACTAGGTCCCGTGGTGTTCTTGATTTTTGTTAACGACCTACCCAATTTAGCACAATCAACGGCAAAGGTTTCTGCTGATGATACGAAAATTTATGGTACTACTCTGCAGGACTGAGAGAGTCTTCACCATGATCTAAACAGTTTTTTTGCATGATCTAAGAAAGGGTTATTAAGTTTCAACGTTTTGAAAGATACAGTTTTAACACTTCAGGAAGCAATTAATTACATGTATACGCTACCCGAAGAACACCTTCAGCAAGCACAACAGCAGAAAGACTTGGGGGGGGGGGGGGTCTTGTTTACTAGTAATATCAAACCTACTTCCCACATTGCGGAGATACTTAACAAGGCCAACCAGAAAATAGGTATGAATAGAAGGTGCTTTACACACTTGATTAACAGAAAAGTAGAAATTTTGTACACATCCATAGTAAAACCTAACCCTCGAATATACATTTCCTGGTTGGTCTCCGTGGACCAAAAAGGGAAAGGATTTATTGCAGCACACACAAGACAGATGCTTGAAGTGGGTTTCACAAGAAATTAATATGGAGTCTGTCAAAACAAGAATGGACACAACAGACTTAGTTGAGTGTTTTAAATACCAGTCTGACCTATACAACTCCTAATGAAAAGTTATTTATTTCAGCACAAAGAGACTTGAGAGGACACAATACGAAGTTTATCAAAAACACTGAACATTTCATCTTGAATACAAAGAAAAACTTAACAAACCTAACTCTGTAACGATTGTATATTCTTCATACATATATACAGTATCCCTGCAAAATGGTGTAGAGAAAGGATGAGACACACGAGGTTACAGACGACGGGGACAAAAAATAATGAAACAAAATTAAAACAGAAACATCTCAAATTATAACAATCTGAGAAGAAACCTACATGGGCCCAAGAGTAATGTGTCCATTTAAACACCATAAGAACATTTATGCTAAGATAGAGAGAAGTAAAGATTCAGAAAAATATTGACCAAATTTTGACAAAACCTGCAACTTGATAGTACGTTCTTGACATATATATATATATATATATATATATATATATATATATATATATATATATATATATATATATATATATATATATATATATATATATATATATATATATATATATATATATACAGTATCATTAGATTAAGGTTTAGGGAAAGATTGAAGGATGAAACTACAGATGATGGGGCCACAATAATATTGTGACACAATATAAAAAAAACTCAAATTAGAGCAATCTGAGAGAAAACCTATATGGACAGTAGATCAATGGGTCCATTTTGCTACTGAAGTCATTTTGGTATAAGGCTTCCTGAACAATCGTTCCATTTGAAGGCAAGGAAAGATCAAGAATCACACAATTTGTAAACATCTAAGCTAATATAGAAAGATTTAGAGACTAAGAACAATACTGACCAAAATCGGGGAATATTTGCTAAGTTGACTGTATGTTTTCGTGTATATATACAGTATAATTGCAATATACTTCAGAGAAAGAATGAAATTTGAGACAGATGAGGGAGCCATAAAAACATTACGAAAAAATTTGAACAGAAGCATCTCAAATTAGAACAATCTGAGAAGAAACCTGCAAGGGCATAAGAAAAATTGGTCCATTTAACTACCATGTAAACATATATACCAATATACAAGGAGCTAAATACTTAAAACATTACTGACCAAAATCTGGCAATATCTGCTAACGATAGTATGGTCTTGATTCATCTATACAGTATCACTGCAAAATGGTGTAGAGAAAAAATGAAAAATTAGGCTGCAGACGACGGGGACATAAAATAATGTAACTAGATTAAAACACAAACATCTCATATTATAACAATATGAGAAGAAACTTGCATGGGAAAAAGAGAAATGTGTCCATTTAAACACCATGAAAACTTTTATGCTAAGAGAGATAGAACTAAAGATTCAGAAAAATATTGACCAAAATTTTGGCAATATCTGCCAACTTAATACTATGTTCTTGATACATATATACAGTATCATAGGAATATGGTTTAGAGTAAGATTGAAAGATGAAACTGCAGATGACGGGGCCACAATAATATTGTGACACAAAATAATTAAAAAAAACATCTCAAATATGAGCAATCTGAGAAAAAATCTATATGGACTGTACACCAATGGGTCCATTTCACTACTGAGGGCATTTTCCTATATAAGATTTCCTGTATAATTGTTCCGTTTGAAAAAAAAACAACAAAATATCAAGAATCATACAATCTGTAAACATGTAAGCTAACATAGAACGATTTAAAGACTAAGAACAATACTGAGCAAAATCGGGCAAAATTTGCTAACGATAGTATGGTCTTGATACATATGTACACTATCACTGCAAAATGGTTTAGAGAAAGAATGAAAGATGAGGCAACAGACGATGGGGACATAAAATAATGTTAAAATTTAAACAGGAACATCTCAAATGACAACAATCTGACTAGAAACCTGCATGTGCACAAAAGTAATGTGTCCATTGAAACCACATGAGAACTTTTGTGCTAACAAAAATAGAATTAGAGATTCAGAAGAATATTGACCAAAATTTGGCAAAAGCTGCCAACTTGATAGTTTGTTCTTGATACATATATAGTATCATAGGAATATGGTATAGAGAAAGATTGAAGGATGAAACTGCAGATGATGGGGCTACAAATATTGTCACAAAAAAAAGAGAAAAAAAGAGCAATCTGAGAGAAAGCCTATATGGACAGCAGATGAATGGATCCGTTTCACTACTGAGGTCACTTTATTATATGATTTCCTGAACAACTGTTCCGTTTGAAGGCGAAGAAAGATTAAGAATCATACAATCTGTAAACATCTAAGCTAATATACAGAGATTTGAAGACTTAAAACATTACTGACCAAAATCGGGCAAAAGCTGCCAACTAGATAGTATGTTCTTGATACATATATACAGTATCATTGGAATATGCTAGAAAGATTGAAGGTTGAAACTGCAGATGATGGGGCCACAAATATTGTCCAAAAAAAAAAAAAAATTTCAAAAAAAAAAACAAACCCCAAATAAGAGCTGAGAGAAACCGTATATGGACAGCAGATGAATGGATCCATTTCACTACTTAGGTCATTTTGGTCTGTGATTTCCTGAACTGTTGTTCCGTTTGAAGGCGAAGAAAGATCGAGAATCATACAACCTGTAAGCATCTAAGCTTATATACAAAGCTTTAAAGACTAAGAACTAAAGCCTGACCGAGCATGCATTTTGAAAACGAACCGGGTACTCGGTACTCTGTACACATTACCGATCCCGAGCCGGGCACCTTTCGGGTTTATATTCAATTCAAACATGAAATAAATTAATTTAGACATCTTAGAATGCTCATTTAAAGCTTCATTTCATCTATATCGTCAAGCAACTCATTGACAGTGATAACCGGACCCGAACGTTTAGTAACTGTGAAAGCCGAACCCGAGCCGGGCTTCAATACTGAAACCCGGTAAGCTCAGGTTCGATTTTTCGGGTTCGGTCAGGCTCTACTAAGAACATTACTGACTAAAATCGGGGAATATTTGCTAAGTTGACTGTATGTTTTTCACACATATATACAGTATCATTGCAATATGATTCAGACAAAGAATTCAAATTGAGACAGTTGATGGGGTCACCAAAACATTTCGAAAACATTTTAAACAGAAACATCTCAAATTACAACAATCTGAGAAGAAACCTGTATGGGCACAAGAGTAGTGCGTCTATTTAAACCCGTGAGAACTTTTATGCTAATATAGACAGAATTAAAGTTTCAGGAAAAATGACCAAAATTTTGTCAATATGTAAGACGTCACGAGCAACGGTATATCGGGGACAGGTAAGGAAAAAATGCCACACGCTTTCAGAAGCAGCACCACAGGAACAGGCTGGTGAATCTGTAACGCCGATTTTGAACAGGTGTTCATTTAACTGACTGCGACACCCTGCATAACCTGCAGTGTAAGATAGATATCATTTGCCAACAACTAAAAGCTCTGGGTTTTTTGCGGGTTGCCCGCAGGGTTGGAAGAGTTTCTTTTTGAATTGTGCCAAGGTAGGTAAATTACGAGTTTCTAAAGGCAGGTGATTCCATAACCTAGTTGCAGATGGAAAGAAAGATTTATCGAAAAGAATTTTCCAAGTTTTGAATAGTTCAGGTAATTCGCGGCGTTCTCTAAGGTTGTAAGGGGGGTTATAATTGATACCTGCTGCATTTGGCAAAGCATTAAACAAATAATCAGGCGTTAATCTGTGTACAATTTTGTACATCATAATCAATTTTGATTTCTGTCGTCGTTTAGACAGGGTCTCCCAGCCAGTTTCTTCATATAGTTAAGCGTTGGGAGTAGTTTTCATTGCTCCAGTCACAGATACGAGCCGCAGTCAGTTGTAAGTCCTCCAATAATTTTTCATCAGCCAGTGCACAGCCATCCCAGACGACACTACCATACTCCAAATCAGGTCTCACAAAGGATTTATAAATAACCTCAAGAGTATCACAATCAAGGGTATACTGCAGAGATTTCATAATGTTTAAGTGTTTTGAAGCTTTAGTAGCTATATGTTTAATATGCACGTTCCATTTCAGATAAGATTTATTTTAAAAAGAGGCCAAGATGTTAGTGTTCAGGCAAGTTCTCCAATTGGTGCCATTGAAAGATAAGAGGCGGATGGTCGGGGGGTTTCCTTTTTAAAGAGATGAGCATGGAATCGGTTTTGAGGGCGTTAAAAGAAATTAGCCATTCTTTGGACCATTCATCTAACAAGGAAAGATCGCCATTAAGGACCGTAGCTGTGAATTCAGGATCGTCAAACGTGAGGTACAGATATGTATCATTAACAAAAAGCTTTACTTCTGCGTTAACAACATTTAAAATGTCATTGATATATATTAAAAACAGTAAGGGACCTAAAACAGATCCTATCCTTGTGGAACACCAGTAGTTATGTATCCCCAATCGGATGATTGCCCATTCAAAACTACTCTCTGCCTTCGGTCCTGCAAGTAGTCTCCGAACCATGACAAAAGATTATCAATTATGCCTTTTTTTCCAACTTACATAAAAGACCGTTATGTCAAACCTTATCGAACGCCTTACTTATATCTAAAAATACAATTTGTACATCTTTTTGCTCATCGACAGCCAAACGTAATTCGTGATATAGCAAAAGTAATTGGTGTACTGTAGAATCGCCAGGTATAAAACCGGACTGGTTTGCAGAAATCACCATATTATCCCGAAAGAAATTGGATACATGTTTGAAAACAACTTTTTCCAAAACCTTTTCCGTATAACTTAGAAGAGATTTGGGGCGGTAATTTGTACATAAATTGCCATCACCCTTTTGGTGTGAGGGTGTCACATGAGCTTCCTTCCAGATAGAAGGGAAATGTTTTTTGTTCAAAGATAGGTTAAATTACTTGGTGAGAGGTTTATAAATAATGGGTGCAGCTTCTTTCAACAACTTAGGGCTTATTTCATCGGGATTAGTAGCCTTGGAGGTGTCAAGACTTATAAGTAAGCCAAAAACTTCTTTTTCACTGATATTCAGATTTCCAAATGTTCTGATAGGGTGATCCGCAGGTGTGGGATTTTGGACTGAGGTGTTGTCAAGTAGGCTTTGATTTAGGAACAATGAATTGAACATTTCTGCTTTAGATGAACTATCAGATATATGCTTGCCTTCGTACAATAAGGATGGTATAATATGACAATGATTTCTATCTAAAAAGTGTTTTACTGTCCTCCACCAGACTTTATCCTTCTTCCTGGAGTTTTTTAAGGAGTTGTTTAATTTTTTATTATATTCTTGCTCAGCCAAACGTAAGTGTTCTTGATATTGGTGTGGATGTTGGTTGTAAGTAGCCACCAGCGTGTCTGGATTCGGAGTATTGTTACCTTTTTTAGCTTTGGAATAAGAAAAAATGACCTAACGCTTTTCAGCACGCAGGGCAGATGTGTACCACGGTAAGTCGTTAGGACGGATAGTAACTTCTTTATTTGGAATACACTCTTTGGCAGCATGCAAAGAAGCTTGTGTCCAATTAGTACAGCACTCATCAACATCGTCAGATAATAAAAAGTTATCCCAGGTAATTCTGCTAAGGTTTTTTGCGATAATGATCAAAATTTGCCTTACCATATCCCCAAATTAGTCTTTTATAAGCGGGTTCTTTTTTACATCCGAACGGTAATTTGGCGGACACTATGCTGTGATCACAATTGGCAATGGGTGGTAGAAAGTCAGGTTAATGGATATAATTGGGAACATTGGATATAATTTGATCTAAACAACCGGAGCTGTTATTAGTTATACGGCTGGGTTCCTTGATATGAGGGACCAAGAAGTTCGCTGTATAGAATTGGCCAAGTTTTTTACGAGGTGCTGTTGAGAAATCAGCATTAAGATCGCCTGTCATTATGATGTTTTGTATGCCAATAGCTCTGGCTAGATCCAGGCTGGATTGCAACTTTTCCCAAAAGGAAACTGGCGAATCCGGAGGTCTGTATATGACACCCAGTAGGACTTTATCATTATGAATTTTTATTTCGCTCCATAATAATTCCACGTCAGGTCTTTCCAAGTCGTGACGCCCAGACTCTAAGAGCTGTTGTGATACATAAAGACCGACGCCCCCGCCGTGTCCATTCAAACGGTCTTTAGGTATTATGGTATGGAAACCTGGTAAATTGAGGTGACTATCAGGATTATTTGGTGACAAAAAGGTTTCCGAGAGAGCTATTATATCATAATTGGGAACTACATCAGCTTTTAAGCAACGATTTTTTCTTGATACAGGCTGCGGACATTGATGTGACACAGAATTGTGTCACAGAAAACAGCGGATGCTCCCGGGTTTAAATGGATGTCCCCGGCCATTGAAATTAGAAGTGGCGAAATAATAAGTAGGTAAATATCAACATTGGATTATTCCCTCGCTAAAATGGAGTTATTAATATAAAATACCATTATTCAATGTCGATATGCATAAAAACAGCGGTTGTTACGTAAGCCAGCCAGCCATGCATAAAATAGGGAGTACACATGTAAGAAACACAAGGTGTTTAGAGTGTGTAGACCAAAAAGGTAGTCTGGGATGGCTGCGCACAGCTCAGGCATTAACACGCAGTAATAATGACAAATAAGTTCCAAGGTAGTTCCAAACAATATAAAAAGTTTACACAAAGTATATGATGCACTGACAATATGCATTTCAACCACAACGGGTCGGCATTAACATAGTAAATAACAATGGCATAACAGATTGTTATCAGTTTGTGGTAAACACAATCATGCGCACTGTGTGACCCAGGTGGAAAATGAAAACACACTGACGATGCATTCATTAAGTTTACCGTGAATAACATAATACATATTCCGATGGAAAAAAATGCAAATCCAGCACCTAGGCATAAAATGGTGAAAAACATGTACAAACGAAATATCAGTTGATGCAAAGTATTACATACTCCTAACGCAAGGGCTTTTAGGACTGATATTATGTAGGAAACTGTTTGGAAAGAACAAAAGGCAAAAAGGCAAATGAATACTGATAATAGATGTTGAATTAGTTGTATATAACAACCTACGTATTGAACATTCAAGTATTGAGGTCGACATTGAAGGGAGTACGTCATTAATATGGTGATATACAAATTGTACGTCATACATACAGAAAATTTCTTAGTATCTTTAAGAATACAACAATAGATGCACATTATCGGAGATAATTTACGCATTGATATTGATAAGAAAATAATGAACCTTTCTGGTATGGTATGAGCAAACAAGGTTATGATATATATACATTTGATAATAATGGTTATAATATATTGAGTATTAAGAATAAACGTAGCAGTACGTCTAAGTAGAACATATATACATTGGACAGCAACAACAGTATTCTTCATAAAAAAGACTGCAAAATAAATACATAAAACACAGAAGCTGAAAAAGTAAATAAAACGACAGCCGTCAAATACGGAATAGCTTAATGAGAGCAGATAATTCATGGTGGTAATAGTCAATGATAACAATTCAAAAAAACATCCTGCAGAATGATATAGGCAAACGTTGATTAAGCCTTGTACAAAAACAAGAGACCTAAGTAAATCATATATATGTTCAAGAGCCCATACTGGAAAAAGCATAGTGAGTATCCTCAACGTGCTGGCAAAGCACGTGGGATGATGAAAACATGTAACACAAAGTAGACAGAAAATATGGTAAACTGACATGGTCGACAAACAAGGTTTTGGATAAGAGAACAGTTTAGATTAATGGTTAAGCAACTTCCATAGGTGATTTCGCCAATATATATATATATATATATATATATATATATATATATATATATATATATATATATATATATATATATATATATATATATATATATATATATATATATATATATGTATATATATATATACATATATATATATATATATACATACATATTCCAATTGAAAGTCATTACAATATAAACAATGTATTAGGCAACATATCGTTAAACTACGGATTAGATGTACGTTATGTGACTATATCATTAGGGTACGAAGCATTTCAGCACATTAGAAGGCTTACTCTTGTACTCTGAGTTTAATCTTGATCTTAAGCACAGGAGATAATCAGAATATATCGGAACATAAGATCACAATTTAGAAAAGAAATCCTCAAAAAAGGACCATCAGGCTTAAGCTACCAAAACACTATTTTCAACATAAACAAAAACAATGTAATTAGTGATGCCGTTTTAGCATGTTAGAAATTCTACGTTTCAAGTCATTTACCCAACAAAATAAATAATTTAAATATATAAGCATGTAGGCCATACAAGCCAAATTAAGTAGTGTAATAACAGAAGCATCATAGAGAAAAACAAAAGCAAAACAAGAAAAAAAAAAAAAAACAAACAAACAAACAAAAACAAAATGGAGCCAAAAACAACAAGTAGGTAAATCGTAGGTAAATCATAAGTAAATCGTGGGTTGATATCAAATGTCAAGAGGTAATGCTCAGCAGCATGATATCATGAGGTGTTGGTCTGTAGATCACAGTAAATTGTCAATCACTGTCCGAGAATTATTGACATGATTCCATTCTCTATAATATTTACCTTTTGTAGACATCCAAGTCATTTTGGGTGGAAGATTTGGACTCATCATCCTGGATCAATGTTCCCTCCGCGGGCGCATTCACGGACAAACATTCGGCCGTCAGTAGTCCAGCAACTGTAGATCTTGTTGTCACGCTTCAATCCACGAGCCTGGTACATGATGTTAGCGCGCTTCCTCGTAAGATCTTCCGAAATGAAGATTCCGTTGTTGTTTTTCCCACCCTGATAAAGCTTTTGTCGTATGTTGTGTGATAAGAATTTCACAATGATGGCACGTGGCTTGGTCCCTTTCCTTCCTACTCTATGAGCCCGACCGATCTCCCATCGATTTACAGAAACATCTAACTTTTCGGCGGTGTTGAGAACCAAGTCGTCAGTGTTTTCATTGTCAGTCTCCGGATCTTTTGTCCAGATGCGAACCGCATTGCTCCTTCCATATTCCGTCTGTCCAAAATTCACGTTTTTTACTTCTTCTCTAAAACTGTTCCCAGATTATCTTCAAACTGGGTGGCAATGTACATTAGGCGGGTCTCTACCAAAATTGTTGTATTGGTCACGCGTCAGTGATTTTTGTTTCTTCAATGAATTTTTTTGTTTTATAAAAAAATATTCTCCAAAACCGCTCACCCGACTGGTTTGATATCATCCAGAAACACTCCTATGGACTCTTAGTTTTTAAATTGTTCACTAGATGGCGCTAAACTTTTCAATAAATATATATCTATATCAATATCTATATATCTGTATACATATATATATATATATATATATATATATATATATATATATATATATATATATATATATATATATACTTTTTCTTTAGAACCGTCATTCAGTGTCACACACAACAGAGGTGAAACCGGCTTTTATGACGTATGCTTTAATGGTCCGAACTGAAGTTTCTCCAAAAGGAGCCAGGACACAATGAAGCGAGTACAACAGACTACATGTTCACTTCATGTCGCTTGATGTTGACTTGATGTTCGCTTCAAGTTATGAATGAAAAATTGATATAAAGTAAATTAAGCCTTATTTACAAAATATATGATAAAAAAGCTGAAAATACTTATTTAAACAGACATAAAACTTGCTTCTCAATTGTAGATTTACGCGACGTTCTTGAGTTCTGACAAATCGCTATATAACCTAGTGTTTTACAATATGAAAATACGCACAAATTATACGTGCGAAGAAAGTAGCCAGAGACCAGAACTCAATCAAATGACCGAGTTAAAACGTATACATTCAAGTCTCTACAAACAAAGATACTTAATTATAAGTGTCAGGAAATAGGTATACTCTAGGCCTAATGTTCCAGAAAATACAAGACCACGCCCAAAATACATTTATACAAGACGTGACGGGAAGGATACACGCGCGCCACAAAAATATGGAAAATATATAAATACGTATTTTACTTACTGACATATTGCCGAGAAATTAGCCGGGCCAATAGCTGTCCGTACTTGGAGTGTGTAACAAGCATTACGACCACAACAGGAATGCTAGACAACCTCACATGTAAACGAGAGACCAGCTCAGAACCCCCGAAGGGGGAACGCTTGTATCGGCTAAAGCAGACCCCCTGCTTGGTGTTCCTAAACCGTCGAAAAACGATGGGCGCCCCGGACAGTACATGCATGGCCCATACATATGAGCACGTACAGGCTGTGGCGACGCGATTAAGTAATTCCCGTCACATGACCAGCACAAAGCTGAAGCCATGAGTATCGACTCGTGACCCAATATACTGAAGGCAAAAATTCAGTAGTACATGAACATTAAGCAAAAAATGTTGATAAATACAAGAGAAAAATTCATTTCAGTATTTTGTAAATGACATTCCCTCCAGCAGGAATACCCTAATCCAGAAACAGGGATTATAATGCGTCGCAGAACTAGAAATGAATTATTTACAGTAATTTATATGTATAATTATAATGTATAATATTTGTATTAAGTGATAAAGTTGCTCTTGCAGCAACCACAATTTTACAAATCTACATAACTCGTATGTTTGTGACTGGCACTTTTACGTCATTGCCATAATTACTTATTTCTACCTTGAGTAACTACTTAACAGCCATGCATCCCCGACACACTCACTGAGAAAAAATAGGCACCGAGAGCCTCCCCCGGATGTACCTAGGTGACCGAAGCCTCAGAAGCAAGCTGAGAGTCTCAAATATTACTTAAATGAGTAGGCTATACCCCCGGTTTGCTCTTATCTCAGCTAAAGGTAAACTTTGCTTTAATCCTTTTCCAGTGCACTCTTACTAAAGCTATAAAAAGGCAGCAACTTGGTCAAAGCAACAACATTGTCATGATTAAAGATAATAAATAATCTTATTCAAGAAATAGAAGATTAAGTGGTAAATAAAAGGAAATGAAAATGTTTATTGAAAAACATTGTAAACCAGCTGTACAACACGTATCCAGTGTACAGAACATCTGTCCTTCACAGTTAACGGGCAAACTTTCCAAACGTGATACAAATCATAAGACAAGTTCATGTCTCAGATCTTCCTGGAAAACTCTTTGGCAAACACACACAAAGTCCCCTTAACTTCCTTTCATATGCACATCTGAAAAGTCAGAGTTCGGTCACTCAAATATTTTCATATGCATATCTAAAATGTCAGAGTTCAGCCATTTAAATATTTTCTTCTTTATTTCCTAGTAGAGAAACTGGATGCAGGTGGTCACATGACCAAGTATGGCTAGTATAAATACCTGTTCTTCAGCCAGCCTGGGGTTGTATTACGGAGAAAAGATTGTATTGTAAGGCTCGTCAATTCAAGATTTTATGATCATACAACCTTATATTTGCTGTTCTTTCTGATTGGTTTTGTTTTATTCGGTTATTTGGCCCCTAAAGTATTCATATTTAATTTTCTAAATTATTCACACTTTTTATATTCTGTTTTTGACATTTTTAGATGACAACTGATCTCACTCATAAGTTGTATTGCATTTATTTTTAAAATCAAACAATAAACTTCTATTTTATGGTCTCTTTGAAACTCATAATCAATGTTATGGCCTTTCCTGGATCTTCTCATAATAATCTACGCCAAGCGACTGCTTAAGTGATAACTCAACTTGACACTCAGCCATAACATGTGGTCGAGAACCGGGCATTTGAGCCAAGGAAACATAAACTGTAAACTGTCAAGTTATTTTCAGCTTGAAAAAGCCAACCAGCTCACCATGATGGACCCTGAGTTGAAGGAAGAAGTGCACGTAACCATGGAACTCCTGAAGGACCAGTTGCAGACAGTTGGGCGCAAGGTGACCGAAGTTCAAGAAGAAACCTCACCCATGACAGCTAATGGGAGCTTTTTCGCACCCTTACATTCAGTGGGATTTCTAGAGAAAATGCTAGGTTTTTCCTAGAGAAATTTCTAACTCAAGCTGATTTAGGCAAGTGGAATGATGAGAAAAAACTAAGAATTTTCAAGCTTGCAATGACTGATATGGCAGAAATTTGGCACACAGAATTAAATGAAGAAACCAGAAGTGATTGGAACAGACTAATTGCAGCTTTCAACAAGAAATTTAGAAATGAAGAAGATAAATGGATCCTAGAGGGGACTCTACATTAAAAACAACAACAGCCTAGGAGAATGTGTGGAAAATTATTCAAATGTTATGAGAAAACGTTATGCAAAAATTGAACAAAAGTGAATCTGAAAGATTAACTCTTTTTGTGCATGGCCTCAGGCCAGAGCTCAGATTGTTTGTGTTGGGAAAAGATCCCAAAACTGTAGATGAAGCAAGAACCCCACTTTAACACAGGGAATAAAGGAGGGGAAATATGTACTCTAGGCCCTCATTCAGACCCAGATTGTGAAATTGCTGTTGTAACTGACAATTTTGTCAAAGTGGAAATCAATACAACTCATGTTTGGGCATTGGTGGATGCAGGGGCCCAGGTATCAGCAATAGTTAAAAAACTTTTTGAGCAGCTGGCCTTACATGTGAACTTGGAACTTGGGCCAGCTGTCATATGTAACACCAGTACTGCTGCAGGCAGTAAAATGCAAATTTTGGATTTTTTGAAAGGAAAAATAAACTTGAAAACTAAATACCAAGAGCACGTCATTGATGGTATTGAAATACCAAGCAACACTGTAATGCCCATTTTATGTAAACTGAGAACACAAAGTACAATACCACATGGTGTATCTGCAATGTTCAGCTCGCAAAGCATTTATGTAGGTTGGGTGTACCATTGGCTTATTCAGTGAGCAAAGTTTCGTTAGGGAATAATACCATAGTTATGAACACACTGGATGCCCCATTTCAGTTGAAAAAAAAACACCAGGGTGGGTTGTTTGGAAATCTTCCAGTCACCAGAACAAGTGCATATAAGTGTTATTGACACCAAGTTTTCAAAAAATTGTTGTCAGGGAGGTCACACAGAAGAATAATCTGAAGGATATTGACTTGAACAAATGTGACATTTCTGCAGATAAAAGAAACGATTTATACAGTTGCTGTCTGAATACAGTGATATTTTTGCCAATGCAACAGTTGAGCTGGGTAGGACCCATTTGATTGAGCACAAAATAGAGCTTGAGGAGGGACACATTCCTTTTAGATCAAGACCATATAGGGCCAACTTAAACAGAGGGGAGAAATTGATAAGCAGATTAAAGAAATGTTGGATGCCAAAATAATTAGGCCAAGCAATTTAAATATGCTTTACCAATAGGTTTAGTCACCAAACCTGATGGCAGCAAAATGTTCTGTGTTGACTATAGGAAATTGAACAGTATACCAAAATTAATGCTTATACCCTTCCTAGGGTTGATGACACAATTGGCAGCTTAGGGGTTAATCACCCTACCCTATTATCTGTCTGCAATGCCCACAGCAGTTTTCTCCAGTACCTTATGAAAGCCTCTAGCATTGAAATAACAGCATTTGTAACTTATTCAGGTCTCTATGAATTCGACGTCATGCCCCAGGATCTCACAAATTCTCCAAGTGTATTTCAGAGATTAATGGACAGTGTGCTCAGAGGGTTAAAGTACCGTATTGCCCTAGTTTACATGGACGATATTATAGGGTATTCCCACAGTTTTATACGCCATTTGCATAATTTGAGACAGGTATTTGATTGCCTAAGGTCAGCAGATATCAAACTCAAACCATCTAATTGTTGCTTTTTGCAGAATGAAGTTAAATACCTTGGTCACATAATCTCAAATGATGGGTGAAAACCTGATCTTGGTGAGATAAAAATCATACAAAACTACCCTGTGCCAATGTAAACACTCTAAGACAAGCTTTTGGGTTATTTGGGTATTACGGACGATTCTGTGAAGGCTATGCAAAAATTGCAAGTCCCCTGTTTGTTCTGCTCCAAAAGGAATCACCTTTTGAATGGACAGAAGAGTGTCAAACAGCATTTGATATTTTAAAATCAAAATTAATCACAACACCTGTCTTGGCATACCCTGATTTTAGCAAGAAGTTCTTGATTTATACAGATGCATGTGCAGACAGCATAGGTATGGTCCTTTCTCAATCCATAGGTGGGCAGGAAAGGCTTATTTCATATGGAGGAAAGTCCTTAAATAAACATCAAAAGAATTATGGTACAACTGAAAAAGAATTGTTGGCAGTAATAATGGCATTCCATCCTTATGCTTCTTATCTTAGGGGAAGGGAGTTTGATCTAATCACAGATCACCTGGCATTGAAATGGCTTCTAGACCATGAAGAGCCACAAGGTTGGCTGCCCAGATGGTTCATACTAGTGCAGGAATATAAATACACTGGGACTCACAGACCAGGTAGAATCCACAGTAATGTTGACCAAATAAGTAGAATCAATCATGAAGAAGTTGATGAACAAGAAATAATTATATGTCTTGAAATGTTTGTATTGGAACAGGACAGTGACAGGCCTGTCACAACACAGCCATTGCTATTCAATGAGCTGAAAGACCTGCAAAGAAAAGATCCATTCTGTGCCCCAATTATCAAATACCTACAAAATAAGGTGCTTCCTGAGGACGGAGCTAAAGCTAGGCACCTGCTAAAAGAAATAGGGGACTACATACTGATAGAGGATGGTTTGTACCATGTAGATTATCCACCAGGAAAAGGGTTAAGAAAGGACAGATTAGTCCAGCAAACTCTCACACCTGAAAAATTAGTACCTGAAGTTTTGGCTGCCTTTCATGATGAGGCTCCTGCAGGACACCTAGGTACAGCTAGGACTTATCAAAACATCAGGCAAAGATATTATAGGTGGAGAATGGCTGAAAGAATTAAAAAGTATGTCCAATCATGCCATTCTTGCCAGACAAGAAAGAGGCCTATCAGAGCAAAAAAGGCTCCCCTTATTCCTATTCCAGTTGAAGGTCCCTTTGACAGGTGTGCTATTGATGCTGTGGGTCCACTTACAGTAACAAGCATAGGAAATTGTTACATTCTTGTATTGTCAGAATATTTAACCAGATATGTTGAAGTCATTGCAGTTCCAGACATCAAGGCAGAACCTGTAGCCAGAGTTCTATTTGATGAAATTATTTGCAGACATTCAGCTCCAAGAGCTTTACTTTCAGATTTAAGGCTGTCGGTTTTGGCAAAAGTTGTTCAAGAACTGTGTAACTTTCTTGATACTAAGAAAGTTAATACAACTGCATATAGGCCCCAAACAGATGGCTTAGTTGAAAGGCTCAATGCAACTCTAGTCCACATGTTAAGTTTTTACACAGCTACAAACCAAAAGGATTGGGATATATTTATCCCAGCTGTGACATTTGCATACAAGTCTACCGTGTACTCTCCATTCTTGTTACTATATGGGAGACAGCCAAATTTGCCCACTGATATTATGTTGCGCTCCACCCAGTTTGAAAGTGACAGTGTCGGCAACCACTTTAACTCAATTGCTACCAGAGTACATCACTTTCAAGAAGTAGCCAGAGAAAATTTACAGTTAGCACAGGCCAGAATGAAAGATCACCATGACAAGACGAGCACTGAAGTGAATATCAAAGTAGGTGATTATGGTTTTTGTTCATACACCAGCAGCAAAAGTACCTTTATCAAAGAAGCTTCTCCACAAATGGCATGAACCCTTTACTGTCAGTGAAAAGCCCTCACCAGTGCATGTAAAACTCATCAGGGCCAGTGACAATAAACATATTCCAGCTAGGGTTCATGTCAATAGGGTTAAACTTGGGTATCACAGAGACATCAGACCACATGACACCTTAGAATTAGAAGAGATACCCGTTACTGAAACTGACAACCTTCTTGGTGTAAATGATTTTTCTCAGGATAGTTTTGAAGTGCCACATTCTGAAGATGGAAGTAGTGAGCCTCAAAACTGCTAAAATGCTCAGGCTGATAATGATCAATCAACTGATGTAGAAAGAGTTGAAGATAAAATTTCTGAGTCTGAAAACAAAACAGAGAAATATTATGAAGTTGAGAAAATAGTAAAAGCCAGAAAAAGAAAGGGGGAACGAGAATATTTGATAAAATGGAAAGAGTACCCAGACAGTGAAAACACATGGGAACCTGCATCAAATTTGAATGGGTTTACCAAACAGTACTTTAAAGACAACCCTGGTAAATTTGCAAAGTTGATGACTAAGTACAAATGAAAAACAATTGGGAATTAAAGTTTACAGGACAGGACTAAACAGAAAGGGAAAAAAAGGTGACAAGCTTCTACTCTTTTGTTTCCAGCACTGAAGATACTCATGTGTTCACAATGCTGTGCACCATGGGTCCAGTTCAGGCACAGGCCACCGCAGCAAGAACAAAGAGAGACTTTCCCACCCATAGTGGTGCGTAATAATTACGGAATAATGTTTGAAAGGTATAAGACAATTAAGAATTCTGCCACAACATGGTCACACACATTTGCTATACCGTTCCCAAAGAAAATACATATAGATAAATCTGGCAGGTAATGTAGTGGTGATAAACAATCAGATCAAAACTTGCCTGAAATTTAAAATCAATGGGTACGATATACAAAGCATCTTTTCAAACCTACAATGCTTAGTGAAGGGAAATTTTAAGTGAACTTGTTGAAAACCACAAGAAAATTTTGGCCTTGGTACCACTTTATTCACAATCAGCTACTATAAGAACAAAACACGATGGAATAAATCTTGTTGGAAGTTTATCGAAGTCACTCTTTGGCACTGCAACAATGTCTGATATTGAAATGTTACAAAGACAAATTGACGAAACTGAGTCAACAAAGTTCAACATCTTAAAATCACCTTGGGGTGAATGCAATCATATGAACAAACATAAAATCAGAGAATTACAAATTCAAGACGTGCAGCAGAACTCAATAGAAACCTGTTAAATAGTACAATTAATACTTTAAGTCAATGGCAACAAACAGTGCTGCAGCTTTCTGTCCCAGTTAGACATCAAGCACTTGAAATACAAAACAACCAAAATAGCTATCAATCTTTTGAATGCCTATAGCATACAGGAAGTTCATGTGTTAGAGGGATTACTACGAGATTCTGAAATGAGAGTGAAAGCCATTGAAACTTTGTTGTAAGGATAACTACCAATATATTATGTTCCCTCACATAAACTGAAAATATTTCTGAATAAAGTACACTCAATACTCATAAACAGTTATCCAACTTTCTGTATTGCACAAACAGACGTCAGTTACTGTTATACTGTTCCAAATGTTATATATGCCAGGACACGAAATCAATTGTACATTAAAATAAATATCCCTATCACAACAAACACGATTGGCAACAAGTAGTTGAAGAAGAAACAATTCTTCAAGTTGATTTAAATAAAACTGCCCACTTGGCTAAGAAAAACATGGATGCTTATGTGTCAGCAGCAGATGAACTTTCCTATAGATTACATTATGTCAGACAGTCTTACTGAGCCCCTGTGTTGCTAAGTTTACCCAGTTTTAACATTGTCTTTATTATAGCTGTTATGGCACTTGCCGTATTCAATTTCTATAAATTGCGTATTGTATGGACACAGTTGGCCATGTTAGACGAACAAGCTCCCCCTAAAAAGCCTCCCAGGGCATTTGTTATATCTGCAGCATATAAAACAGAGGGAATTCATACTTACATAGATTCTGAAACAATAGAGCTGAAGTCGTCTCCTGAAAACAAACCTGTCACATATGCTCATGACATTGAACCTGAAGCCGAACCCTCAGCTGAGACAGGCACACAAACGTCATTTGAAGAATTACCAGTGACTGGTACCAACACAAAAACTGTTACTTTAAATGAAACTAATACCAATGTAAGTCCCATGTCTGGCTTGGTTTACTAGAAAAAACAACAACATGTATTTACGCAGCGATAGTATCCCTGGTTATCCAAAGTTCTTGATTTGGCCCAGGCACCAACATCTATTTTCAGCTGGAACCAAGTGCAAAAACTGAAAGAGTTTATATTTTTATTAGTACGTGGGTCTTGTATAAACGCATATGTTAGACTGAGTTAGCCAGAATCTTTGATAACTATAAATGACATAAGAGGCAAGGCTGTGAACGTCTCTGCCATTTTACTGATTTCACATGTTGATTTAAAACATATAATCTGAGCCATCATTGTTCCTCATAAGGAGATAGTTAACTGTTATCCTTTGAATAATTTTGAATAAAGATTTTCATTCATTCAGGAAAGGATATGAGATATCTTAATGTTAGGCATGTTTATATTTCCTACATCACATATGAGATCCTGAAATGACGTATTTGGGACTATTTCATTTCTTTAATGCATTATGCGATTATGAAATCACTATTATTACTTGTGTAAGAGAGAAGCTTCTGTGTAGCAAACTGTAATTTACATATATGAATATAGCTACTCTTTATGTCGCCAATATGAGGCACATCTTTGTTGATTTATTAGAGGTAATACATGCACATATGATTTAAAATGTACCTTATTATGATAGACAAAGTGCATTGTGTCTATTAAGTCTTATGTGCAAGGTGACGGAGTATAGGGTCAAGATTCCCAGTCTGGTCCATAGCCCTGGTTATAAATACATAAATAAATTAAATGGACAAAGGGAGAGACACCTGTAGCGCATTTGTGTGTATCCTCATGTTACACAACCATACATAAATTTAAACAAATTTGTTCTTCTGCATAACAGAAGTACATTTTTGAGAATTTAGTTTTGCATCCGCCCCCCAAAAAAAACAAAACCAAAACAAAACAAAACCAAAACAAAACAAAACCAAAACAAAACAAAATAAAAAACAAAACAAAACAAAACAAAAAAAGAAAAGAAAGAAAGAAAAGTCTAGCCACATGCATTTTTGCCTGCTGATCTCTTCTTGCCAAGTCGCACATACATTATGATATTTGACTGCACAGCGATAAGTCACAACTATCTTGACATTACCAGATACACTTCATGGCATTACCCATCCCCCCGTTTCGTATACTGAACCCCAATGCAAAGTATCCACATAAAAAAATTAACACATTAATTTTGTAAGTTACTCAGTACTGTGTGTGCATATATGCATGGTTTGGAGCCTACATCAGGGTCATTCAGGACAACTTTCAACTTTTGCTGGGTTGTTACATAATGCATGTGACTTTTGTGCACCGAATATGGCTTCTGACCACCACTCCTATTGGATGGCTAAAATGACCTGATGTTTTCAGTGGCTTTAAAAAGGGATGTTCAGCCAAGAAAAAAGCCAGTGGTCTCAGGTGTGTTGAGGCGATCATGCCGCGTCTGAGCCAAGGTCAAAGACACCATGCTTTGGGGCTTGCAGAGGGTGGAGTCCCAATCACTCAAATCGCACAAAGAATGGGGTGTACTCGGCGCACCATCCAACGACTAATTGAACGGCAACAAGAAACTGGATCCGTAGATGATCGGCCTAGGCCTGGCCGAGAAAGAGTGACAACACCTGGCCAAGACCGTCACATCCGGCTGATGCACCTGCGAGACCGTTTCTGTACAGCAGCCCAAACAGCCCGTGAGACTCAAGGGGTGAATCACCGTCCTGTCAGTAGTTCTACTGTGGAGAGGCGACTGAGGAGCAGTGGCCTAACAGCCAGAAGACCTTACAGGGGTAACCTGCTGACCCAACCCAGAAGAGAAAGACGACTGCAGTGGTGTAGAGCACACTCCAGGTGGACTCGCCAGCAGTGGAATACCGTCCTTTTTACTGACGAGTCCCGTTTTTGTGTCAGCAGAGCAGATGGCAGAGAACGTGTGTGGCGCCGGACTGGGGAGAGATATGCAGATGCCTGTGTCCGTCAGGCAGATCGATGGGGTGGACCCTCTGTCATGGTGTGGGCAGGCATCAGCAACCGCTACCGGACACCCCTAGTGGTCATTCAAGGGATCCTCAATGCTAGGCGGTACATTGATGAGGTGCTGGAGCCGCACATGGTCCCATTTATGGAGCAGCATCAAGATCTGGCGATCTTTCAGCAGGACAATGCACGTGCACACTCTGCAAGATTAACAATGAACTTTCTCAATGAGAACAACATCAATGTCATGGAATGGCCAGCGTTCTCACCCGATCTGAGCCCTATTGAACATTTGTGGGATCAGTTAGGCCAAGGTATTCAACGGAGGACACCTAGGCCTACTACCCGAAACCAGCTGATCCAAGCTCTGCAGGAAGAATGGAATAATGTTCCCCAACACAGAATTCAAACCCTGGTCAGCAGTATGCGCCGCAGATGTATAGCATGTGTTGATGCTCGAGGTGGCCACATCCCATATTGAACAGAAAAATTTGTGTGACTTTCAATTAGGGCAGTTAATGACATTTTTTGCCTGTAAGTGACGTTAATGTCGGCAGAGCGTGACATTATTTTTACGCCAGAAAAGTGAATGCTTTGTTAAGTTCTAAGCACGTCTAGGTATGAAATGTTTCAAGTATAAACAATAACATACTTCAAAATTGGCATGTGGATACTTTTCATTGGGGTTCAGTATATATAGTCTTTTTATGTTAGTATAAAGGACACTAAGCATGTTGTCCTTGATGCGAATGCCACGACACACAATTATTTAACTTAAATATGGTAACCCTTGTGTTCTCAGAGTGCATTTCATATCTTATTCATGTATATATAACCATAAATTGGTATTGGTGTATGTGTTGGACATCACATACATATTTAAAGCAATTACCGTGGTTATGTTGTATCTTGTACACACAAATACCCCCAAGTAATTAGCTGCTTATTATTATGATTATGATTATGATTATGATTATGATTATGATTATGATTATTATTATTACTATTATTATTATTATTATTATTATTATTATTATTATTATTATTATTATTATTATTTGTGTGTAGGTCAGTAATGAGCTGATCTATGGAATTGAGAGGAGTCTCATGCTTTCCGCGTAACTGCAGTGCGCTGCTTTTTGTAAGATTTTAAGGGATCATTTGAATTTGATGCAATTATTGTCTTAATTACAAGTGAAAATTTTAATGCACTTCAAATACATGACTGTACTTCAATATCTGTCATAAGAAATGATTTTTAAGTCACAATGAGCATGAGAATTTGTCGCGTTATATAGTGTTTGTTGAGTGTATAACAACTGGTGACTGTCACTAAGGAGACGTTAGAAGATGCGGTGCAGGGTGTGTTACATTCATAATATGGCAAGTTATGACTTACACTTTTCATTTTTGAGACGCGATAACATTATGATATCCTTAGACTTTTGCAGTTTTGCCAAGCTGTCAGTATAAAGTAGGCATAAGGACTTTGTTGTACAAAAAAAAAGCAGCTGATTTTTTTTTATACTTGAAGAAGTACTTGTCTTGCTTTGTGACAGGAGATATCCGCCATATTGGTGACTTGGCTTATCTGACACTCAATACACATTTGATCTATCAGTAACATTTTGTCACAGTAACCCATGTACTATGTAATCGCATATCATTTATGTAATTGATAAAACATATACACAGTCACACAAAGGTTTCACGATGTGCAAATTTGTATGTACTCATGCCAATTGGAAGGGCTCCGAATAAGCGATTTACTGCCATTGTTTTTTTCTCTCATAAACAGCCACACCTTTCGGTTATCTTGATAGTGTTCATCTGTCTATTTATCAATGGACCTTCACAGTTCCGATTTTTGTATGGAATGTCTTTAGGCATTATATTCAAAATCGTGAGTCCAATTTGGGACATCCACAACAGCTTGTTCTCATGAAATGGGTGTGACATGCAAATACGCAACTTTAAATTGTATATGATGATATAACAATTTTCTCATGTTCCTTGTACTTGTTTCTGCGTAAATTGGCTTTATATTTACTAGAATTCAGCCCTAGGTATTACAAAATCCTGTATGATGCACCTTTTCATTGGTGAGCCAAATAATTCTGCAAACTTCATTGTTATTGTGAATGGCAGTTGCTCTCACCACAACTACTCTGTGTGCAGGCATAACATACTACCAGTACTTACCATATGGCAGCACCGCCCCGCCCAACCATGGGTATGAAGGAGTTGACATTTTATTTTCCAGGTGCTCCGACGCTTACTCCTAGTTATCTATCCATTTGGATGAATACTTTAAGAAACTTTTCATTCACAAGAACATTTACATTTTTAGTCCACACAGAATCATCAATTCCAGCTTTCCCCCTGCTACCCAACTTTGTTCCAGACTTTGCCCCAGACAAGGCCAATTTGCATCTTCTAACTTGACCTTTCACATTGTATTCTTCTCATTTACCCTCTCATTCCCATGCTGTTGCCTACTTCCATCCAGTGGACATTCGATACTTCAACTCTTTGCAAAGGGAGTTAAAGTCATTCTTAAGACATTTTTCTGCTGCGTTTCATTTCAATGTGGTGAGCATATAATATTGACATTTTTCAGAACCTTAGTTGTGTTCACGTCTTTCAACCGAATACCTAACTGAAATGGGACATTTCGTCTCGATGGTGTGAGTATGTCATGATTAAACAAAATGAATAATCTTATTCAAGAAGTAGAAGATTAAATGGTAAATAAAAGGAAATGAAAATGTTCATTGAAAAACACTGTAAACCAGCTGTACAACATGTATCCGGTTTACAGAGCATCTGTCCTTCACAATTAGAGGCCAAACTTTCCAAACGTGATACAAATCATAAGACAAGTTCATGTCTCAGGCCTACGTGTAAAACTTTTTGGCAAACATACACAGTGTCACATTAACTTCCTTTCATATGCACATCTGGAATGTCAGAATTTGATGAAGCCATGTAATTAAGTAGACGTTGTCACTCTTACTGCATAAAGATACAAGATGTAGCAAGTTTCCACTTGTCCAAGGTGGCCTGACTGTCCACAATGAAATATAAAAGTGACCCTTATCCCTTGTCGGTGGATGACACTTGAATTTGAGCCACTGACTGCTGCTAGCAGAGATGGAAATGATGTCTCTGCTTCACTGATCCCTGGCCGGCAGCACACACACTCAACCAAGATAAAATCCTGGCAAGCTCGCCAAATAACTGCATGTTCCATACAAAGGTGAGCTTGTTAAAACACTGCTGACATATGCAGAACAGGGTCGCTGTTCATATTTAGGGTAGTATGTGTCCTGCCAGTCGCTCTCACTTTCATGCCAATGAAATATTTTATCAGCAATTTTCATTCCAGGTTTAACTTGGTCAAGGTGAAACACAGATCATGTCCCCTTTTGTTCAATTAAATAAGGTGCTGGCTAGAAATAATAAGCTTTTTCCACCCTATATGTGCCGGTGCGTCTGCCATATCACTGAACTCTACTGACCTCTAATTCATCACTTCTACAACTTTTGCTATTGTTTTGCTGCAGCTGGTATAAACAATAGTCATATCACTGCTTACATAAACATAAATGTAGTGAAACTGGCTCACTTATCTACGCCTGTCTTGAACTGATTTCTGGTTACTTACACAAACAACATTCCAATGGATATTAACCATTTTAACTCTTATTGTCAACTGATTTCTGTCAAAACTTTCCACTGCCACTGTTTGCGGTAAAATTACCATTATGAAATTTCTTTGATTATTATTAAAATAATAACGATAGACACTGTCTGATGGTTACAATTTGTACTCTAAATAAGCTTTCATTTAACAAAATTACCGCTCCACACTTTGTATCACAACTTCATAATTAAAATCCACTTATTATTGTTGCCAGTCCACTATTTCCCTTTGTGTGCCCAGTTATGTGTCTTAAAGTAAACAGTGGTAAACATGTGCGAGTCCAGTTTTTCCTTTGTTTAATGGTTCACCCAGACCATGTTGACATGTGATAGCCTCATGGCGACCGCTGTCACAGGAATACAGCTCCGTTTTGTAAGAATGGCTCCTCATGAAGTGCCTCAAACTTCATACATTTTTACAGTAACTTCAATATTCTGTCCCTTTTTTTATTAAGGATAGTTATTAAAACACTGACACTAAATTCTAGCTCTGTCTGGTCGACTATAAATTTCCCCACATGGCACAAAATTTATTAAGACTATCAACACAAACCAGGGCAACTAAACCACTTCTGTAATGGTCCTTTACAAAACTCCCATGACTCAGTAAAATAACACTTTTTTTAAAAAAAAGACCCAACACAACTTGGATAAAACATGCGGAATGAACATTTTATTGGATCTTCTAGCATGGCGCAGACTTAAGATTGTATAATTTCACACATAATCCTATGTACTGTGGTGTATAGGTTATGTAACATGTAAACAAACAGGTTGGATTTTCGCCATACAAATATGAAGGGGGCTCACGGCCCCTGCATGAAAATAGAATGCGTATTTGATCTTGATATTTGAAGAACTGATTACCACAGCTTCCATTCTTTGATCTGTAATATCGAAGTACATCATTGAAACGAAAATGCTCATAAGGTGTACAATATCATCTAGAAATGCTAAGTTAATCATGAACACTTGCCCCAGCAATCTTTTGACAATGACATCTGCATGTAAGTGTTGTCTCCTTGATTGTAACCTCGCAATATCGGACTTACCTCTAATATTAGCCTGAGTAACAGGCTCAACATTAGACAGATTAAATTTACAACTGAACGATATGGAGAGTCCTTTCTTCCATCTAGTATTCTCCTTTGGAACAACCTACCACTCGATATCAGAGAATCTGGGTCACGTGATATCTTCAAAAGTAAATTAAAATCGATCTTAATATCTGTTGACCCTACACCCTCCTACTTTTCATATGGTCATCGCTTTCCAAATATCTGTCACACTCAATTGCGCCTTGGTTTTTCTCACCTTAACTCCCATCTCCACAAATTAAACATAGTCCAATCACCTGCCTGCTCATGCTCCAACCAAAACGAAGACATTTATCACTTTTTCCTGACCTGTCCCAAATTCTTAGTGCTTGGGCAAGCTTTACTGGATATTGTGTGTCACATCCTAGCACCTGGTGTACTTCCAAATCTCTTAGTTCACTTAGCTAGTAACATACTCATACAATACTTTAAACAAGGCATCTCAGAACTCAGTGATGATGTTTTTTACCAAATATTTGAAACTGACCTACATCGTGAACACGAGACGCTTTGAATTTAAGACATTTCTAGTGTATTATATTGATATGTCAGATTATTTTCCAGCTGTCAACGTTTGAGATTTGTTCTCGATTCAATTGTACCGAATATTTATGTCAAACCACATGCCAATTCATAGATTGTATGTCCTGTGTGTATTGTGAAATCTTTGTGCGTCATCTTGTTGTGGAGTGCCTCCAGATTAGTTCTTAATAACTATTTAGGCAAAACATGTGAAATGAATGTGTTTAAAAAATCGTTTTCTTGAATTTTGTCGTTTCACAAAACAGCTGGATCTTATCAACCACGTGCTTCGCCATTTTTATCGATAACAAGCCGAAGCCATGGATGATCGACATCAGGATAATTCATCGTACATAAATTTGTAGCATTTATTGGTTTAGCGAAAGGTAAGTGTGGACGATACCATGCAAACAAGCATTGGTACTCACTTTGACAGCGACTTTAGGCGTACGGTCTGATAACGTAAAACTGTTAGTCTTGTGCGTACCTGACCTAACATGCCCAACCTGACGTGGTCCTGTAAACTTCAGCATGATATCAAGTCAACTTTGCTTGCAGTCATCATCATCATCATCATCATCATCATCATCATCATCATCATCATCATCATCATCATCATCATCATCATCATCATCGTCATCGTCATCATCATCATCATCATCCATGTTGCTCAGGAAACGCCAAAGCACACAAGTTCTTCGAAAAAAGAAAACAATAAGGAATCACAGTGACACCTCCTGCGCAAATTAAGGCGTAGGGATCTCCAGAAATGTCACTGTGTTATTTCAGAGCAATTAGCCAGTTATGGAGAATATTTCATTTCGATTAATATTGAAAAAAAAATTAAAAACAAAAAAAAACGGAAAACGCTAAAATCAATGGAGCATGAGTATTTGGACACACTTCGTAGAGATCCACGTAAGGTACACTCCAACAAAGTTTGAAGTGATCTAGTTGACGGTTTAGGAAAACTGAAAAAAAGTGAATTACCATTGCAATCCCAAAGATTTACATGGTAATGAATTGGAATGCATGCATTTACAGACAAGTAACTGAATTAAAAATTCGTTAAAAATCAGGGATCCAGAGCATCATCACCTAGTGAACTCGTAACACTAAAGACCGCACATGCTACATTTCAACCGAGTTTCTGAGCAATCTGAGAGACACTTTTTGAGATGAAAAAGCAAAAACCGCACCTACGTGTAATTCGTGTAAAAATTAAAAGAAGCTCTAGCTATTGAATAATTAAGGTCTAGAACTCCCCAGACGTATCCTTTTGCAATTTCTAAGCAATTGGCCAAGTGGTTCTAGAGAATTATTCTTCAAGATTTCACCAAAAAAAGTTAAAGAATCTAAAATTCATTCAAGCATGGCCATTTCAACAAAATCGATAAAGACTTATCTAAGGTACATTCCCACCAAGATTGAAGTGAAACTGGCTGACGGTCATGGAGACGAAAACGTGAATTATAATTTCAATCCCCTTGTACCTGAATATTAATCACAAAAAATGTATGCATTAACCGAGTAGACGTACATATGGAATCATTCATTTTAAATCAGGGATCTAGAGTATCGACACATAGTGAACAGCTCTGTTTTACCCTCTCACAAGGTACATTTCCACCAAATTTAACATGCAAAATTCCGTGAACAAGTGGAAAAATAGCAGTGGAACCTCTTGACAAAATTAAGGTCCGAGAGTCCCTTTAAGTGTCCCTATGGAATTCGAAGTTATTAGGCGAGCCGTTTTGCTAAAGAGTTGTAAGTGCTGCCAAAAATGAACTAGAAAAAAAATCGAAAATCACTGGAGCATAAGCATTTGAAACAATTTGGAAGATCTCTGCCTGTGGTAGGTGGCCACCAAGTTTGAAGTGGATCTGGCTAGTGGTTACGGAGAAGACGTCTTAATTGTGAATTGGGGACAGACGTCAGATGTCGGATGGTTGACCATCCTATAAGCTTGGCTTACTGACTTGTCAGTGAGCTGAGCCTAAATGACCCTGATGCATCTGGCGGGACAAATCGTACTAAATTGACCGGAGGTATCTGATGTGTTCCCAATTGAGTGTGCCTGAGGTGACTGGTGGCGTGTTTCATCCCTATATGCAAAGATGACACAGTCAGTTGAGGTAAAAGCCAGTAAGAAAGTGCAAACTTGTACCAGCCTGCTCTGTCGTCTGCTCAACATCAACAGACGTAGCCTGAGGCATAGTAAACGTCTATTGTCTTTGGAGCTGATGAACATTGTGAAAAGTTAATGCTCTTTTGAAATGTTTTACAAAATAACAAGCATAACACAAGTGATAATTGCACAAATAAGTAGAACTGAAATACCAAAAATAACTGGAAATTAGGCAGGTCAAACCATGAGGTGAATGTAAGTTTAGTTTCGAAGGAATAAGTGTTTTCTGTAATTTATGAATGAAGAGCTTTTCTCCAAATCGTTCAGCATGTACCCACTAAGTTCCACTTTATCCAAAATGTCAACAGGTGTAAAATAGGACCTAAAAAAATGGAGTATGTGTGAGATGTAATAGCAAGCTCTCCTACAACAGCTCCAATGTCAACGTCTGATATAACATAAGCCTGTACATATGGGAAACCATTGTACCACTTAATCATAGTCATAAATTCCCTTAACTTATCAGGCGACATCACCGAATATGTAGATATTTTGCAAATAAATATTTGGATACATCAATGACTATTCAGAGAACTCATGGTATTCCATTTATTAATACGATTTTTACATTGGTGGAAGTTTTAAGCAGGGTGACACCTGTTGGAAAATTCATTCTGGATCTTGGCGGCACAATGGCAGAAAGATTTTAGCTCATAAGTTGTGGCTCGTCCCTGTGGTTAACCAAGAACCAATATCCAGATGAATGTTTAGTACTCGTCTGTGCTGTAAATGATGGTGACGATTAGTGATATATTGTGGAATATATTGTAGCCACAGATTTCCATGTCTTAGGCAGGAGGAAAAGAGAAGAGATTTTAACAAAAGTGCGTCGTCAGGTGTAGTCATCACATCACAGACGCTCCTGAGAGCCGGTCCTTGACTTTGTTCTGAAGCTTCATTGTATATGTGCGAAACAATGGCCAGCAGTTGCAATTGGACAAGATAAATTGCTAAACAAGATGAATCACTGGATAGGATGAACGACTGAATGACGATAGGATAAATGGCAGGAGAAGATGAATGACTGAATGACTGGATAGGATGAATGACTGGATAAGATGAATGACTGGATAGGAAGAATGACTGGATAGGATGAATGACTGGATTGGATAAACAACTGGATAGGGTGAATTACTGCATGACTGGATAGGATGAACGACTGAATGACGATACGATGAATGGCTGGATTGTATGAAGTACTGGATAAGATCAACAACTCGACAGGATGACTGCCTGCTGTATCAATAGGTTGCAATTTTATTCAGTAGTTTACGGAGTGTGTTAAAAACATTCAGTGGCCAGCTGATTTTTTGGCAAACGTTTGAAACATGTGTCTCGACGTTGGATATAAAGTCGAACTTCCAGAAGCTTAACTTTTCAAGATATTACTCTTTCATGTTTACTTCCAAGTTCCCTTGGAGGAGCCTTATTTCCAAACCATGTTGAAACGTTTAATGCTTTGCAAAACATATGTATATTTGTGCGCCAGCAACCGCGTACATGTTGTTGACATCAGCCTATGTCTGCCATGAATCAATACTCGGTGTATGGACGTTTGGCTAGCCATTCTTTGATTCCTGACTGTTCCCCGACACGCTTGTACAATGCCTTGAGCTTGGGCGCATTGGCAAAGATGTCCGTGTTGAATTGCTGAACAGTTTCAAACATGTGGTAAAACTCCAGGTCCGCCAGAGACAGCTGCATATGAGAATAAGAAAGGTATGATTGCTCATATTTATAAAAAGTCCAGGCAATAATTGTGCTTTCGAAAGAGTACCTCTAAACACTCTATTTTTGGAACGTTTTCCTTCCAAAAGGTTATTTACACGTGTGTGATGGTTGTGTTCGTACTATAGTTTAGAATCACGATATAAAATGATAAGAAAGAAAATATAGGGAGAAAGAAAGAAAATACAGAAAGAAAGGTCATAAAACTGAAAAATTTTATCAGAGCAACCGTCCCGCACGTCTGTAATGCCAAGGCATACATTTGGTGGATGTGGCAGGCAGATCATCGGATCGAGTTGTTCCAGTACTTTTTACCTTGATTATCTATGTTTGACTCATGAAAAACTCTTTTCTTCATTTAAATCGTGACCAATAAAATATTTATATCAATATTTCTGCATTTTGAAAAGTACAAACAGGCAGCACAGCTACATAGAAATCAGGCCGAAAACTACTGGAAACACGCTAACCAGGTTTTGACGTAAAGATATTTGCTTGGACACACCACTGACACACCACGATAGGTTTAATTTGGATTAGATTAACGTAAGGTCATAGACTGACTTAATTGGAGATTTCCTCATTGCTGATTTACTTCCATTCCTGAAGCGATTCATAGCAAACTACATATGATAAAGTAGAATATAATTCTTAGTGTATTTGAAATACTATCAGAAATAACATATCATCAATGGAAGCTTATCACAAATTATTACCAATATAAGAAAGTGTGTGTCACAATGGCGCCACCTAGTAAAAATGAAAATATCAAAGCGCCATCTTCGGGCATCTGAACGGCATCTGCGCTACAACTACTTGCAAGGAAAACGTTTATAGCATTTTCTGTACGCTTCAGCAGCTACCCGTCCATTCTACATATATGTCACACGAAGGCAACTTTGTTTCATTGCAGTTTGCAAATACTATACCCAGCGTTTCTAGCAGTACCATCACAGATAATAATTAATTTCCCATTTTCGTTCATGTGTTTAAACGATGGCATAGTATCACACGCTCTCTCGATCAGTCATTTTTAAACATACTTGCATGCACGCAACATACATGTATACACGCAACATACATGCATGCACGCAATATACATGCATGCATGCGTGCATACATACATACATACATACATACATACATACACACCTACACAGATATATACATACGTACGTACATACATACATACATACATACATACACACCTACACAGATATATACATACGTACGTACGTACATACATACATACATACATACATACATACATAGGTGTTCCCAACCATAAATAATATTACGTCACATTCAGGAAAAAAAGGTCTTATAACTCTATACACTCTGACAGTAATACATTATGTGCTTATATTAAATCAAACACTGTGCAGGATCTTCAAATCAGCTCTAACTATCAATGGCACACAACATATCTTGAGGTATTTCTAGTCTATGTGAAAAATTGTTAATCTTTTAAGTGAAGGTCACCGAACACAATAGGCTTGACATTATTATTTTGCTTTAAATTCCCAAGAAATAGGTCAAAAGAATTCAGTTACCAGCTGCATAACTGTCCAAAGAATACCAAGTGACATCTAAAGTTGCAGATCAGACTGTGTTATGTAAAGTTAAAACAATGACGTAAACAAACCCCACTGCCTTATCAGGGGGTACAGCAATGCAGTAACTGTTCACATTGCATTGTGTAAGTTACAGGAATGAGGTAACTGGTCCCGCTGTCTTATGTGAGGTATAGGAATGAGGTAACTGGCCCCACTGCGTTCTGTGAGTTATAGGAATGAAGTAACTGGTCCCACTATGTTATGTGACATATAGGAATGAGGTAAAATCCTTGATTGATCATGTGCTGCGGATTCTACATACAGTCCTTGATTGATTATGTAGTGAGGCTTTCTCCACATAATTACACAAAAGAAGGGTGCACAAGCCTGGCAAAGCTGTTGACCATGGCTATATCTAAATTCGCTCCCTTTGGCTTCACATATCCATTAAAAAATCTTAATGAGAGTGAAAACGCCACATCAATAAAGCTTGTACACTTTCAAATTACGTTTCCTTGCTGCCGTTTTTCTCCGGACAATATTGACGTGTTGAGCGAGCAGCTGCTGACAGCATAACAACGGAGCCCCTGCCTCCATTACTACAGACCAACCTTTACTTACATCTACTCCAATAAACCGATCGCCTGTCCACCATTACCACTGGGTAACATCTACTAACGTCTTTTCTAAAAAAAACCTGGCGCCCATCTCCACCATTACAACAGAGTAACAGTTAACCGATTTCTGCCTCCCAAATCACACAAAAAAGTGCCCGGATGTAGATTTGCGTCTGCCACAATGCATTTACTTAAATTTCTTGTCATCAGAATATGCTTTTCCATCGGCACTGTACGCGCAACCTGTTACAATAATATTGTTCATGGGTAACAGCTTTCGTTGATGTTGGTGGCCATTTTACTCCCATTCCATATCAGGGAAAACTGTTCACTCATATTTTACCAGGAAAGACTTAATACGTCTGGTCTAGCAATCCAGATGTCCCTATCCACCATAAGGGGTACACGTCAACGATTACCACAGAGCAACATTTAATGGAGTATTTTATAACTAACCATTACCCTAGTAAATTTCCCTATGGCTTGTCTATAAAACCATGTACCCATGTTCAACATTACAAGAGAGGAACATTTCCCTATTTCTTGTCTATCAAACGATGTGCGCATGCCCACCATTATCATTGAGCGACGCCTACCAATGTCTTGTCTATCAAACCTGGTGTTCATATCGACCATTATCATGTAGTACCGTTTACTTATGTGTTGTCTATTGAGCCAGGTATCCATGTCCACTTTTACCCATTGAGTAACACCCACCTATATCGACCATTACCATCGAGTAGCATCCACCTTTGACTTGTTTCACAAAGCAGGTGTCCATATCCACCATTACTACGAAAGTACTATTTGTTACTGTCTTGCCTACCAAACTAGGCGAACACATCAACTATTACCACAGAGCAACATTTAACTTAATCTTTTGTAACAAACCAGATGTTCACAGCCACCATTACCATAGAGTAACATTTTCCTAAGTTTTGTCCATCAAACAAGGTGCCCATGTTCACCATTGACACAGAGCAACACCCACCTATATCTTGTCTATCAAATCAGTTGTTCATGTCCACCATTATCATGATGCAACATCTACCAATGTCTTGCATATGAAATTAGGTGTTCATATATCGACCATTACCATAAAGTACCGTTTAGCTAGGTGGTCTTGTCTATTAAACCATGTATCCCTGTTCACTATAACCCATAGAGTAACACCAACCTATGTGTTGTCTATTAAACCATGTATCCGTGTTCACTATAACCCATAGAGTAACACCAACCTATGTGTTGTCTATTAAACCATGTATCCGTGTTCCCTATAACCCATAGAGTAACACCAACTTATGTGTTGTCTATTAAACCATGTATCCGTGTTCACTATAACCCATAGAGTAACACCAACTTATGTGTTGTCTATTAAACCATGTATCCGTGTTCACTATAACCCATAGAGTAACACCCACCTATGTGTTGTCTATCAAACCATGTATCCGTGTTCACTATAACCCATAGAGTAACACCACCCTATGTGTTGGCTATCAAACCAGGTGTTCATATTGACCATTACCACAGAGTAGCGTTTACCTGTGCCCTGTCTGTGAAACCAGGTACCCATGCCCAATATTACCAAGCAGCAAAGTTTATTTATGTCTTTTAAGAAACCAGGCGTTCCTGTAGCATTAAGGCAGAGGAACGTTTTCTTGTACGTGTGTTTCACAAGGCAGTGGCTCCCCTTCACCACTACGACACACGAATTTTACTTACGTCTTTTCCGACAAACCAGCCGTTCCCCCCATCGTTATCAGACAGGAACCTCTCCAGATTGACCACAATGGCCGCTGCCTTGGCTTCATACTCCTTTTTGGCTGCTGCCTATACAAGTACATAGAAACTTGTTAAACGCCGTCATAATAGGGCCTATGAACCTGCTTCTTTCTCGTGAACTCCTTATGTTTCTTCACGGTGATAGTTACTAGTGCGCTTGATCAGGAAATACATTTAACAGATTTCGGGATGCTTTAAGACAGCAATGGATCCTCGACAAATCAAAGCTGATTTAAAAAGTCTAAATGTACAGCTGTCTTGATTATTTGGAACTCACTTTATTGTTTCAACTTGAAGCAAGTCATTCTACCTATGATCTAATTAGACCACAAAAAGATAGTGAAATGCAGTCAAGTCAGCATACGTGCAGCAGGCGAACAACCGTAACCCAAATGTAAAAACAACGGGTCTTAATACCTTGCCTGCTCGGTAACACATACACAATCTGCTTTCCATTAGTCATCTACATTTTAAAGATTTTAAGTATAGAAAAGAATACAAAAGTGGGTACATGATACATATTAATATTTTCTCAGCAAATAAAACTCATTTTAAACATTAAAATGTACAAAAACAGGAAGCCTATGGGCCTTATTTTCTGCAGTCATGTAACTGGATGATCATCACAAAAAATTCATTTCCCTAAATGCAATTCCTCGCTGTTTTAAAACAATACCACAAAGTCGTCCACAATGTGCAATATCAAACTTTCATGAGGCAAATTACTTTATGACCTTGAAATCAAGGTCGCAAAACATTTTACATAGTTTGACCATTGACTATACAAATTTTTTGTTTGAATATTGTAGTTCCATCTCAGGTCATTAGCACAATAATGAACTTAAGGTGCTTTTGATACATATGAAGTTATGAAGTTGGTGCCAATTAATATCACCAGTGGCGTTACCATTTCTCAACATGTCATAGACTTTTGCCTTTACAATATTCCTTAAATGGTATATGGAAACATGTACACAAGCGACGATAATGACCCTCACAAATAATGACAAGAGGGCTGTGTGAACAGCCCATGCTCAGCTGACCTAGAGATTCATCATACGTATGGCTGTGCGAACTTGGGATAGGATCAAGGTCACCCATGTACCGAGTAAGTCTGACTTTTATGAACTTTAACATGTGCAACATCGAGGTCCCAGTTCAAGTATTCCGAAGTTGTGTCGTGAAGGGTAAAAGTCATGTATGTTGCATTGTGACTTAAAAATATGGGTCAAGGTCCCTCATGTACTGTCTAAATATGACCTTCATAGAGAACATTAACATGTCCAACATCAAGGTCCAAACTCAAAACAGATCTCAAGTCAAGTGAACAGTGAATTTTATGTCAGTTGTTCTTTGAACTTGGGAATGAGGTCCAGATCCAAAAACCACTGGAGAATAACCTCTGGCACAAAATAAGTGGACATTTATAAAAGGTACATCCCTACCATGTTTAGCACAAATCAAGCCTAAGTAGTCAAGTTATAACCTATTAAAACCTCTCGAAAGCCCCCCCCCCCCAACAAAATCATAAAAGATCTGAAAATCACTGAAGCCTGACTATTTGAACGAAACTTGGTAGAGATTCACCCAAAGTACATTGCCACCAAATTTGTAGTCAACATGACTGTCAGCTTCTTGGGAGAGGTCAAAAATGTGAATAAGCATTAGAATACTCATTGACTTACATAGTAATCAATAGGGAAGTTGCATTTACCGATAAATACCCAAATTGAAAATTCTTTAAAAATCAGGAATCCACAGCTGTGTCACGTAGTGAACACCTTTGTTTAACCCTTTCACAAGGATCATATCCACAAGTTTCAGCTTGGTTCTGGAGAAGAAGTCATCATAAGCAAAAACAGACAGAAAATTATAACATATACAATGAAATTGCAGCGCCACCTGGTGAACATACTAAGAACTAGGAGTCTCTAGGAGTGTTCCTGTGTTATATCAAAGCAATTGGGTGAAAGTTTTTTTTGAGAACAGACGTTCTTTGATTTGCTTCAAAAAAGAACAAGATAATCATATAAAATCCCTGCAACATGACCATTTTTAGAAACCTGGTAAGGACCCAGTCAAGGTAGATTGCCATCAGGTTTGAAGCCAATCTGGCTGACGGTTTCGGAGGAATAGAAAATGTGAATTATGGACGGACAGACGGCTGACAGACAACATACCATCCTATAAGCTCTGCTGACTGACAAGTCAGCTCAGCAAATGATGATGATGATGATGATGATGATGATGATGATGATGATGATGATGATGATGATGATGATGATGATGATGATGATGATGATGATGTCCTTAGACCATATCTTTCCCTAGATACACACAAGACCTGCATGCATTTATGTTTGGCTAATATACCTTGCCTTGACAAGCAAGAATATATGCATCACGTATTTATCCACTTATATATTCTAATTCTCATTAATTGATCATGCGGCTTGTAATGATTATGTGAGACTCGGTGACAGCCATAATAAAAATGAAAAATATAACGCCATTTTGCTAGGAGCTGTCACAGTAGAGTTGCCATAGGGGTGTGCTTTCAAGCTAGAGTGGTGACAGGAATGTGCTTTCAGAAGAGGATACATCCCAAGTTCAAGGGATTTATCTGGAATCCTGCTTTTTTAAATCCTGGAGCGAAGCGTAGGGATTTAAAAATGCAGGATTCCAGATAAATCACGAGAACAAGGGATGTATCCTTATTATACCATGCCCTCTTTGTTTTCATGAATATAAATGCATTTTGAAATTTATTCACCAAAGCAAATCAG
Source organism: Hermodice carunculata (assembly GCA_964020975.1). Taxonomy (NCBI): domain Eukaryota; kingdom Metazoa; phylum Annelida; class Polychaeta; order Eunicida; family Amphinomidae; genus Hermodice; species Hermodice carunculata. Next base: position 117,070,614 of record OZ026613.1, read on the forward strand.
TCCTGTGTTGAAATTTAGCCACGGCAATTAAAGCAGGGATATATGTGTAAGCAGGTGACATGTATATCCCTTGAGAAAACAAAGGAGGCATGGTATAAATGAAGTGACCGGGATGCTGTCGAGGTGCAGCGGTGACAGAGATATGATGTCGAGGTGCATTGGCGACAGCGATGTGCTGTCAAGTCACAGTGGTGACATACATGTGCTGTCCAGTTACGGTTGTGACAGAGATGTGCTCTCTAGTTACGGTTGTGACAGAGATGTGCTGTCGAGGTGAAGTGGTAAGAGAGATGTGCCATGGAGATTTTTGACACATTCTGTGACGGTTACGTCAATGTAAGCTAGATAAATCTGCCCAGGTGTAATTTCACATTCAAACCACGGTTAATTTGTATCAGCATATATGCGTCATACATTATGCGTCTTTGGGAGAAGCCGTCTATTTGTTTTCAGTGAAACAAATATGGAACGAAATTCGGTTGGCTAATCATGTTTCCCCATTGAGGTACATGTACTAACAGGTTGACTGCACTTTGACAGCGGCTTCACGCAGACACTTGTAGTACGCTACTTCGTAGTTCCCTAATCGAGTTCTGTAGAATTAGGTGTCATTAAGAACAGGTGCTACTTTACATCTTCCGTAGGATATTCTCAGCACTTCTATGCAAAAGGTTTACGCCAGTGCCGTGTCAATCTTTACTTTCAAAGTCTTGTTTTCCAACTGAGAATTTGCGTATATAAATTCCTCTTCAATATTAGTTTCATGTTCTGAATTTCTTTTGTTATGTGGGTTTCCCTTAGGTGTATATCGAACTGAGCCAAGGAGTCTGGACCACAGAAATGCCTCGGAGTGACGCGCCCAAAACCGCTCTGGCATCAGCCGCTGAAAAGGCTCCTCAACCTGACTTCACAACTGTTGAACGTAATATGATGAACTTAAAATTCAGCATTATCACAAAATGTGTGTATTTATCATAAGCATAGATTTTAACGGACGTGGAGACTACAGAGTTTGAACCAATGATTTTTTAAGCGATGGAGTCGTTACAGGAAATTTGATTTTGTAGAAATAAAGAGGTTTTCTCTTACGTCTGTTGTGTAACAAGTGGAAGCCCCCAAAATACTGGTTGCGGGGGGGGGGGATTGTCTGCTGGCGAGTGCAAGTAATTCTTGATTTGTCGTGACAAATAAATATCGCTATGCCACTTAAACTTCAAGTTACTGCCTAACATTACACCTTCATTGCGGTTGTGGTATCATGGGTATTTTGTTGTCATGCATGCGGATAGCATGACTTTACGAAGACATTGCACGTGCAGCAGACGGACAGGGAAAGGGAGAAGGGATGGTAGCTGAATGTTTGTAAGATGGTAAAAATGGAAGAAAGTCACCTTTACATCATCAGATTTGTCGAAAATCACCTTCCTAAGTGGGGGTATTAAATCCCTGATGGCGTAGATTAAGGAGTCGATATGTGCTGCGTCTACTGTGGTTTTGCCATATTGACCTGGTTGGAAAAAGTCACAAAGATACGTATATCAATTAATAAAACAGAGACAATCAAACAAAATGCAGACAACGATAAATATATGCGGGACGCAACACATAGGATTACACAGCAGGGTAACGCGCACAACAGTGAATTGGGACATACCTCTGTTAGCATGAGCATAGTTCAAACTGATCCAAGTGATTTGTATAGAATCACGTGTCCATTTCTTGTCACGGATATAGTACATTGACAAGATTAATTCATTGAGATGTAACTTGACATGTGTCACTTTTTATGATTCCCTATGAATTATGTGTAAAATAGTAGAGTAAAATCATCCTCTTGTCAATGGTGTACCATTTTCATGGTGCACTTTCTTTGAACCTTTGGGACTGCGTGCTACATGGTCATCAGTCGGGCGCCCGGATCGTTGACTTGTACTCCTCTGGGAACCTTCATCACCTGCATGTGAACACCTTTTTTAGTCTATGTTTAGGGGTGTATTATCGTTTTCTAGAGTGAAATTCAAAAGTAGTACCTCACTGTAGGTCACATGACTTAAACATTGTTACAAGTAAATTCTGACGCGCCGGCGTCAGTGACGTGATGCATTGACATTTAGACAAAGTAAATTTGGCTGCCTTTAAAAAAAGCTTCCAATATCAACGTGATAATGCCGCAAGGAAACAGCTTAATGCCTGCCTGCAAAGTAGACCACATTCCACGTTATCTCTACCAGTCCATTGAGTGGTGGAGATAACAAGCAGCTTGCATGGTCTGCTTTTCGAGACACTACCAATGCAGTCTGCCTGGGTAATTACAAAACATTATGATGCACAAATGTTAACAATATTCTTTATTTTCTACATACATGAACTACATTTAGTATGTTATAAAGTATTTATTAAAATAACTTTTCATCTAACAAGGATTTATAAAAATACCTTTTCATTTCAGCTTTGCTGAGGTAGATTATTGTTTTAAGTATTTTGCATATATATGATTAATAGGTCACAGCACCGTGAATTGGGGGTTTTTTTTGTTTGTTTGTTTGTTTTTGTTTTGTTTTTGTTTTCTTTTAATCAATTGAAGCAAAACCCTGTTCAGATCTTTCGAGGTACTGGTAGTAAGATAGAGGTCAGTGTCATATGGTGGCAAGTTTGAGGTGCTTTTTAAACATTACAATGTATTGCATGTTGTAGCGGCTTGTCAAAAAGCTGACATATACTGACCTAGGATGCAAAAATATAATTCTGCATATCAAATAACTGTTCTAAGATAATTATGCATACATACACACATGCATACATACATACATACATACATACATACATACATACATACATACATACATACATACATACATACATACATACATACATACGTACATACATACATGAATCATTTACCACAGTATTTGGTATCTTTGCTCTGCATGAACACACAACATTTCTATGAAAAAAAAAAAAATTTCTCGCACTGGATATCATAAAGCAGACCTCGTTCTCTTTGCTCACTCGTTCTGCTATATGGCATCCAGTGCTCGTTGATATATACTTCATATCGTCTACAAAGCATGCTATAAAATTTTTATCTCATATTTGGGTCGATTTGTACATTTCAATACACAAAGCAAAAATAAGAACTACATTTGCAGAAAGTTTTAGTCCTCATGAACACAATTACCGATGAAACCGGAAGAGTACCGATACCACCGGCAGAGTGCCTATAGACTTATCAAAATTTTTAAAACTTGCTTAACTGAAGCCACAACTTGTTTCTGCAAAAGATTTGCATTAACTTTACCAAACCTCAATATTTAAGAAAATATCAACTTTTTGGCAAGCAACCTTTAAATCTGAAAAATCAGTTTTTATGACACATAAAATAATTAATTAAAATTTTGAGGAAAATTATATAATTGCATCCAATCAAATCTTTTCTGTCCAATATGATTACGATACACAATGGGCTATGATGCAAACCCATAATCACTTGCCTGCATGTCCTGCCCTTACAATGAGAGATCAAATTACAAAGCCCCACCCCTTAACTTTAACCCCAAATTTGAATATATTGCTAAAATTTTACGAATTTTTAGGTGAAATTGGTGATTTTTTACTATGCATGGATAGATTCGTAACATTTGTCTACAAAAAATATGACATCTATCACTGTTGAGGCATTAATGGCGGATGGGGGGAATATCAGTTACACCAAGTCAGCATCTAATACCAGTCATTATGGCAGTATTTTCCTGATATAATCTGAACTATGGCAGACAATGGAACAGTTTCAGTGTTTAAACATTATTAGCCCATCAAAGTGCACAGTTTAAGACCAGTAGGTCACAGATTAGAGTAGCAGTATTCAGCAAATTATGTTTTTTGGTACTAAAATTATGGAATTTTAACGCGCCCTTTCTTTGAACATTAGGAGGGCAGTTGGGTGATCCAGCTTCCACAAACCAATAGTGCTATGCCTTTTTTTCTGCAGTAGACTGTACAAGTTGTGGTTTATTGACATGGTTTCTGGTGTATGTGCACATATTAGAAAGAAAATGACAAAAGTTTGTACAGTTACTCCAATATCATAAATGCATATTTGTATTCACAAGTGCTCTGATTTTAAATTTGATAGGCATCCAATTATCAATCCAATTATCAGGCGCAAGTGTTTTCAGGCAAGTGTTTAATGGAAGCTAACTTTTTTCCCCTTGTTTCACTTTCTGAAACTCTTATAATTATATGTGGTTGTATGTTGAAGTTCAAATGTTTTGCCACCTATGTACACTAGCTTGGTAAAAGTTATAAAATCTGCAGTTCATAAGTGCTGTCATCCATATTCATGGATATAAATTGATTCATTTATGTGAAAATAATATGCTGATGAACTGAACAGCTCAACAAACTCAGCATGCCTGATTTTAAATGATTTACCCCAGTCAAATGACACACATATATGACAAGCTTTTGTCTACCAAAAAAAAAAAATAATAATAAAAATAAAAGGGGGTGGGGTGGGTGGGAGAAACAAAAACAAAACCAAAAAACAAAGAAATTTACATTTTACCTAAGATTTGTCCAGCTCTACTGACAAACAATGCGCATTTTTTTCTGGTATGCCCAAAAGCACTTTGACATGATTTTGTATAAACAGCTCTGCATATGAATGGAGGTTGTAGGCCTACAATGACAATGCCACAAAATTAAAAGTTTGAAACAGAGGGTCACTAAGTTTCATATCAGTGGGATTAGCATAATTTATTCATATCATATTAGCATTGATAATTTCTCATACACACATATGATTACCTGTGTGGTACCTGTGAGGTATGGCTAAATACAAAGGGCTATGGAAGCTATCTATCTACCAAGCAGTCAGCAAAGGAGGCATAGCCTGTGCACTTGTTAAATGTCTTGCATAGAATCCTGTTATTATTTATGCAGTGTGGTTCCACTGATAGGTGCAACATGTCTATGCACAATGATTTGTGACATAAATGTGATACTTCATGAATTTTTAGAAAATTGAGACTGTTAAACTTGATATTCACAGCCGATCTGTGGGGGTAAAACTTTTTCTCCTTTCATAAGCTGGCCTGAGGTACACAATACCATAGCCCGAACCATTTGCCTTGTGATCTACAGTCCCAGGACCATATCTTGCATGCTCCATCCATGTAAAAGTTGTTAGCATCACTCAAAATTGTCCAGGCAGCTGTCAAAAAGTGCTGACTTCCCATTTTTAACTTGCTTGATGGACGATAATAGAATAACAACATGACCATGTGAGTCCCAATACATACAGAGTTAGCCCTAATAGGCCACAGACTACAGTTATAAATCCTTCTATTTTTCATATTAGCATTTTTCAGTCTAAAAAATCAGCATTTTGGTATTTTAAAATTCCGTGAACGGCACTTAACAGATAAAAATGTCAGAAAAATATGGACGGATTTTTGTCATACAATTCCCAGCTCGTTAATTTGTGATAATTGAAATACGAAACAACACCTGGATGTAAGCTTTATACAGGTGTATGAACTGTGCTCTTGCCAGGGTCACATCATTGTCCTTCCCCACCATAAAGTTCCCACCTGGCCTGGAAGACAGTGCACCTATATGACCACCAATGAAGCAACTCTGTGATGCAGCAAACCTGACTTAGCTAACTTTATTTAAACAGAAGCTACAGCATGCTGAAAACACAGTATTTTCACAATTACGGACTATCTCCATTGGGATGCGCAACCAGCCAATCACAACTGTAGTCTGTAACCTATACCACCGGAAGAATACTAATACATCATGTCGCGGCACTGTAGCTTTTAAGCTTGTGATACGGTATTCATACAAGCTTGTTATAGTACTAAAATGGACCCAAACATTTCTTTTCTTTTCTTTGTTTTTCTTTTCTTTTCTTTTCTTTTCTTTTTTTTTTCTTTTATCTTGTTTTTTTTTCTTCCTTCTTTTTTTGAGGGTTGCGAACATGGGCCAATACTGCATCCGAGGAGGGGTGATGGTTTAACACAACATTAACAACAGCCACCAAATGCCCGTTTTTTCCGTATATGTGCTCCCGCAACGTCCTGTCTGCCACGGGGCACCCGATATTCACTGAAACAGCGCCCGTCTCACGGTAAACGACCCACTATGCGATTGACATGTGCCTGTAGCTGATAGCAAGCCGGGTGCAGTGGAAGTGGGTCGCTGGTATTATCAATCGAGGAGAGAGTTGTTGGTGTAGGTTATCAGGCCACCTATCATACATCCGCAAGGGCCAAGAAACTAGCCCATAGGGTCGTACTCGTATTCATGAATAATGATGACTTGCAACTGATAGTTGTACTAGAGAAACATTAAGTATCACGATTTTTTTGTTTTGTTTTGTTTTGTTTTGTTTTGTTTTTGTTTTTGTTTTGTTTTTTTTTTGATATCGCTCTATCTCTTTCTTTCTCTCTCTTTCATATTGCATCCAATTGAAACTAGAAAAGAAGATTTGCTTGTAAATATTACAGGCTACAACTTTTGTCGTTTAATACTTCACATTCCGTTAAGCTTATGGCCGCATGAAAATTTCAAAGTCCATAGAACCTTGATATTCGACCTTTACAAGTCCCATGTAAATTGCAAAATTGCACAATGTGTTACAATGACCACAATTTAAGCCCAATATGAACCAAATCAGATGAAAAAGTTATGGCAAAATGAAACTTTCAAAGGGCCAGATGACCTTGACCTTTGCTCTTTAGAGGTTACAGGTGCTTACAAAAATGTGCAATGTTGCAATACCTACAATTTGAGTCTAACATGATTAGAATTGGATGGAAATTGGCTGAGTTATGACCAGATGAAACATTCAAAGGTCCCAATGACATTGACCTTTGACCTGTAGAGGTCATATGTAAATTACAAAAAACGTGAAAAGTTACAATTGCTACAATTTGAGTCCAACATGATCAAAATTGGATAAAAATTGACTGATTATTCCAAAGGTCCAAATGACCTTGACCTTTGACCTGTAGAGGTCACATGTAAATTACAGAAATCTGCAGTGTTACAATAACTACAGTTTGAGCCAACCATGATCATAATCGGATAAAAATTGATTAACTTATGGCTAGATGAACATTTCAAAGGTCCAAATGACCCATATCTTGGACCTTTAGAGGTCACACGTAAATTACAAAAATGTGCAGTGTTACAATAGCTACAATTTGAGCCGAGCATGAGCAAAATTGGATAAAAATTGACCGAGTTATAACTATATGAAAATTTCAAAGGTCCAAATGACCTTTACCTTGACCTTTAGAGGTCACATGTAAATTACAAAAATGTGTAGTGTTACAAATATATTAATTGAAGTTGGATTGGTTCCCTGTACCCATTATATTTTTGAAGATATCCAAGATTTCAATTTTCAAATGGCCATAATTTGCATAATTTTCAAAACCGTTGAACCTCTTTAAAAAAACTCAGGGCTTCATGTATGGAAGTATAATCATGCCAAGTTTGGTGTTTTTACGTGCAACACTTTTCAAATGAAATGTCGGACAAATTTGCCTGTGAAGAAAGAAAGAAAGAAAGAAAGAAAGAAAGAAAGAAAGAAAGAAAGAAAGAAAGAAAGAAAGAAAGAATGAATTCCTAGAAAAACCCAAATGTCTGTGTTGGCACACAGACATAACAAGCGATAAGTAATAATTATCAGACCACGAACTGTTCATTGTGCCCAGATATCGTATGGCGAGTGTGTACGTGACCTAGCCATCTCGAGTGCCGTTAGGCACGAGAGCGGGCACGAGAGCGGGCGTGGCCACGTACACATTCGCCATATGACATCTGTCACAAGATGTATCGTACCGGTCATAGATCTAGTGCAGTTGTGCGTGCTTACATGCGGCATAGTGCTGCTCAAGATGCGAAGTGGTCGAATATTCTTGACCCGCAATCGCCAAAAAAGGAAAGAAAAGCATGAAAATGGCACGGTCGTTAAGTCATAAATCGACATTCCTGTGAGGGAGAAAAGTGACCCAGCGAGGCCTAAATCCGAGCCAGTGGGAAACACCGTGAGTGCAAGCGTCCAGGGCCATGCTACGGTGGATAGAACTGACCCGGATAATTCCGAATGGAAGGAAAACGCGAACATTAATTCCGAGAGTAATGCATCAAAGACGGTGGGTTCCAGTGACACTTTTAATTTTACTTTGCCATCTCCACTACGTTTTGGTGGTGTGTTAAATAACTGCTCATTCCATTTCCACTTTGATAAGTAACAAGTCAAAACATGGAACTGGGGAAACATGACATGTGTAGCAAGCTGCAACACTGAATTCCTGGACATTTTACATGAATTTTGGTGAACTACTGTTGGATATATAGGCATACATTTATGACCATTGAACATATTGTGTTACAATGTTATAATGCCATTGAATAAAGCGTTCAATTGTACTTTATTCTTTGTTTCATTTTGCGATCTTGTTCGCATATCCGTACGATATCCAAGTCAGATATCGTACGACTGTACGCACTGTATGGGAAATTATCATATACAAAGATCAAATGGTTTTACCATCCGGTGTGCGGTAAATGAGAGTTTACAAATATTAATTTATGGGCAATTGCGTTACGGAATTTCTCCACTCCTATTCAAAAACAGCACCTGTCAGTGGAAGAGATTTGCATTATAATGTAAGTTAACCATGTTTATTACAGGGTGTAGGAGAGAGAGAGAGAGAATGGAGATATCGCAGCAAAACATGCACGTGGGAAGAACACAGAAAAGTACTGAAGACTGTAGATGATGTCAGAAAAAGGATTCCCTTGACACGAGTGGTATACAAAATAAGGAATGTGGTCAAGCAAACGTACTGAAAGAAAGCTTTGGTTCAATACTTTCTTGTTGATACTACAGATGATTTATCATGAATAAGGATTTAATAGCAAATGATTATTCAATTTTCAATGAATGGAAAACCACAAGAAGTAAAATTAGACACCTAATATATTCATAGAACATTTACTTTGTAATGCATTTCCGGTTTCGATTTTGAATTCATTTTTACAGTTTCTGGACACAGACGCACCAGTTATCCAGGTTATCAGGCACCCCTAAGATCGACGTGCAGGTCTTGGACTAGTAACCCCTCAAGGTCGGGTCAACTAACCCACAACTTTTGATCGAGTACTGAATACTAATGCTGTGTCTATTGGATGTTAATATCACAGGAGCAGACCATCCCAAATTTAGTCCCATCATAATTTTGTGTAGGAATATACTCATCAACTGCGAGTTTTAGAAAGGCACTGCTACTATAGAAATATTTTAAATAATATGATAACTTTGTGTATTTTTTGAGACATTTGGCGCTGAACGGTCAATCATGGAGGTAAGGTACACAAATGCACCTGTAAAAAAATCTAATCATATGACCCCCAATTCTTGGTTTTAACGTGCTGCTCTCGGTATAAACTTGAAGTAAAATGCAAAGGAAGTTGTGCATCGCCGTTTCAAATAGGAGAAATAAGTCAGCGAATGTCGCTATTTTAACATGTATATGCATTGGGCCTAGGTTACTGGTCCAAGACCTGCATGGCACGTCGACAATCGCGAGACATATTTGATAGTCCGTGACACGTGACGTGGAATAATTACGACGAAGGTATACAAACAGGGCACACTAGGTCGGCGTTGAAAGTATATCTGGGGTATATTTGGCGACGAATACCCAATTAAACATAAAATAAACAAATTCTTATATGGCTGGATGCAGTCACGAGTGATTTTTTCACACCAACAATGATCCCGGGTGATGGAAAAATAGTAACTCGCTCTCAACCATGTAAGATTTTCTGTTACTGTAAATGAAGTTCAAATTCAGGATGAATAGTCCAAGTGTTTTTTTTTTGGGGGGGGGGGTGTTTTAACGATTCTCGACCCATGTCGCACCATAGTGAGTAAGCCTGTGTTACTGCCGATCAGACCAGTTTGGCTACGTTTGTAGCCAAAACTATAAATGTTGAAATAGCTTTTCAAAAGACGCTTTGATGCAATACGTTCCAAACTAGCTAGAAATAAAGTCACACTCACGAGGTTGGGTCACATGATGGACTGGAGACTATAAAGAAGTTGGTCTGCTGAATATGGCAAATTAATGCACCGGAATCAGTCATAATTATATAACGCAGACTTTAAAAATCCAGTGCGCTAAACCAACATGCTATTGTGCAAATATAAGCGGCAATAATATCTGCGAGTCAAAATATACCCATTTTTGGCCTAAAGTAAAACACGTACCTCCATTTGATCCCGCACCCTATTACTAAACCGGTTCAATACAGGTTACCGGGAAGCTTTTAGTGATAAAGCATGCTTGCAATAAAGTCAGTAGTATTACCTGTTTCCTTCGCAATGTACCTTGCTATTGCCAAGCTATCCGCTATAGTTACTTTGCCGTCTATCTCAAGTATTGGTAGAAGTCCAAACGGCGTGTCTGAAAATCAATTGAACCAGAAACCAAGAAAACATATCTGCAACCAAGTTATTTGCTTTTCACGCACGTTTGGGTTATATTTTTACAACCACACCCAGAACAACACACAAGAGGCCCGGCGGCCTAAAGCTCTGCTGACAGATAATCTAATTACCATCACCAAAAATTCTTTTTGCCATTGTTGTCCAAGCTACACCCTGCTATTATTACAAAATCCCCTCTTTCAAATTTACAGAAGGGATGACCGGCGAAATGTAGGTCAAGATCTCTGATATTACATATTAGATTAGCAAAGTGGCATGATCTATACATCCTATAAATTTGGCATGCCCAACTTAATTATTTTTTAAGATGTGGAAATTCATATCTTTCAAGACTTTTTAACGCATAACTTCTGTCAATGCATGGGTCGCCAATAATATCGTAAGCAACCAAGAGTTTGACTTGCTCCAAAATCTAAGTAAATTTCATGAAGATCCATAAAACATAAGGATGCTGGACTGCTCCCAAGATTTTCACATTTTCACCCACATGTCCACCATGACCGAAACATAGGCGATTATGTCACAGCTGCTACTATTCCTGTATCAGGGATGCCAACGCTAAAGGTGTCATTTCAGGGACACAAAATAATTAATAAAGAATAAAGCAGCAAATACTCAACTTTGTTGAGGGACACACACCGTAAATTGGTCAAATTCACAGCTAATTTCAGGGAATGTCCCGGATGAAGAGGGACAATTGGTATCTCTCCTATGTAGTAACCATGATTTTATGCAAATGTACCCCAACCAATCATTCTTAATTTTGATAAGTTGTTACAAATAAGGAAATGAGCGCAATAACATGTAGTGATCAAATATAGTGCATATTGAGTCCAGGTACATTCTCATCAAGTTTGAAGATAACCCAACTTGCGGTTAGGGAGAAGTCGCAAAATAGTGAGAAAAAAACCCCAAAACAGTTCATGAACAAAAAACTAAAAAGCTATATTGCCACCTGCCAAACAAATTAATATCTATGGGACTCCAGGTGCGTGTTTTTGGAATTTTGAAGCAAATGGACAAGCATTTTGGAGAATTTTAAGTTTTTACCAAAAGAAGGAAAAAAAATCATCAAAAAAAAACTAAAAAAAAAAACAAAAACAAAAACAAACAAAAAAAAACAAAAAAAAAAAATGGGAATCATTGCAGTGTGACAATTTGAAAACACAGAACAGAGATCTACTCGCGGCACATCCCCACTACGTTTGATGTGAATCTGGCAGACGATTTTAAAGAGGAAGTTGAAAATGTGAATTACCATTGCGATTCCCATTGGCTTTCATGTTGATACATCTGAATCTTTGCATACACCGACAGGTACCCCAACCGAGTATTTCTTTAAAACCAGGGTTCCGTAGTGTCACCTTATAGTTCACAGCTTTCCCTTCCACAAGGCACATTACTACTACGCTACACCACAATCTGAGTGGTGGTTCGTAAAGAAGTCGAAAATAGCTGCAATACCCAAAATTACGCGAGACAATGGGAAAAACCGCAGCATCACCTCTTGAACAAATTCAGGTCTATGGGTCCCCAGAAGTGTTCGGATTCAGTTAAGAAGCTATTGATCAAGGGGTTTTGGATAATTTATATATTTTTTTATCGTTTTACCAAAAAAAAAAATACAAGTGGAGTGTGACCGCCCTGTGCTCACCTGACCTTGGACGCACAGAATGAAATTGCCCTGTGAACTTCAGAAAAATGTCTGGGTCACCTTTGTTCAAGACCATCACATTGTTGCTAACAGGAACATATCCCCTTACTGATTTTCCCGAATTCGATCGTTTCTTAAAAATCACAAAATGACACACACACACACACACACACACACACACACTCACACACAAGAAAAAAAGAAGAAAAAATCAAACAAACAAAAAAACAAAAGAAAACAACAACAACAAACAAACAAACAAAAAACAAAACAAAATAAGAGGCCCATGGGTCTCATACTCTATTAACCTTTAAATTGATGACCATCACCAAAATACCATTTCCTAAAATCATTCCCCCCTTGACCTTGATACCTTGATACATTAATCATGGTCATCTATATTATGCAATACCAAACTTCCACATGCTGCACATTTGTGGTTTGGTATCATTTGCCTTATTTTTTATCAAGATTTAAATTAAATGTCCTTTTCTTAAGTACTTAATAACCTTGAAATGTAGGTCAAGGTCACAGAATCATTGCATTATGGCGATCCAAAAGTAGGTCACCAATTAGAGTGTCATAAACAAAGTAATTAACTGTATTTTTGATCTCACGGCAGCTGGTTCAATGCCATTGATGTCAAAGCTACAACCTGCCATTGCAAATCAGCCATTGCAAATCATCTCGCCCAGTTTTACAGCCATTTTGACCTAGGAAAAACAGGTCAATGTCACTGATATTGAATAACACCTTAGCGTATGACATGATCTATACATTCTATAAATTCATTATGTGTAATTATATTATTTTTAAGGATATATAGAATTTTATATCTTTCAACAAGTTTTGGGTCATACTTTGCCGTCAAGCTGTACGTGGTGCCACTATTATCATATGCAACTAAGGTTCTGACCTCTTCTACAAATGCCACTTGAGTTCAAGATCTATCTAACATTAAGGATGCTAAAGTGGTCACAAGATTCTCATATTTTGACCCAAGCAAAGGTTTACAAGATTCAAGATTCAAGATTCAAAACAGTTTATTAGACATATGGTTACAGTTTGTACATGTTATTATTGACAAAACATAAAATTAGTTAAACAGTAAGTACATAACAGATAGTGATAAAATTATATGTCAGGATGACTCCAATTAAGGAAGGATTTATGCAATCCGCTATCATTGGGGCCACTTAATATATTTCAAATTGAAAGTACACCACATCAAATAATGTCAAGACTCAAAGTAAAAATTAGTGAGTAATACCTTTTGTAGATTAACCATGGTCACAAATCTAATTAATCAGTTATTGCATACGTAACAATTTCGAATGACACAGATTTCAGAGTACTGATTACAGAAGTACGAATTTATTTATTTAGAGAAAGCATTATACGAGTGCGTGCGAATTTTATTTTTGACACAGGGTGGCGTTTTGTTAAGTAAAGCTGGGACATAGTATCGAATACGATTTTTAGTAGAGTTTCTAGCTGCAATTGCTTGACAGGGAACATCACGGAATGTGGTGGTGTAAGGATGTACAACATGCAGAGTGGTGAAGATATTTGTAAAGTACTGCGGCAACTCGGAGTTACAATATCTGAAATAGAATTTCAGAGCTCTGGCTAGCATGATATCATTAATTTTTAATATATTTAGTTCTTTAACTAAAGGTTCGGTGTGAGCTAGGAAATTGGCACAACAAATGAGACGAATGGCTCATTTTTGAAGCAAAAAGATGCGATCAGATGAAAAGCTGTGGTCAGCAGAGCTAAAAATTTACAAATTCCAAAAATCACTAGAGCGTGACCATTTCTACAAAAATTGGTAAAAACCCACCCTAGATACATCCCTGCCAAGTTTAAGTTAATCTGGCTGACGGTTTTACAGAAAAAACAGCGCCACAGTATTGAAATCCACCTTGACTTGCCTTGTGATGGATGAGAAAATATGCATTAACCGAGAAGCTCCAAAATTGAACAAGAGGCTCTTTCAACAGCCCAAGTTCAGCTAACATTGACATTCACCGCATAATAAGTCAATCTCACTATAGTCCATCAGATGAGGATTCTGGAGAAGTCGAAAATGTCTCTTGCATGGTAAGCAACAGGATTGTATGCATTGTTGGACAGGTCCCCGAATTAAAAAATCGGTTCAAGTCAGGCATACTAGGTATCACCACCTCGTTTGTTTAACCCTCCTAAAAGCTACATTTCCACTAAGCTTCAGAACAATATAAATGACGGTTTTGGAGAAACAGTTTATTTCTTTCTTTCTCTGTTTCTGTCTTGCTGTTTCCTTCTTTCTTTCAGTCTTTTTTTTCAAAGAAACCAAAATCGAACTCGAATTTTATACATTTGATATGTCTCAAAAGTTATGCAGCCTAACTCGAAAGTTGAGGACTGGATCGCGTCCACATGCAA
>OZ026613.1:117090225-117105225 GCA_964020975.1 Hermodice carunculata
TCCTTAATTATTTGAAGAATCACAATTTGAAAGAAAGTGTCCTTCGCAAATTTAATATAGTAGAAAATACAAAAATATGAATGAGGAAGTAATGGATATGGCTGTTTTAATTCTGGGATATGGGTGATAAAAGTAAGCAAGACATTACTTAGTGATATTTGGTTTTCAGTATTAATCATGAATTGAGTGCATAGCACAAATTTATGACTTCTAATTCACGTAGGCCTACATTGCTGTAAAAGTTCCTTAATTGTAATTTCAAGACAGTGTGTGAAAATCAATTGGCGAGTACAGTTTGGATATTTTCAGTTTGGCAAAAGTGGGGAAAAATTAACGAGAGAATGTTAGGTTGTCAGTAACCACTCCCAGCCCCCTGCCTTCACTGCAGTTAATTGAGACTAGCACACTTTTATGGAAGTTGTACTCTTCAATAATTCACAAAACCCCGAGGTTTGGTCACACCACCGTTTGTATTTAAGTTTATGATGTTAAATTACAGTTCAAACCACTCGACTACATTATAATCTCAATGCAATTCGAATATTTTATTAAATCTTTGTGGACCTTTTCAATCCTATGCTGCATCATTTATACTATTTTACTTCAAGTCCGCATCTAGGGTTGAGTTGTCTGTCGAGGAGGTTTCTTGGTCGCTGTCTGAATCCCACCTCGTCGCAGCAGCAAGACTAAACTGTTTTGTTCTGGTGAAGTAAAAAATTTCATTTTTAGTTGCATGTCATTCTGTGCTACTGGATTGGACTTGGACTAGCTCTGTAAGATCCTAGGATAAGGCTGGTAGAATATAAAATGCCTTGTGTAAATTATTTAAAATGTGCTTATCAAGTTAGAATTTTCATACTTATTAGAACAACTAAACCATCTCAGTTAGACTTTTCAAACTGCCTTAAAAAGCACAACATCTCAGTTGGAATAATTAAACTGATTCAAAAGTTAAACATCTTTGTCCAATTAAAAAAGAGTGGCCCTTTAAACTAAATCCAACTGCAAACGTATTAAATTGTCAAACAGGGGTATTCGGCGGCATTTTTAATGACTTTCTTGTCATAAAAATGTGCAGAATTTGTAATACTGCGAGAAGTGTAGAAAAATGTCACTCACTTTACCATTTCATTTATATTCTAGGCCTATTTCAAGAAAGAAGTTTCCTTGAAAAACCAATCATTTATTAGCTTGATTATTAGACATACAAGCGTTCTGTGATGTAATAAATTTCCATGTGGTTCATTTGTGTTACAACTAACTAGAAAGTATTTTTGAGGCGACCACGCCTCACGTTTTTTAAGATGGAGTGACTCTAACTTTCGACTACAGAAATGTATGATATTCAATAAGGTTAAATACATTTTAGTACAACAAAGTTGGAAAAAAGGGATATAACCTATGTCCATGCTTTCAAAAGTAGGACAAAATAAAAACACCAACAGTCAGACATAACTTTAAAAAAAGCACGAAGAGGAAATTGTGACAAGGAGTCAAATTTTGTACATCGTGTACAGCTTTACTCTTTCCAGTCTGTTGTTGTTTGTATAATTGAAAGTTATGGTCTGCATCGTGTACAATATTGTATTTCTGATTTTTTGTAAAGATCCTGTTTGCCCAAAACCTTTCTGTGTGCCTTTAAGGGCGTGATACACTTTTCAAGCACTTTACAAAGAAAATACAAATTGTCCCAAGCATGTCCTTACATACACGAGGCTTCTCATTTGAGATCATATGAACAAAATATTTTTTAAAATATACATTTGGATTACGCTATTAAAAATAATAAAATCTCTGTAATAGTTAAGAGTTTGAATTTTACTTGCACATTTAAAAAACCTTATTAGTCTCTATTTTTGCGGCACAACAACAACAACGACAACAACAAAATCAACCCCCCAGATACCCCCCCAAAAAAAAATTTCATTAAAACAAAAAATAGGAAACATTTTTGTCTTACGGGAAATGAAACGGTACACTTCTAACAGCAAAGCCGCATTCTAAATTTTGGATGAAGGCTGTAGTTCACGGTGTACAAGATGTTTAATGTATTTATTTTTTTAATTTAAACAGGAGTAAATTACAACTAAGCTCTGTTTCATAAATTCAACAATTTTGTTTTAGAGAGCGGTATGTGATTTTACGTTTGACATTATAAACTAAATCTGAATTTTAATTTCTAAATATACAATTTTAACTTTTATGCAAAATTGCAGAATTTTCATTAGAATTTAATTAGAGCAATAGTGATACTGAAATTGTATATTCACAACCAGAATTAAACTTGAATTTTTGTCTTCTTTCAGAAAATACATCCTTCATGGTATTAGAAGGTAACCATACAGAAATTAAACATTTATATACGGGAGTCAAACAGTATACCACGCCTTTAAGAAAGTAGCCTACACCTATTTTTCTGATAATGTCCAATGAACTTGAGGACATTTTTATTTATATCCCGGAGGGGACATGAGAGAGGGAGAGAGAGAGAGAGAGAGAGAGAGAGAGAGAGAGAGAGAGAGAGAGAGAGAGAGAGAGAGAGAGAGAGAGAGAGAGAGAGAGAGAGAGAGAGAGAGAGAGAGAAATGCCTTCCAGCGGAATATACATTTTTTTTTTAAAGACCGTATTTTCACTGGGCTGCGACTGCTCGAGACTAGTTGGAGACACGAGATTGGGGTAAAATATGCGAAATTGCGAGAATTTTCATTTGGAATCACACTGAGCTGGTACCTGCGACAAGTTTACGTATGACTCACAAATGTTGCGTGAATGTCGCACAAACTCCTCGCGAAAATTGGGCCAAAATTCGCCAGGGGTTGGCATACATATTGCGTAAATGTCGGGTGAAATTTGTGCGAAATTCGCGGGAATTTCGCACGACATTTGCATGACAAAATTGCAAATTTCTTGCATTTGCGACTGTGGTGCAACAGTTGTGTGATTGTCGTGCGACGGTCGTGCAACAGTCATGCAATTTGTTTGCAATTTATTTCGAAGTTACTCGCAATTTTGGCGCCCCCATGCGAGTGCGCACCTGTTTCGCGACCTGAATTTCAAAAATTGTCGTCCCCCCCTTTTTTTTAACATGTTCAAAATTCTAGCGACACATTAGCGCGGCCCTGAGACTAAGGAAAGGAAATTGAGAATCCCTGCAAACATTTCAAGGCACTTTGGAATCTGCCAGGCAAATGCCGTTGGCAGTTTGTCGCCAACAGTCGCAGCCCACTGAGATACGGTTTTTACTTTTATCACTTTGTGCCCTGGAATGCACTTAAAGGAAAAACGGGGTTTTGAATTCCCTCGCAAAAATTTTACGTTCCCTCCCAAAATGTTTTGCGATGGAATGCAAACGTTTTGCAAGGAAATAAAATAAAAAATGTTTTTACAATGTTATTTCTGGTGCTCATTTTTACGCTTTCTGTTGTATATATGTATATATATATATATATATATATATATATATATATATATATATATATATATATATATATATATATATATATATATATATATATATATATATATATGTATGTATATATATATATTATTCAATTTATTTGGGCTAATACAGCCTATGTGTAAATTTTACAGAGGAACGTGTGCAATAAGGACAATAGTACTTCTATGTATATAAGTTAGACAGGGACAGGCTAGCTTATGGAGAGTAAAGAGTTCGGACTGCGGAATAGGGTAATGACTACTAGGAAGTGGTTTTGGACAAAAAGACAGAAATACAATATATACATACATATATATATATACATATATATATATATGTATATATATATATATATATATATATATATATATATATATATATATATATATATATATATATATATATATATATATATATATATATAAGGAATGCATTTTTTCTCTCTTATTTCCCTCTGAGACACCCATGAATTGAAGCCTTTCAGCTGTTATAACTCAGTACGAAATGCTCCAGCTATTTCATTTCACTACACACACTTCCCAATAAAATCGGGTTTACGAAATAACTGAAAAATCTCATATTGAAATTACAGTGCGTAATATGACTCGAAGGGTCCTATTAATGGATGTCACGCCTTTTCTTCCTTTCTTCATTCCTTCTTTCTGTTTCTTTCTGTCTCTTTTTTTCTTTCTTTCTGTCTGTCTGCAAACGTGCGGTGCGATCGTTTTATCACCAGTCCACACATGGGCAAGGTTAGGAACAGAAGGTCAAGAACTGCCTAAAAGAGGGCACTGCAGTCGGTTGAGGGTTAGGGTTGTGTATTCCCATTACTTTACATTGTAATTTGCAACTTAATAACTTGAAAACTACTGCACATAGAAACACCAAATTCCATACAGTAAATGTATATTCATAACTAAATACCTCACAAATATCATATAACAACAACTACAAAAGTGACTGGTTTATGAAATATTGCTTTAACATGCAAACTTATGGGAATACACAGCTCTAGCCCTCCAAATGTTTGTGTATTCAGCTGTGTATTGGGGCAAATATACACCTTAGAGCTAATTCTGACCTTACCTATTGGTCGCTCATTTTTTAGTCACTTCTCAATGAAAGAAACAGTGGACGGAACACACATTTATCATGTTTAAATAAAAAACTTGCCTTATTTTTTATCTGAGTGGTTGCTCGTAATGTCTTAATCATCAAAATAAAAACATGTGAAAAGTGATACGCGTAACTTTACAATTTGGCGACATCTGGGATTGCGATACGTAGGCATAACAGTCGATGGACGTGCTTGAGGTTGCAACATGGATTGGCGATTTAACCGTGATCTGGGAAACAGGTCTAGACTGTTGCCTTGCCACCCCTCTGAAATAGGCCTGAGGACGAGTCCAAGTGAACAGGTTTTAGAAGGAAAATTCTGATTGTATTTGGTGATTCCTGGTTTGATCAAAGGCCTCGGTGGACAGGGTCTTTGGTTTGATCATTAGGGCTGTTACAAAAACTAGCCTCCTTTACAACTGTGGACAGAGAATGAACGGACATTCGGTGTTTGGTGGGATTGAAAGAGAGTCAAAGACCAGTATTTTTGAAACTGTAGAAAAATGCGACGAAGGCACATTACTGTCAATCAATTTAAAAAATGTCAAACTAGGAAGCCTCATATTGTCAGAGTGCTGGCAAGCATATTGCAATGTAAGAAATTATGAAGATATATACACCACACGATAAACCACAGCAAGGAGTTTGTCTCAGAGACTGGAGCCCACACACAAAATATATGATCAACTTGGCATGCTTTTTTAACGAAGTTTATCGAAGACTAGAACCCCAAATCTCCCTCCAGTGGGAAGATTGTTGGAAATTTGATGATAAAATGGTACATGCCAGAGCATACTTCATGGTAGTGTAATGAAAATTACATAAGAGAACAGTGATAAGATCAACAAGTTTGTACACTTTTATTCACATTCAGCACCACGTTCTATTTGAAACACAAGTCCTGAATCGTCATAGTGAAATTTCGTTACTGATCGAGCTGAACAGCACCACATTTATACCTGTAGAAACTGAATATGTCTAAATTAAGCACTACATTCTAAAAAATTAAAGTGCGGTCGGATAACGGGAGAACTGCTAAAATCAGGCGAAACACGGGATGAATCGCGGTTAGTCTCTAAACTTTAGTTTTGATTAAGTAGTATTCAAGGATTAATTCTGTAAGTATGAATAAGCTGTATTCATAGCAATTTCGGTTATGTTATTTCGGGGCTGTTGCGCCCTCCAAAGCTCCATTAATTTCGGGGGGACCTTGCGCGTGACCCTAGCCCTGACCCTGAACCCTAATCTCAAGGGGGACGAGTCTGGCCCTAATCAGAAAGTGGGATGGATGTTTTCTGAGGCCAGGAATAACACCAATTCTTTAACGGGAGTATCAGTCCGTATATGGGCGTTCCCACGAAAATGAAGAAAAGTTAAAAACTGATAATTCCTCGCACTGAACAGCAATTCTACATGATTCACTCTCGCCGCATCATAATTTTCAATCATAACTATCATTTGTAAGGAAGTTATTGTAGTTTCAAGATACAATGATGTTCGGTTTGCACGTGGTCACGCCATCCCCTAGCACAGCATAGGCGCCAGCCTCGTATCCTGAAACTTGACATCCAATGCGTATTACATCCCGTGTCCCTGCGCCATGATACAATCTTAAAGAAATACCAGTCCTGTAGTTTGCAGAGAAATGCTTGCTACCGGTGATAGATTGAAAAATTCCTAACAATCTACAGCTTTGTTTGTAACAGCCAGGGAACCTAGGTTGCACAGACAAATAAAATGAAGTTAGACGGGAAAAATACGAATCTAAACGTCTGTATCTCTCAATTGATTTTGGATTTCTTTTCAATATGTTTCAAACATTTGTTTGAATCATTTACGACTTAGAAAATCTTGAGATTCGCTACCAATGCTGAGGTTCGATAAAAATTTCAAAGTGTGGGCCTGGCGACATTAAAACAGAATTGTAATCAAGGAAACGTTCCTATAGCTCTATTGCGTGATTAATAGTATGGTTCCCACTTCGACTGTGCACACTTGAAAAAGACGGGAGCCAGGCAGGCAATGGTCTTCTTGCTGGAGAAACTATTGCCGACATTTGCCCGATGCTGGCAGTAGTTTTTAAACAATAATTACATGACACCTTTCTGTCAATAATGTTTAGGCAAACTAGTGGCATTGATTGCTGCACACTCACCTGTTAATGCAAGAGCACACATTGACAAAAACGTGCATCTACTTAGCAAGAAATGATTATGTAAAATAAATATTGATGGAATTTTACGTGACAATACTGAGCCTGACAAGGTAACCACGTTTGCACTCAATGTATATATCGCAAAGAATTGTTCTGAAGCTGAGTGTTCTGAGAGTGTTAAGATCAACAATTGAACATACACACGCTACACCAGGGTTTCTCTAGATGACGAGATATACGTCGACATTATAATGATGTTTTTAATGTGTATATAGCACAAATATGTCTCTGTATATCATAGTCCTTACCATCGTACATTGTATTGTATTTATCAGACACTGTACTATGATGATGATGATGATGATGATGCTGATGATAATGATGATGATGACGATGATTTTATTTTAACCCTCATGCTTGGGATATTAAGACTGGTACATTGAAATACTAAAATATACGAGACACAATTATACGGTCATGACCACGACACAATGCTCCTGAGAGTACTGACCTTAAAACATTAAAAGTCTACATACCAGAATAATAATATTATTCCAGCGGTGGCCACAACCAGGAGGGACTGCCAGAGCACACTGAGGCATCACGCATGCACAGGCAGCGGCATGACTCAGTGGACGCCCGCAGCAACTGCCCGTGACCACTCCTCACACACGTACACTAACAATAATACTAATTTTATTTAAAGCCCCATGCCTGGGAAAATTAAGACCGGTACTTCGAGACATTAAAAATATATAAGACACAATTATATAACCATGACCATGACACCATGACCCTGACAGTCATGACCTCAATGACCCTGACAGTCATGACTTCAAATCTTTGCGCGTGAATAAAATGCTATATATTACACATTGCTGCATAAAAAAAAAATGTCCAACAGCACTCCTCCAACTTGTCTGCGAAGTAGGCCTTCTGCCCCCAGCGTACATAAACATCAGAACATAAAAAAACAAACAAAGTCTGCTTCGCAGGCAATCCTCAAACCGAATAGTTCGGAAGAAAAGGCAATCCAATCCTTCTGCGCTGACGTTCAAAGCAAAACATTTGGACAAGTGAAGGCTTCAACAGCCAAATGAATTGATCATCAGCTACAAACTACTCATCACATGCGGCAGCTTAAATTCCCAGACACATTTTTTGTGATGGCGGTTGATTGTGTTTACATGAACATATCCATATATTTAGTTATTTTTGGTAATTAGGACGATGCTTCCCATTTAAGTTCAGGTCACACTGGATGACCTTCGCCACCATAACGGCTATAACACGGCTGAGGTAACCTGTCCTTTCATATTTGTCACGATTCGTGTACCGTCATCAATAAGTTGGACCGAAAAATAGAACTACGGTAATCTAACGCTCCACAAACTCAATTGAATTGTGTTTTGTGTTTGTAAAACGAAGTCTCCTTTCCCCTTTCTTTTCGTGCAGAGTGTACCAAATAAGAAGTAACTAGAAAAAGATTTGCTTCAAAGCAAATCTGTCTGTGTGCCTTCAAAAGTGGTAAATATTAAATGTACGGGTAAAAGGCTCCGAAACATATTGAATAGTTACCCGCTGAAGACCCTTTAATTCATTCGAGCTGGTACAGCCTATGTCAAAATTGTACAGAGGAACATGAGCAATATGGACAATAGTAATTCCATATGTATATAGGTTAGACAGGGACGGGTTAGCTTATGGAGAGTAAAGAGTTTGGACTGCGGAATAGGGTATTGACTACTAGGAAGTGGTTCTGGGCAAAAAGACACGAATACAATGCTACAACCTTTGTCCTTTCGAACCTCACATTCAATTAAGCTTATGGCTGGATGCAAATTTCAAAGTCCAAAAGACCATGACCTTGACTTTTACAGGTCACATGTAAATTGCAAAAATGTACAGTGTTACAATACCCACAATTTAAGCCCGACATAAACCAAATCAGATGAAATTTGACCAAGTTATGAGAAAGAAACTTTCAAAGGGCCAAATGACCTTGACCTTTGCCCTGTAGAAGTTAGATGTTCTTTTAAAAAGGTGCAGTGTGGCAATACCTACAATTTGAGTCCAACATGATCAGGATTGGATGCAAATTGACCGAGTTATGGCTGGATGAAACTTTCCAAGGTCCAAATGACCTTGACCTTTGACCTTTAGAGGTCACATGTAAATTACAAAAAAAATATGCAGTGTTACAAACAAATTAATTGAAGTTGGATTGGTTACCTGTACATATTACAGTTTTGAAGATATTCAAAATTTAAATTTTCAAATGGCCCTAATTTGCATAGTTTGAACCTCTTTCCAAAAACTCAAGACTTCATGTATGGAAGTATGCTCATGCCAAGTTTGGAGTTTTTACGTGCAATACTTTTCAAATAAATGTCGGACAAATTTGCCTGCAAAGAAGAAAGAAAGAAAGAAAGAAAGAAAGAAAGAAAGAAAGAAAGAAAGAAAGAAAGAAAGAAAGAAAGAAAGAAAGAAGAAAGCATTCCTAGAAAAACAATATGTCTGTGTTGGCACACAGACATAACCAGGCGTCCAGTGATAGGAACTGGGCCGTATTATTTCACTAGGTCTTGCCATTATAACCAGGAACTTGTGTTACATTATTTGTTCTTATTTCACGTTCTCACAGTCTTAAAAATTAAATGGAGAGCCTATCTACCATATAAGGTACAGGAACTATGCGTAGAATGTGTGGAAAAGGCAAATCGATAAGTCATCTATATTTTCTTCCTGGCCTGCATGAAGTTTATTTAAACCTATTTGATTTATCCAAACTACATAATTAAATGGTAATAAAATAACTGGCAATTAGGAAGTGGGCAACTCCCTATGTTTATCCTTCTTGCAATTTCAGAGACGGGACATGTAGAAGGAAAGAGTTTAGACTCAAGTGCCAGGCCAAATTCCAGGGACAGGGTTCAGTGAATGTACTGAGACCACTCGTCCAAGCAAGAAAGTGCACGGCGGCACGGTCCGTCAACACAGGATAAATGATAATTATAGTTACCATTATAGAAAATTGACCAATTCCTGTATGTGTGAAATGTGGGGTAGCAGATCTAATACGAAGACAGCTGAAGATATAAAGGAACGTTCGTGCTGGTCACATGACCGGGTCTGAACAGTACAAGGAGCACAGTGAGCTTCAGTGCGGAGCTGTGATCACTGCGTTACTGTGATAGCAAGTCCCAATATCTACTTTGTCCACCGTCCAACAAGAAACAGACACAAATATGGTGTAACTTGTTATATTTCTTCTCTGGTGATGGTGCAGGTCACTGCATGCTTGTTGCTTAGGGGAAACTTGAAGGGGCAAATAAGCAAGTGGACATGTATTTGAAACACAGATGGCGGGATATTCAGTGAAAAAAACCGAGATGGCGGGGTCCCCTTTCAGACAAGAGTGATTAGCGGGCAGCATGCATTTATTGCATACATGGATATCACTGTGGTCATTCCTAATCACAAAAGAAACACTCTTGTGCTAAATGTATATTTTGTATAAACCACTATCTTAAAAAAGAAAGAAAAAAAGAAAGAATAAAAAAAAAAAGTCCCACAAACAGCAGGTTAGAGATCTATTGAAAGATGCACATTTGGGTCTGCCAGTGTGCCACTGCATCACATGATCAAAACTCGTCATGACCAGAGGCCTTTTATCCGGGGTGGGGTGGTTATGACAATTTAGGCTGAGTAGTAATGTGTCTGTATTCATGTCTGTGTGTGTATGTGCACGTATATGTAAGTAGTTCGACAATATTCATTGTATTCACATGAACACAGCCTGTTTCTCAGATTCCGTACACACGCCCCAGATGTATGGATAAATTAAGGTTCATGTATAGCCAATAGTCGCACTGTCACCACGGACGCTCTGGTATAGCAACTCGTCGCACTATATCCTCTGGCTAGCCATACAGTCACATTTGTTTAATAAATAAACTTCATTGTCATTGTTTTCATGAGCGTGTGAGGAAAACTTTATGGCTGGTATTTTGGATAAAGCGCGATAGCGCTTCATCCCAAAAATACCAGCCATAAAGTTTTCCTCACACGCCCATGAAAACAATGACAATGAAGTTTATTTATTATATTTACATTTTTTCCTATTTTATCGATTTTTGATAATAATTACAAGTGATGCACGATCGCCAAAGAACGTTTTTTCCACATAAATTGCCTTGGTTTAAGGGGGGATGTGATCAATAGAAAGATAAGCGCTAACCACGCCCCCGTTACCTGGCAACCAGTCTATCCCAAAAGCAACAAACAGGAAAGAAAAATAGTCCCTTTGTAAATGTTCATTTATTTGAACAGATAGCTTTACAAAATACAAGATTAGTTTACACTAGGGAAAAAGTATACAAGTAAGTTATTTTTTGGGATAAAATACCCAGAATAACACAATGAATACAAGATTAACACCATATTACTGAAAAGTAGTGCCCAATGTACTGGTGTATAAAATTGTGAAGGGGCTGCATAGCTGGCGCGTGCAGACTCGCGTGTAGACGATGTCTTCATGAGACGGTGAGGAAAACAACAGTTCCTATTCTTTCAATGTTAAACAATAAAGGGAATGTAAATATATAAAAATAAACACGTTGAATCCATTGAGAGGTTTTTAGGTTTTTTTTTGTTTCAAATCGAAACCAATCGAGAGCGACAGTTTCTAGTGCTACATAAATTTGTACACTTTTTGTGTAAAACCTGTCAGTCAGTTACATTATTAGAATTTTAGATACCAGAAGTCATGCATTCATCCGTAACCTAAAATAGGATAACGGCACTAAGTACAATAAATCGTGAAGTCATATTGTTCATATTTAGATATTCACTTTTACTGAAAAAATTAAAAACGTGTGAAACATTTAGTCAAAAAGTAAAAGTCGCTATCCATACAGTGGTACAAAATAAAAGAACAAAAGAACACTTGATATCTTCTTTATTCCGTCTTCAAGTTGTCAGTTTCTTTGACAGGCTGATTGCTATTACATCGTGGAATATGACATACGGTCACCTCACAGATCTTAATTGGTGGCTAGAACAGAGCCCTACAGCAGCAACGTTATGATATTTTTAGATGTAGGCTACGTCTGTGGTTATCTGGCGTTCTGTTTGCACACATCAGCCATGGTGCAGATTTACTAATTTACGTATTCTGCGAAAAAGGTGATACTTTGCTGATAATTACACACTAAATCTATAATCTTCGGAGCCTTCGGCAGCTGCGCTGCAGCCAATTAACCTGTCGCAACCCTGAAAATCAGGTGACTCTAGGCGAACAAGTCCACCAAAATCATTGTCCACTTTAGATGTGCCCATTGCTAATTTACATAAATGTTTCTTGTCGGCCGGCAATGTATTTCTTTATTTTCGGGAAATCGGCCACTTTATTGTATAAAGCTTTCAGCTTGGGTGTTCCGTCGTCAATAGCGTCCGCCTGTTTTGACACAAATATTTCATAGGAGGCATAGAAGTGGATGTCTGCAAGAGTAGCCTGAAAACAGACATTTTGAATCATTGAGTCTCCTTATACTATGATCGGCCACCTCATATCCAAGCAATATAATTCTCCCAACCTTTATCAACACTATGGGACAACTTGCATTTATCAGAAATGTACTTACAATAAATCTTATCATGCATTGAAAATCAAGCTGACATTTCAATGCAAACTTGAACTAAAAAAGTAAATAACAGCGCAACTAAAAACAATATATAAATCATGATAATTATGATAACAACAACGACACTAACGGTAGTAATCAAAAAGAAAAGGAAATCATCAGCGTAAAGCCTGTTTCTAAAATTGCAATTGCCTAATTGTAAATATATGCAGCAAAAGGTTTTTTGAACTGCAGCCTGATCATTAAACAAGCACCATAAAATGACGTCATACGGCGAGGGCGTACATAAGACGCAGACTTACACTGTCACCTACGAAGAAGCCATTTCCATCTTTGTTGGCGTCGAGCATCTTTTCCAGGTTCTTATTGGTTTTCTTCAAAGTTTCTTGATACGCTTTTTCATTGACTTCCTGTGCAAATGAAATGGAAACAAAGTGGCAGTTACTTCATCAGAGACATTTCATATGACGCCATGACAAAGGCCAGAGTTAATCACCAGCATGCCTCCGCATCATCACAGTAAATCTGCCAGGATAACTTCAATATATCTCAACTTCCAATTAAAACAATATTGAAAAGAGTGCTCATTTTACAAAGTGAAAAGCCCATTGCCATGCAATGAATGTACCCGAAGTGTTGAAACTTATTAGCTAATCCATACATACATATATATATATATATATATATATATATATATATATATATATATATATATATGTAAAACAAACTCTGTGATGACACCTACCCCACAAACAATTAAGCTCTATTTAACTGCCAACTCTGAGTCAATGTATCAACTTAATGTGTCAGTTGTGACATTTGAAAAAATCCTGTCTATTTTGAGTAAATGTGCATTTAGGCATGTCAGAAAAGAATGAAAGACATTAGCATTTATGTCAAAAACATGTTATCAAAACAATTTTTCTTAACATGATTTTGAGTACAATTAGGAAAGCTTGTAACTGTCTTCAGTAGCTGCTTGCTACCTATAACCCCTGGGGGTTTGACCTAACAGAAAACAAGCTAGCCTAAAATGTCAGAAAGGTGAACATTAAAACAGAATGATGCCAAAAAATAAAGTTAAGTAGCAAAACAGACAAGTCTAAAAACCGTTAATCATTGCAGCCAAACTTTCTAATAATCTTTGGATATTAACAGCTAAATTATAGGCCAAGTCAGAAAAGAATGAAAGTCATTTGTATTTAAGTCAAGAGAATGCAATGAAAATATAATATTTCTTAACCAGATATCAAGCACAATTAGGCAAGCTTGTAACTGTCGTCAGTTGCTGCTTGCTACCTATAGCCCCTGGGGGGTTGACCTAACAGAACATATATATATATATATATATATTAAAGGCAATTAGCAAGAGAGACGGTGACGTTCAAACAAAAAGATACCATTACCTTTTGTGCCTCGTCCTTTGTAAAATGTGCCTTTACTTTAGCATCAAATACATCGCTTACAGCATAAACTACAGCATCGATGAAGGCTGAGTCTAATGCGTTCTTTCCGTACTGACCTGAAAAAAACCCACAATGTTCTTACATGATTATGTTACACAGAAAGTCGGTGATTCGCAACTTATTCACATTACAAAACAAAACAATGCAATACTTTTCGTTTAGTTTAGGTTTTCAATTCGGACAATACTGGCTACTGTACAGATATTTTCCGTAATGTACGGCAAATTATGCGTTACGGAATATCAGTTCAATGACAGCGCTATCTATTGGGAAAAGATCCCCATTGCGCTTGGTCACTACTCCGACATCGTCAGCGACGTCACGATCTGTTGGGAGTGCGTGCTTGTTCTCCAAATTTAGCTAGCGTTCCTGCGAGTTCGATCAGGCACTATTACGGCGAAGGCCTGCAATTTGCTCAAGTTAAAATCATTGCTTTCTCAATATTTGAAAGCGTATGTTAAACATAACAATTATATACTTTATATACAACTTCTTTGTAGTGGATCTTAGGTTAACATGCCACTATATTAGTGTGAGTTATTTTCATCCGGTACCAAATGTTAGATTCAGTAGTTGGGACCAGCCTCTCAACATATACTGAACAGATTTAGTCGGCAAAAATTATTTCATAAAAGACCAAAAATTTAACTCCACTTTTGAGCAATCCTTTTAACTAAAAAATCTCCTTTTGGTCTTAGCGTACAAGTCATAGATTATATGACGCCTTCCTAAAATCAAGATAAGGTAACTATTAAATTTAAATAAGAAATAAAAAGACGCAACTATTTGAAGACTTCTGGACCAATAAAGTAACCTCTTTTTACCCTTGTGGACTAAATGGTATTGCCCCTGGTCTGACGAGTTCTGGACCAATAAAGTAAACTTTGTTTGACCTTGTGACTTTAATGATAGGACCCTTGGTTTGAAGACTTCTGGACTACTAAAGGACGTTTGTTTAACCATTGTGACTTTAATGACAGGCTTTTTGGTTTGACGATTCTTGGGAGAAATAACGGGAACTCTTTTTAGTCTTGTGCACTTATTGATAGGGTCCTTCGTTTGACTTTGTTTACCCTTGTCCCTTTAATGACAATGTCCTTGGTTTGATGATCTGTTGACTAATACAAAAAAAACTTCATTTAGCCTTGTGGCCTTAACGATAGTATCCTTGATTTAATA
>OZ026613.1:117110225-117177725 GCA_964020975.1 Hermodice carunculata
TAGAAACATTGAAGATGATGATATCTTTGGAATACCCTGTAAACACAACAAACAAAAACAAACTTTCTGGAAAAGAGCCATGTTGGTTAGCTCGACATCATTTAGTGATCAAAACAGATTTACCTTTATTGTGAAGTTAGTTTTTAACTTGGTGACAGAGTATGTGTAAGAAACATAAGACACCTCCACATTATTCTCCTCTCTTTTTAACAGTCTCCATTTCTCTATTTTTAAGTTTGTGTAAGATATGAATCACAATTTTTTTTATCTTACGAATACCAATATCTCAAAAGGTGTCTGTTTAAGTACGTCACGGTTAAGTGTGACTTGATAATGACATCCTTAAATATTCCGATAGGCATTTACATCACATTTTATCAACAGTGACTTGGTCTTCTACTTTAGAATTGATGACCTTTTAGGACTCTCCGCTTTGTAAAATCTATTGCATGAAATAGACCATGGAAACAGAGATGTTGCTAAAACACTTATAGTGTTTCTTCTCAGTCGCACTATGACGGGAGATAAAGCAAACTGCAGCTATGATTTTATAGATATTTCGCAGATTCAATCAATTTGCACCTGACACAACTGGCTATATATAATTTACTGCGGTCACACCCAGAGATGGAACCAGTACAAACACGCTTCACATATATTTTGACATGGTTTTCTCCTGACAGGTTCAAAATACCCCCCCCCCCCCCCCCGGTCTTTGTAGGGCTGGATTGTAGGTGAATACTTCCAGTAGCCAGAAAGTTTGTTGCAACGGGCATGCCCTTTTTATGCGTTATATTGTAAAGGTCTTACTTTCATGCATACAACTTTTCAGTTTATTCGTTTGTGAGGCATTGAACTGATATCTTCTTTTCTCTATTTTGGACAATTTTCCCGGCATATTCACGTGAAACATACTTCTTTATTCTGTATTTATATTGACTGGTTTGCGACATCAGCGCAATAAGCAGCATGAAAAACACCCAGTGACATTACATGAAGTTTACAGTAGTGTTCATAGTTTTAGTATTTGCAAACAAATGCAAGACTTCAAGGCTAGGTAGTACGGTTTCTTAATGTCGATTTCCACGCTGTTGTATCTTGTAGATACAGCCACTTCTTTCTTCAAACATCTGTGTAGCTCTTATTGTCATAACAGGAGATTAGCTCATTATGCGCATGTGAGTGGATTACTGCCCACTGCGAAAGCGTTTTCCACTTACCCGTTTCCTTGGCAACGTATCTTGCGATGGCCATACTTTGAGGTATCGTCACATTTCCACCAATCTCCAGAATAGGCAATTGATTAAATGGCATTTCTGAAATAAAGCAAGACAGGAGAAACGTCCTTCAAAATTTATACAGTCATTTGAACACACAATGCGCTCTGCATGGGTGCACACTTTGCTGCAAGGTAAGCGATGTCTTTACGATAACATATTGAAGGTGAAGTCAGTCGACTCCAAAGGAAAATTCACTTATTATTATTATTATTATTATTATTATTATTATTATTATTATTATTATTATTATTATTATTATTATTATTTTTATTACTATTACTACTACTACTACTACTACTACTACTACTACTACTATTATTATTATTATTATTACAGTGAATGAGTCCCGAGTCACCAGATGTGTTGCTGACTCTCCTGACTCATAACTCTAAGCCCCGGAGATAGCCGTTGAGGCAGTTTTTTGACATGATACACATTAGTTCAGGTGTTATGACACAAAAGGTGGGGATAAAGATTGGGCAGTGGAAGGTAGTTTTCATGGGAAGCGTCCATGGGTCACTTGTAATCTATTTAACGACTCGATAACTAGTTCGGTTACGCAATCGCTGATAGAGTACTGAGAAACGTCCTACTCCCAAAAATTCTTTGTTACTCATTTCTCTTATCAGCAAAAAACTTATTGATTTGATAATCTACAGCAAACATAATATCGATCTATATAAAGCAACTCGCTATTATAAAGGAAAACTTTGCCTCTAGTAGCAAAGTGATAACGAACAAATAATGACAACAGCAAACAAATGCAATAAACCGTAAGCCCCTCTCCCATGAAAACAATCATCAAGTAATAAGAATTAGATTAAAAATAGGAGAATAATGGGGAAACTTTTCTACATCAGACAACATCCGAGTGTTTTATTGTTTGTTCTAAGCATTTTAGACTGTCTCGCACCAGTGATTGGCGTAATTTAAAGAGGCCTTTGGGGCGACACAGCCTGGACACAGGAAGTGATTTAGATATATTCGAAGTTTGGTTTTAGTCTGTTGGAAGATGAGCCTTCATGTAAACATTAGAATGGCTACTGCCCGGGCTGCCTGTACAACCAGTACTAATATGTCATAGCCAGGACTTAGGTAAAATCTAAAGCAGGTCAATCTACTGGCAGACCTTGTTATGGCATGAATACAGTTTCGTTATCGGCTCAGAATATAGTTCGACGTGAATCTACTCAAGGAACTCTAATGAAACTGCCTCGGGGCTAAGAAAATTAGTTTAATTTTTTTTTTTTTTGTGTTTTAAAAGCACTTCATGTTCCACAGGTTAGTGGTTTTATTGCGCAAGATATTCCAAGTCTGGTCTCTCGTATATGCTCAGTTAGCTCTGCTGTTAAAATATTAATTCGCATACTTTATTGCTAGGAGCACTTCTCGAAATATTGTTGTTTCAGGGCCACAGCATGGTCTAGCACAAAAGAATACAAAAAATACTTATTTGTCTGACTGAGAGTTCAAAACAAGCCCTGATCTGAAACTCGGATTGGCACACCTGAAACTCTTGTAGCACCAATTATATCTGCTGTAGCTCCTATGACGTCAGAAGGTAGCATCAAGATGGGGGAGTGTGGTTTAGGATAACATACTTTATTCCTTTAATGAGGATTGGGAAAATAGCTGGAGGCTAATACACCTGCCTCTCCTCGAGAAAATATACGTACATTGAGACAGGTGTATATTTCGTACAATACAGCTGAAAGCAAAATAAAACCTATACTACACAAGAAAAATAACCATTAGAAAATTCACCGATACCATGTACTGGGGCAATTTGTTAAACAAGTTTGGCAGTCCATGACTACAGTTGCATTACGCACTTGAAGGGAATCTTTTGGAACCTTCATTGAACTACATAGTTGACTCAACAAGTAAATAGTTACATTCATATGATGCATGATATATATATATATATATATATATATATATATATATATATATATATATATATATATATATATATATATATATATATATATAAAATGTCCACCTTGTCATTTTACAAATTGATTAAGTATTCCACGCATGGGGAGAGATACATGTTCCAGGTAAATGACTTCAAGGGCATTAGACTAAAATTTATGGCTAAAACCGGATGTCTAGGATTGGAAGAAACATTACAGAGATGGAATTTATCCAACGGAATTTGTAAACTATGTAATCAAGGTATAGAAAACTTATTCCATTTCACTTTCACATGTGAACACTCCAAGGAATTAAGAATTAAGATTTGGCGAAATTTGGAAAAATGCCTGTTGGAACATGGTTATACCCATGTATGGGAACATTTTACTCGCTCTTCCTTAATTTCGAAATTTACGCTACTCTTTGGAATATCATTCAATTATGACCATGCTGTTAATGATATATTTGACAGTGCTTGTAAAACTTTCCTAAAAGAAGCATGGTGTTGCCGTATGGTAGCTCTTGAAGGTGCTGGCTGTGACATTTCTTTGTGGATTCTTAAAAATTAACTGTGATATATAAGCTAATGTGAATATATATATATATATATATATATATATATATATATATATATATATATATCTTCAACAGTGCCTGTTCATAATAAAGAAATACAGTTGTACAGTTCCCTGTAAGGTGAAGATTCCATAGATTTTAAATAAAGCTCCTATATTGTATGTAAGTTTTATCTATTTGAAGTGTACTTTAATTTTGTACATTGTAAATATGACGATGATAAACATTTATTTTCTACATTGTAAACCAAAAGTGCACGATGTACTTGTCCTTACGCTTTCTAGAGTTTTCTCCCAACGAGTGGTTTATCTCTAGTTTTAGCGCGGGGGACAAAAATTATGATATTGATGATTGCTTACACCGGTTGAAAGCAAACTTTAAATGGGTAAGATACTTGGACGCATCATGGAATAAACCCTGTTCCATCGATGCCCCCGTTGTAAAGGGGTAGTTTTCCTGATAAAAATTATTATTATTATTATTATTATTATTATTATTATTATCATTATTATTATTATTATTATTATTATTATTATTTTATATATATATATATATATATATATATATATATATATATATATATATATATATATATGTATACATTCGTGTGTGTGTGTGTGTATGTGTGTTATAGATATTTTGTAACTGCGTGCACCATGCTGGATCTTAGCTGCGCAGGTTTTTCATTCTGTATAGTGATGTTCACTTATGTTAATGTACTTTGCGTATCTGTATTTGATCATATTTTGTAATCAAGATGCATGTCAATAAAGTTTCTTTCTATGTGTTGCACTATGTCGCACAGTGCCCCGTCGCACTAGTGCCTATGTCGCATTCTTGTGCGACAGTGTGACAGGATGCCCACCCCACAAATCCAATCGACAAAAATCATTCTTCGTAATGGCAACAGTTTCATATTGTGTGTTTCTTCAGCATTCGTATGGACATACGCATGCAGGAGGGATTTAACGTGCACAACTCGCAAATTCTCCACATAGTGATCTACGTGTACCGAGTTCTTGCTCACAGCAGAGTTTGTGATCTATAAAGTTGACTTGCCTTCAAATAATATTTGATCGATGAGTGTAAAGTAAAGGTGTTGTGTATTAAAGTAGAATGTTTAACTGAGAAGAACATTTGCTACGAAGCAAATTTGTTTGTATGCCTCCAAAATTCGTATGAATTTTATTCTTCATTGCATGAACATACAGCAGAAACCTATAGATTGAGGTGGGAATGGCGTCTCTATCATATTTAATGGGGTTAAAGATATTCAACATTTCATCTATCAAAGTGCCCCTATTAGCAATAATAAAAATTCTAAATCTTTTAATTCATTGGATGCGACTACACTACAAACCTACTATTGGAAGTATGAATGGCACCTCTTTCTATAATACTTTTGAAGATATATATTCAAAATTTAGACTCTTCAAGTGCATATTTTGACAGAGTTCGAAAATTTTGTTAACATACTGAATACAGGTGGTACTTTTGAGACGTTCAAATATATTTAATTATGTCATTTCAGCAACTGAGGCAAGCGAAGTTCATACTGGTACTCCATCTGCATATTTGTGTCGGTGCACCCACATGACTTGATATTTCACCCTATTGGTAGGATAGTGTCTTGTATCTTAAATTATTTTCCTTATTTTTCAACTGTTTTGTCTCATATGTGTATGTACATGATTTCTGTGTCTGTGTGGATGGTTGGCGCTTGTACTATCTGTGTTGTGTGAATGCTGGACAATACTTGTAACCAGGTCTAGGTCAATAAAGCGCCCTTATCAAGGCGTCAAAGATAAGACCCAAGCTCCCTGCTTGTGTACTCTGCAAGTGTGTTAGATATAACACAGAACTTGACCAGCGATGGAGGCAACAAGGCAGGCACAATCAATCAAGACATGATGTCTACACTTTTTCCAACAAATGACTGGGTTCAGTCGGAGTTGGCCAGGTCATGCAGAGCAGATTTTACAATCGAGACTGTCCTTGGTTAGCAGACTACAAGGGCATGTTATAATTAACCTTACAACCCTGACTATCCTGGCGTGGCAAAGTGTGAGGTCACGGGATTTGCCAATTTGCCACAGCACTTTGACATCCAGTGGCGCTGAACAGTGTGCGTTGGGATGTTCATAACCCTAGTTTTGTTTTCGTCGTTTGTTATGCATCATCACATGACAATCGGAAATTTATATCTCCCTATTTTGTATTTTAAGATTAATGTGAATGTGCAAAAAATTATAAGAAGGTCCGTTTACCTCCTTGTTAAGGACCAAATAACTGTAAAGTAGGATTAGATATTCATACGCGTTATTGTGTGTGTCGCGCACTTTACTAAGTTGAGCTGGGAAGGTGCGCTTTTTCTTGTATTTTGGCGACTTTTCACAACAAATTACGGGTCACATGGAATAAAAAAAGAACCTCGCTTCTGTGCAAAACGATAAAGTTTATTAGACATTGTTGGAGAAAAGGTTTTGCCGAAGTAGTCGCCTTCGGCGATTAGTAGCTTCACCAAAACGTTTTTCCCTCGGATGTGTAATAAACTGTACCACACATCAACAGAGAAGTTACGTTCGATTATAATCTTGCGGCAGGCTGGTGAAGACGTTAATAGTGCCCCGGAGTATGGGTGTGGACTATCATCGACCAATCTTGGGGCAGGCTGGTACACTCGTCAATAATTGCTGTATTGGCATATACTGACGCAGCGGCCTCAAACGAAAGCCCAAACATAGAATTCCCACCGGCCCATAGCGTTTGTTATAAGTGTTTTGAAGAGTTGTTCACCAGACTCTTTTAAGAGTCCTTTTTAAAGATTCCGTTGATGTTCTTGTGACCGCTGTACAATTTCGATGGAGTTTAACTTGGCATATTTTCCGCTCAACCCCCTTGCAACTTAATGAAGCAAACTCTGCAGACAAGTGGGATCTACTGCACGATTTCACTTACCGTTAGACAATTTGACCACTCGGCCACAGACCATGCGGATTGCAGCACCACAATATGTTTTTCCTTTTATAAATAAAGGACAACGAGCTTGTACACTTGGCATAAGGGAAAAGGAACATTTTCACATTTTGTCGCTGAAAAATTGGTCAGTTCAGTATGATTCATGATTATGAAATGCTGGTACATTTGTAATATATTGGAGTCTCAGTTCACTAGCGTCCGCAGCGATCTGTCTTTGACGAAGAGAGTACGCACACTATTGCAGGTATACTGCACATTTGGCGGTAATAATTCGCAATAGCATACTTGGAAATGCATCAATGCGAAGAAGGTGACAAAGACAGTGCACATTTTCAACTTAACTCATTCCATCCTAATGACGCTTTTTCCTGCTAATATCTAAATGTCGTCTGCTAATTGTACTTGACTAATTTAGGGATTATTTTTCAAAATTTTGGATGAAACTTGCATGGAAGATCATTCCAAATTATATGCCCATGGTCAACAGCTTTCCTTGGCGCGCTCTGGGTGCAATGTGCCCAGAGCACACAAAGGAAAGCTTTTGACTCGGTCGTCTATCAGGGTGGAATGAGTTATTTAATGCATTAAATAAACAGAGAATATCTAGGGTATCAGTACATCAATCTCCAATATGCTTGCATCCAAAAAGTGACGATTGAGTGAACGAGTAGGAGTAAACTCGGACTATGTGGAGAAAACCAACGGAGCCAGCAGGTGTTGGGAACCTTGAGTCTATGAACCTCAAACGACATTTCAACCCTCGGAGCAATCGGAGTCCACACGAGGGAAAGGAGCTTACCGCGACGTCGGTGGAGATTGAAAGCGGGTCCCAGAGATATCAGGCCAGCGTTCTACCGCAGGGTCACTGAGCTCCACAATTTGCTTTTTATAATACAAGAGTCAATCAGTTACACAATTTATAAAAAATGCATTATCGTACTACCATCTTGAAGGCTATTCCTCATGAATTAAAATTAATGCAATTACAGGAAACGTTTCTCAGCATACGTTTGGCAAAGCATAGCCACATGCATATACATATTCTGTCAATGAAATCTAATGAAAATATAGAATAAGCGGGCTCACTCTCTTTTAGTGGAGGCCAGTCATCGAATTCGACTCTTACATCTTCGAATGGGACGCCTGCATGTATAAAAAGGAGTCTTGTGGTCTCGCCTCTGGCCCGAACGTTGAAGTACGTCAACTTGTAGGAAGTCATTTTGGATTTGTGTGATATGAACGCTCTGCACAGCTTTACAAGTGCAGCACCCTTGCGTCCTAGTTTTTAAACCGCTAACTACATGACATACACACATTGGCGGATCGGGACGTATAGCGATACGCGTGAATGCAGACGCACTGGACAGAGCTTATATTTGTCAGCACTGCTATGAGTTAAGTTCCTAACATGCAATGACTCAGCAAGATTTATGCTACAAATTCCGCTAATTTTCCGTTTTCAATAAAGATGCAATTTGAAGCAAATGAATAACTCAATTGGATCACGTGTCTGTTGTGGCTAAAAAAGGATCCAAAACCGAAAATTGGTGACTCGACACTCGTATGCGAGAAAACATACGAGCAGTAAAAAATATACCGTTTCAGAACCCTTTTATTATGTGATGAGTGCGTACTTTTTATTGGTTTTGTGCCAAATAGGAAATATGAGGATAATGCTGACCTTAAGATCTGTCAATAAATGTTTCTTTACGGTGTTGACTCTAATGACTCCTATTTAACCAATCGAAGCTAATTGGTGCATAGGTGCGGAGTACAGACAATTAAACTCTTGTAATATTTTTCAGGACTTGTATTTTCTCACTCTTTATTTTTCGTATATGATGTATATATTTGGTGTATCTGGTTCCAAACGGCTTTGCCATTGTACAATACCTGTCTGTGAAGGATTGGGTTACAAGGCAACAGAACTACATTATACAAGAAAATGATTCGCATGACTGAAGATATGTTTGCTGGATATGGAGGTGCAGATTGAAACTCTCTACAATGTGTGCTGGAGACGGATCGCAATGGTGGTCATCAAAAAGAGCCTGTCCTAATGAAACAATCGCCACAAGTTAACACTGATTATTTCATTTCATATTTAAAATCAAGCAAACCCAGCTTACAGTAATTACCTTAAATTGTTTATCGCTGAATGCAAACTTCAGCACTTTACGTTTTGTAAATAGCGCTTACACATTTTTTTTTTCAAAACTCGACATAACTTAGACCTGCATGGATGTTCACCAACCGCGATCTATCTGCAGGAACCATGGTTGCATAAGGACTGACTTATCTCTATTTCACATACATGGGCATAATGGTATTTCCAAGGTAAATATTTTACAACAGGAGGTGAGTTTAATTTATTTAAATGATATTTATCATTACCAACACTTACATGTTTTTCAGGGATTTGACACATGAGAGGGGCAATTTATTGAAATTAAGTCGAATATGAAATTTATTCTCGGAAACATATATTTTCGGCATATCCTTAATGCTGGTGGACTTAAGTTCCCGATTCTGGAAATAAATCCGGACTCAGCGCATAAACTACATAACCGTATTGATATGGCACTCGCACATAAGTACCTCCATTGAACCGTTCTTAAAAGAATGGGGATTCTGGTCAAGTGGATATGTGCATTTCCCATTTCAGCTAGGCGACTGGTGCCAAAGGTTGCAGGTTCGAATCCCGCTCGTTCCGAACATAAAATATACAGACCTTCTAGAGATCTGAATGAAAACAACGGTTTATTTATGAAGGATTTCTTGGCTGCGCTACAAAAATTCAGGGGTCTAAAAACGAAGTTTTGGTCGATGGCGATTGTAATGTAGACCTTCTAAAACTACACGGAAAGCAATCTTCTATGGCATGTTTTGATACAGTTGCCTCTCTGGGATTTCACCTTCAGATTACTCCGCCTCCTTGACTTTCTCAAAGAGGAGGAACCTTTATAGAAAATTTCTTCCAAACGTTATCTGATTTGAATACAAATCTATCAAATTCCGGCGTCATAACTTCATGTATCTCTAATCACTTGTTATATTTTACTTGTTCGGACATCATAGACCCCCAGATATGACACGGTACCTTAATATATTTACATCTGTCCGGAACACGCAATTTTCCAATCAGATTTAAACAGCAAATAATACCTGACAAAAGATATGATAACCTAGACAAAGATGTCCTGCCCGATCCAAACAGACCCTTCAAAAAAATACATGCATAATCCTTTGGATAAGTGGCAACCAATAGAAACAGTCTAAAACATAAGCATAAAATGTTCACCTGGACAACTCAAGCTAGAAAAATTTCAGATAAAAAAGAGATAAGGTCTATAAAGCCCTTGAAAGATAAAATCATGAAAGTATTGAAAATGTAACACAAGACAGCAATCTACATGCTTACAATAATATTTTGAAGCGTAAAATAACTATTTGCTAAAAGGATTATTTCATACGGCACTTCAACAAATATGAACATGATATTAAAACACGTGGATGGCGGCAAATAGTTTACACAACAGACTGAGGAGAAGAAAGATTTTCCGGAAGTGTTCAATTTGAATGTCAACATTTTAAGTGATAAAGGTGAAATTGTAAATGGCTTTAATAATTGTTATACCATTATAGGTCTTAAACTTGCGTAAAATTAAGTGTTTCCAATACAAAGTACTTTAATGACTGTCTAGTAAATTCAACAAATCGTAAATTTGAATTTGGTAAAATTACTGAGCAAAATGTGTTAAATATAATTGATTCTTTCAAAGCTAAAAACAGTTATGGTCATGATTGACGTTCAAAAACCTTGTTAAAATATGCAAAAATGGACTAAGACATTAATCTAAAAAATAAATCAAACAATTAACACTAGAATCTTCCATAATATTATGAAAAATTGCTCAACTTCTAGTCATGTATAAAAAAGATGACATGACATATTTAGATAATTACCAAACCATTTCTGTTTCTTGCCATATCCATTGTTTCTCAGAGTGTTAGCTTTAAGCAAATGCGTAAGTACTTGAAAGCGTATACTATTTTTTCGACTGTCAATACGGATTCAGGGAATGTCACTCAACTAAGTTCCGCTCTTATGGAATTATAGACAAATCACTTCTATTGATGGACAAGGGTACAGTGCCCATTAATACATTCATGGAATTATCTCAGGCGTTTGATATGTTAGATTGCAACATCCTCTTATTTTATTATTTGTGCTGCTGATACGACACCTCTCAGGACTCCATATACAATTCCCTGGTTATTCTATCTTTAAAGTATTGTCTCTCAGCCAGTGCCACCAATTCTAAAGGCTCTTCTCGGTTCAAAAAGGGGGGGGGGGCAGTAATGATAATTATTAAAAGTAATTATAAGGCACAAACTAAGCCAATCTTTAACACGCACGAAAGCATTAAAACTGGAAGGTAAGACAATGTTATGAAGAGGATATATCCCAAGTTCAAGGAATTTATCTGGAATCCTGCTTTTTTAAATCCCGGAGCGAAGCCTAGGGATTTAAAAATGCAGGATTCCAGATAAATCACGAGAACAAGGGATGTATCCCTTTTATACCACGCCTTCTTTGTTTTCATGAATTTAAATGTATTTTAAAATGTATTCACCAAAGCAATTCAGTCCTGTGTTGAAATTTAGCCATAGAAATTTAAAGCAGGGATATATGTGTAAGCAGGTGACATCTACATCCCTTGAGAAAACAAAGGAGGCATGGTACAATGACCGCTGCCATTGCTGTGCAAGAATTATAAGCTTGCGCGTGCGTGACCACAGATAAACATTTCCATGTGTTCTTGTTACACAGTGAGAACAAAGCATGCATGCGAGTTACACGTACTCGCAAGCTTTATTCTCGACCAGCAATGGCAGCGGTCACGATTTGGGGGCGGAATTCTATCTGCGGCGCAGAAAACGAGGTCAATATCTTGTTCCCTATGTCATGAAACTTTACCAAAATGCAACATGAATGACACAGACTTTCAAGGAACCCAAAAATATGAGACACTGGACAGGAACAGTAATGTATATCGTGCAATCGAGGTATTTATTGAAAGGTCTGCGGGAAATATACAACCTTTTATGAGGCGGAGATGGTGCCCATATCAAAACAACAACGTCGATGCCTCAGAAATGGGGCTACATGGGCAAAAGATTTGGAATGATTTTCCATGCAAGTTTTATCCAAAATTTTTAAAAAAACCCTAAATTAGTAAAGTACAATTAACAAACGACATTTAGATATTAGAGGTAAATGGCGTTATTCAGGTGGAAGGAGTTAAAAGCCTTGTCGTGTCATTCTCGTGTTCTTTAATGTCTTGGTTCATGTATACCCTGTGCACACAAAGTCTATTGTGTAGGATTTTGATCAAGGCAAGCTTCAAAGTTACACAGAGGGATTTGCTTAGAAGCAAATCTTATTTTCCATGTCTAGCTCTGATGTCTTCACAGGAGGCAAACCTGGATCTGCGCGAAATAGTGGTGTGGTTGTAACACAACCTAAAGTTCGGTGAACACGCTATTAAATCTGGTAACGAACAGCACTTCTGTCTGAATAGAAAACATTCCTTAATAATGCTGTGTACCCTAAAGCTAATTCTACCGTTCCAGCACTCCTGAATACAACAAAAGCCCTGCTACACAAATACCTCATGACCTGTTCAGACCAAACGCAAACACGCCGTGGTTGTCACTGTTGGGATCACAGGAAGACAACGTTTTGTTGGCACGGGGGCTTAACAAAGAATTATCGCCAAAACATTTTCAGGGACTACATATACCTTAACCTTTGTCCAACCGACAGCAAAATTGAAATATGACACAGATTTTAATCAGCGCTTTATATGTTGTACATATGGTGTATCATACTGGACCACAAAACGCCAAGCAACAGGTCCTGGTTCAGTGTCCGTAGAACAAAATACACACAGTGATATAAGAACTTGAGTTTTCTTAAATCAAATCCAAAAAAAGTTTGGTTATGTGCCGTGGAGAAAGTATGCAAGTAGTCAATTGTTGCAGGTAAGTTGATCCCCAGAAAATAGAAAGTTTGGTGTTGAAGTAGGTGGAATATGTTAAGCTTGTGTACACGTGACTGT
Organism: Hermodice carunculata; assembly: GCA_964020975.1. Lineage (NCBI taxonomy): Eukaryota > Metazoa > Annelida > Polychaeta > Eunicida > Amphinomidae > Hermodice > Hermodice carunculata. The sequence continues at coordinate 117,123,103 of OZ026613.1, forward strand.
GTGAGTGCAGGGTGGGGTTGGAATTGCTTTTATCATATGACTTCTTGTTACTCGTATAGCCTTATTGTCGACATTCAAATACTATCTATCTATCTATCTATCTATCTATCTATCTATCTATCTATCTATCTATCTATCTATCTATCTATCTATCTATCTATCTATCTATCTATCTATCTCTCTGTCTGTCTGTCCGTCTGTCTGTCTGTCCATCTATATATCCATCTAACTATCTGCCTGTCTGTCTGTCCATCTATCATCGTCATTATCATCATCATTATTATCATTATCTGTTTTACTTTATCTATTCATATATTCTAAATTCAAAATACATTGCTGGGTCTGACTTTGAACTCATGTTATAGGTTTATTTATATATACAGAATAGTATTGTCAGTCCATAAAACTGCCGTACTGTGTCGATGTACAAGCTGTACCTGTTAGTAATATTCTGTGGCACTCCGCTTATCTGCCGCGGTCCTGGCTAGCTAAAAAAAAAAATATATATATATATGTTATATGTTATAACATCGCCCTGGGTCGTTGACCAACATTGTGGTCCAGTGTTGGATTTTTCGTTCGGCTGGGCGATGGTGAAAACGGTCGAGGGTTCGAATCCCACAGGAGCCTGAAATAATTATAGTATTTTTTATCATTGTATTGAGGTATCTCTGCCTAGGCAGTTTGGTGAGACACAACTTAGTCTTTCCAACTAAGGAAAGTGTGTCAGTCATGTGTTTTGTGTTTGCCATTGATTGGCCTTGCGTAACCTATGAATGTTCCACGACACTGTGGTCTGTGCTGCTGGCCGGCGGTCCCATAAGGGCACACTGCATTGGGTGGTCATAGACATCCATGACATCTCTTGCTGTGTGTCGCCTCCCAATGCTGTCCAGGGAATTGAACCCATCATCCATGAATTCGAGTCCCAATAGTACGGCAGGCTCCAGGATTGTATCTCTCACTCGTCCATCATGAAGTCGCAGTGACTCGTCTGCACAGCATATGTTGCCCCACCAGTCTGTGTTCTAGTCTCTTCATTTGTCTGCACCAGTCTAATCTAGCCTCAATGCTACCTTCTAAAATCATTGGAAAACGATCGAGACAATACCGTCTTTTCCCCTGACGCGCCGCTCCGTCGACTATTGTAGGCAAATGTTACCATCTTTACTGTTGCAAACGGCCTACATTTCACATAATGGACCAACACCCGTCTAGTCATCATTGGTGGCATTCGGTCCAATACTTTGTGCGAAGAAACGTTAGAGGCAACACAAAAACACACTGGAAAAAGGGCTGATATCAAATGTCAGTATGACAAAACTGAAACGTCGGTACGACAACACTAAAACGTTAGTATGACAACACTGGCATTTAATGCTTTGATGCACACGGACTCAAACATTGTGGTTATCCAATAAGTGTAGCTTTAAAACGACCAGTAGTGAAGATATATTCATGAATGGCTGAGATATTTTGTTTGCTATACAATAAAGAACATTCGCAATGGTTTAATTGTAATGTGAATGGGGCGAGATGAGTAATAATGGAGTGTAATTTTGATTATGGTACAGCGAATAAGGGACTGGCAAAGCAAAAATGTCAAACTTCAACAGCTGAACCACAGGAGCTTCGAGGTGTATCTAGGAAACAAATTTCAAGCAAAGAGAAACTGAGCTGGAATTGACACCCAAATGCAAACGTGTGGCTGACCGGACAAAATTCTGTACCCAAGTTGTAGAGCTCGATGTCGTTTATACTTCGAGGAAGTGGTTGGCATGAATTTAACTTAAACGCTTGAAATGATTCAGATTGACGTAGAAAGACAAGTAGTTCGTTCCATAACGTAATTGCAGAAGGGAGAAGCATTTATCAGCAAGTTCAGTTTGAACTCGAGAGTGAGGCAGGTCGTAACGTGCGTGCTGTAAAAGTGAAGGTATTTGTAACAGTAGGAATTATAGAGCATAAATTATCAGGCGATAGGTATACATTAAAGATTATTTAGAAAGTCCTGTTCATCATCATCATCATCATCATCATCATCATCATCATCATCATCATCATCATCATCATCATCATAACAATAATAATAATAATAATCATAATAATAATAATAATGATAATAAATTTATTTACATGTATATGTTTTATTGCACGTGCACTCGACAGTAAATATAGATTAATTATATGCTTGTATGAAATTTTTATTTAACCTTCGACTGCATGCGCAATTAAATATTAACGCCTAGCCCAGTGTACTATGATTCGACAGACAAATAAAAATGAATAGTGATACAATACAATGAGACGGGTCTGAGAGTATATGCATGGGTAAATTACTTATGTCCTAGTCATGGTTGGACGGGCGCTTTAGAGTGGCAGAAAGAGAGAGAGAGAGAGAGAGAGAGAGAGAGAGAGAGAGAGAGAGACAGAGAGAGAGAGAGAGAGAGACAGAGAGAGAGAGAGAGAGAACATATTGCAGTTACATTAAGGACCTGCTCATGCTGTGTGACAACGTGGCAATGCTGCCTTGTCTCTTTTTATCATCGGCGCAAATGATAAAATGTGGGTTTCAAGTGGCTAGAAATATATCTTTTGGAGAAAATTTGAGCTATACTAAATGAACAATGATCAAAAGTTTGAGAGCACGGGTCTAAAACCACCAGCTGCCTTATATGGGTAACCACCTGTTTCGAAGTCAAAAGTGCAAATTATTTCTTCACACTGGTATTGGAAGATGAATAATTCTTGAATATCTTCCTTTTGTAGTTATCAATTTTGCTCTCATTGTTGGGTTGAAAATTTATGAATATGGAAATATTTTTTAACCTGTTTAATAAGTCGTTTGAAATGGTTCAGATCTGTGGCCTGTTTAAATTTGACAGGTAAAAGATTCCATAAATTCCCCTTGATACCTTAGAGTGGCTTGGCCATAAGAAATTGTATTATAAACAGGTTGCTTAACGTTTATCCGATGTCAAGTCATAGGAAGTTTCATTTTTAACATACAAATCTTTTAGAAATCCAGGTTATACAGCATGCAGAGTTTTGTAAACGTCAATGGCGAGCTTCTCCGTTGTTTCTTTAAACATATTGAGGGTTTATCCAGCGGGGGCTTGGGGGGGGGGAAGAGATTCATTCTTAACAAATCTGGGTTCTCTCTCCAGTAACTTTTCCATCTTGGCAATGTTGGCAGCTTGAAATTTGATGACACTTATGTGGAAAAACGTAAAAAAGAGATTTGACATGATTGTAGAACCTTAATTTGTCGTCCATGTGTAAACCTAGAAGTTTGACAAATTTATCAGGTCTAACGATGATGTCATCGATTATACTGGCTAAGGTACGCCATTGAAGTTCTTCGTTTAATTTTGCATTATTTCTACCATACATTACACCAGTAACAATGTGAGCACCATGAATATTTTTGTAATATTTCTGTGTCATGTGCAGTACATCCACCCCCCACCGGTCTACCACTGTCAAGATTTGTCTAATAAAGGATAGATTAATTGTTTTCAAAGTTAGTCTGTCAAGAGCATATTTTAGACCCATCATGATATTGAACAATTTTCTGGGTTTGAATGACATGATCAGTCCACTTCAAATCAGAACGTAACGTAACACCGAGGTGTTTTCATTGCTTAACACTTTGAAGACTCGCATTCACCTACCGTGTAACTGTTAGTTCTGAACCGACATATGTCACAATGCAATCTTTTCACGCTCCACAGCCAATTCAGAGTTTGTCTATGTTTAAACCTCTACATACGACTGACACCAAGATCTGGTCTATGGGTTTCTTTGGATCGCTGATGAGCATATCTAGCGTAACTTGCTGCTTAGTTGGGTGATTCACAAGGATGTCCATGCTATTACACCCAAGAAGACAGACTAACTGGCTGACTTTTATCGAACTTATGTAACACCACAGTTTTCGACTAAAAATTTAAACAATCTAAATGATCTCCCTATAGTTCGAACTGTACTTCATTCCATACCACTATCAGTTTTAAACCAGTAAACAAAAATATCAACAAACAATTTGACAAAATATTATATCCTATTTTCCAAGGCATAACTTTGCACAGACTTTGTAAACATGAAGTTATTGATAGGAAGACACCAAAGGATGATTTCATTAAATTAATATATTACGATAGGGTTATTGATGACATAAATGTGTACAATATGTTACAAATTAAAAGATGTAACTTACCTCTACAGTACTGCTCTTCAGGTTTCATACTATATTCGACAACTATTGTTTCTGAGATATATAACCACATAAAAGTTGTTAAACAATTCAATGCAGACGACTACAAAGAAAACAAATGTTCATGTCATAATGTGCCTTATATCTTTAATCATCACGGTCATATAATAGCTGGCAATCTTTCTATTGTATCAAATGATGCACCACATAATCTGATTTCAAGTGGACCTAAATACCACGAGCAACAGAAAATAACTTTGGGTAAAGACAAAAATGACTATTGAAGCTGTTGAAGAATATGCTAGAAAATGAGCAAAGAACGATGCAGGATCTCGGGGGATCAATACAAGCAAGGATATCGAAGTGGGCATTGGTAGCCTGTAATTATCAGAGATATCATAGAAAAGACCTATCATCAACTGTAAGAAAACAGTCTCACTGCGTTGAAAGTAAATAACCCGAAGTCACCCCCCCTCCTTATATGTTTGTTACATAGACCGCCTGGTGCAATGTTTGAATATTATCAAGCACTGATTCATTCTTTTCATAAGTTTGTACCGAGGGCAATAAAGTCATTTCAGGTGATGTTAATTTGTTTGCAAATTAGAAGAAACTTTCTACAGTAATGCCGAGCATTATATTTAACATATGATGATGATGATGATGATGATGATGATGATGATGATGATGATGATGGTGATGATGATGATGATGATGATGATGATGATGATGATGATGATGATGATGATAATGATAGTATCAGATCTCTTTATTTTTGGCAAAAGTGATAAAATTTGGGTTTGAGTGGATAGGTGAATACATATTTGAACTTTATAGGCTGCATTTTGTGAAGACTATTTCAAAGGTTGAGAGGATTGGTTTAAAACCAGTAGTTGCCTTAATAAGTGATTGCCTGTCTCAAGTCAGGGGCGAAATTTGTTTCTTCATATTGGTGTTGGAAGGTGAATGTTGATGCTTTGGTAACTCTGGAATCTCTTTGCTGTCATTTTTGGGTTTGAAATTTATGATTATGGGTCACGTTTATCTAAATTATAGCTAATCATTTCCCGTATTTCATATTTGGTTGTGATAGAACCAAATCCAAGGTTTATCCAAATAACCTTGAACAAACCCACCTCAGTTGATGGCATCCGCCATAAAATAATTGCATCTGATAAACTGAATACCATGGGCAGAAATCCTGATGCTAACACATCGGAAAACTATGATTTACCAGAAAATGTTTGCCAGCAGGCTTTAGAAAAAAACTTCCCATCCCAAATTTTGAAATCTAACAAACATAATCATACAACATGTGGTTGGGTCACACAGGGAAAACTGATTTCAATAGCACATAGGGGCATGCTGTACACAGGAAATGAGAAGACTCCTGTTAATACGGAAAAATATAATCGGTTCAAATTTAATATACACACTTACAATAATATCCTGAGAAACCATAATAAACAAGTAAAGACAACATGTTGTGCTCCGTGTTTTGCAAGAAGCTAAGGGTGCATGAAGGATACTTGCCAAACTACTAAAGAAGTATTGAACAAAAGTAAAAAGGAATCAAATTTTCCCGATTTCTTAAAAATTGATGGTAAAACTATATCAATGATAAGCAAACAATAGCCAATGACTCTAACAAATATTTCTCTGAAATAGGTCCACAACTTGCTACAAAAATGAACCCAGTAAACAGTAATGAGATTCTAGTTATCTACACACCCCTTGTAAACATAATGTTTCCTTCAATACCGTGATTATTGCAATTAACACCGTAATAGACATGATTGACTCGCGGAAACCCCCATGATATGATAGAATTTCTGTTAAGCTTCTAAAACTCATAAAAATGAGATTGTAATAGGTGAGGCGCTAGCTCTCATATTAAACTAATCAACTGCCACAGGGTTTTTTACGGACAAGTTGAAAATGGCTAAAGTCAGCCCCCTTATTCAAACGAAATGATTCACATCTCTTTGATAAGGACAAACCTATTTCTAACTTCCAAGTTTTTCTAAAATGTTTTTTTTTTTAAGTATGATTAACCAACTAAATGAACGCCTCAAAAACATCAATCACATTAGTTCCATCAATTTGATTTTAGGGAATTACATTCTGCAGAACTTGCTTATGTTGAACTAATCGACAGGGTATTAAGAAGAATGGATTACTGAGACATTCCAATTTGGTCATTCATGGATTAATCAGAAACTTTTGACACATTAAATAATTAGACAGTAATTCAAATCGAATATTACGGTGTAAATGGTAATGCATTAGATTTACTGAGATATAATTATTTATGTAACCGTAAGCAATACGTGGAAATAGGCGACACCATATCAATTGTATTAAACTTTATTGAAAAATACCATTGGAGTTCCCCAGGGCTCGACTCTAGGTTATCTGCTTTTCGTTATCTATATAAATGACTTACCAGTTGCATATAACCTTTTTAAACCATTAATATATGCTGAAGATACTACTTTAGTCACTACCTCGCAAACTCTACTTATGTCGGACATCATTCGGAATCTAACTTCGAATATTAAAGCTAAGTTACATAATATGAATAAATGGATGAAAAATAAGTTTTCTTTAAACAAAGAGGAAACTAAATTTATGATTTTTCATAATATACAAACAGAAGTATCAGTACCTGAAATGCAAATAAACAGCACCAGAATTAAATGTGTAAATGTTTTTAATTTTTTAGGCTTGCAAATTGACCAACACCTAAATTGGAACAGTTACATTGACAAAAAAAAGACAAAACACAAACAAACAAAAACAAACAAAAAAAAAAAAACAAAAACAAACAAACAAACAAAAACAAACATAAAACACACGTAAACATCCCCTCAAAAAAAAAAAAAACCAAGAACCCCCGCCCCCCAAAAAACAAACAAAAACAAAAAACAAAAAACAAAAAAAAAAAAACCCCGCCCAGCATCCAAGCAATCAAAGCCATTATGTGTTTTAAATACACTAAAAGACTATCTTCCTTCTAACATCTTACAAATAATATACAGCTCTCTGGTGCCGCCCTACTGAAACGATGGAGTACTGCTTTTGGGGCACAAAAACTAAAGAATAGCATTACATCAGGAAAAAAGTATGAAGGATAACAAGCCATAGCAAGTTTAATGCACATACCAGTTTTCAAAGCACTAAAACCTACTAAAGAGACACAATATATTTCTCCATCAGCGACTAAAATTTTATTTCAAATGTGTCAACGACCAATTACCTAAATGCTTTAAATCTTTGAAATAATTATGGCGTCTGAAGTCCATTATCATAATACAAGAATAGAAACAACTAATTTTAAGAGATAACGAACTTTGTGGTCACTGGCACCTGACTTTAACATGTGATTATCAATACTTGAAATGCCATCCCTAATCATGAAATTAATAAAGTTTACAATCACAGTAAAAATGGTTTTGCTGTAAATTCGAAAATTATGTCCTTGATAAATATGAGGTTGCTTGTTTTATTCCTAACTTTTGCATTTGTAATACTCTGTGATCATGTACCTCTTTTTGGAACACCTCCAAATAAATTATAAATAATTGTTGTGATGTCGCTTAATGTAAATTACAGTCACCATATATGAGTGGAAGGCTGAACGAAATGTTTTTGTTTAGGCAACTTACTATGTAATTCTAATCTCTTCTCTTTTCCTCATAGTTGTTACATTGGAATCATGTCATTTAGTATTTTGATGGCTCTCATAGTAGAGGCTGTCGGTAACGTTTCTGGGAGTCTCTAACGACCTAGGAACATATATTTTTAAAATAATGTATTTCATAATTATCAAATGGTCAAATAAAAAAAATTGAGTCTGAGTCTGAGTCTGAATATAAACATTGACCATAAAATAACAGGAACATCTTTTCTGCGGTAGCACCACAGTGGAAAAATAGGAATAGAATTTAAAAATCCAAAACCAATGAGATTTCGAATATCATGTACCGGTTTGTTTATTGTTTCTTTCTTTTTAAAGATTTACAGAAGGAAAGGATTCGTCATAACGTGCATACTTTATACTGTATTCAATGTTTCACAAGAGCTTCTGCTGCCACTTTGATTTAGCCGAATGCAATTCTGTTGTATTTAAGCACTGGGGAATAGTCTGGATAACACCATTTTAAAGGCACACTCAGCATTTCTGGGAACATGAACTAAAGGCCAATATATGTGATTGGTAATCTTTTCAAAGGCGTCAAAAGGCGGCCGAACGACTTGTTAGCCTGGCTGTGCGATCAAGACTTGGTATCAGTCAGATTGTATACATCTGGACCCCCACTCAAACATACCGTCACAAAGTTTTGAGTGACTGGGTATACGATTTTGACAATGGTGTATGCATTGCTGCTTGCTTATTGGATCTGAAAAATATCTTAATCACGTTAATTCAGAAGATAATGAACTCGTTTTATTGTATCATCACACACAAGTTACATTTTGTTGTAAATACAAATACATACAACAGCCCCAGGGTGTCACATGAATACATAGTAACACACAAAAAGATAAACTAAAGCGATATGTTATCAAATATCAAGAGTTGAATTGGTTCTGATCATACAGACAGACGTTAAATCAAAGAGTGTTATGGCAGACAGAGCTATTCCATGTACCTATTCGTGTATGCCTCAGTTTCACCCACCGACCGAAGTTGTTTTTCCTGTTTATTTATGATTTAACACAGAATGCACACAGTTCTTACATTCTGTTTGCTGATGATACACAAATGATTGTTGTATCAATGAGTTCAAGGTAGTCTGCAGTGTTCAGTCACATGCATTGGACCAGAAAGGTGGTTTCTAGGTTTCCCAATTGTTGTTAATCGCCAAAAATAAAAGACCCTTTTGATATCTGACAGCAGAGATACAAGAAATTTTAACAATATAATTTGATGGTGAGAATATTAAGTCATATTCAACATGCTAAATACTCGTACCCTGAGATTTGGATACAAAATCCTTGGTTTTATGCAGAAACACAGACGTTAAAAGCAAAACCCTGGGTTTTGATCACAAACCCTTGGTTTTATCAGATTGCAAAAATGTTGGCTTAAGGGACGTCAAAACTGGGGTTTAGATACAAAACCCTGGGTTTTATGCAGCAACACAGACGTTAAAAGCAAAACTCTGGGTTTTGATGTTTAAGGGACGTCATAAATCCATGGGTTTAGTTACACTGCCACACCCATAGATTTGTAACCTACCAATGACGACTGATGTTCTTTGGTAGGCTACAAAACTTAAAAGTAGTGCCAAACAACATGTGGTTCAATTCGTGTTATCCTAACAATGATTGTTTTTTACCACTCGTATCGCATAATCTTTAGGTTCTTTAGGATATAGCGATGATATATTTGTTTAATGGTTGTGTTAGTTGAGTTTGTACATCAACGGATGTGTGTCATGCTCACAAGTAGACTTAGTCGTGCAGGTGATTTTTGATATTGAATCGCATAATGAAAACTGTAGTATTAGTGTTAAGTGTATCCATGAGACCAATTTTGACTTTTTAAGAAACAGAATAAAACCCCGGGTTTTAAGATTTCAATAGCTGGGGTTTTGTTGCGTCATAACATAGTCTGGTGATATATTCATCTTAAATGTGGTCACGGGAGTTTTGCAGCATTATTAAGTCGGGTTTTTGTCAAGCCTAGGTACCATGTCTTTGGCACTGGGCGTCGCGGATTCAAGCCCTGTCATCTTTCTTATGCCTGGAACTTAGTGCCTTGCAGTCTTGTCACAGAGTTTTTTCAGTCCAATCACCATGCTGAGCAAAGTAAAATACTGAGAAGACAACCATAGAACACCATTTTGATTGGTTGACTTGTGGTCAAAAGAAGTATTGAAGCCTGTATTTTTCTTTTTTCTTTTTTTTTTTTTTTTTTTACAAAACAGTGAATAATGCTCCGTATCTTTATGAGCCATTCCAAAAAGAATATGTTTCAATATCCTAATAGTCATAATGTGAAGAAAGTTGTTGCTACATTTGGCCAGCAGTTTCAAAATGAGCTTTAAACGAGACAAAATATCAATTATTCATATACATAATCGTTTAAAAAATTATGTGTCGAGCAGCCATAATTTCAAAAATCTTTTGTACACCAGACATGGTTGTGATAGATATATGGACTGCATAGCTATAACCGATGAATTATTCTGTAAAGGCATCGCAGACGATATAGTTGGTTTGTTGTCCGAGTTGTAACTGGTGGAATGTTGCGTAACACCAGTGATCAGCTATCTTTGGAAATTCGGTGGATAAAACTGAAGCACCGATGGGAAAAACGGAAGCTGACATGAATGTACAAGATTTATAACAATGGAGGTGCTCCGTTGGACGCAGCGTCTATCATACTTTTACCGACCATTTTCTCTATCCATGTGGAGAGTGGTATATTACACCGAATGTTTATGTGGGATATATTTCTATTTGTAAGAATTCCTCCGACAGCGAATCCAATTAATCATCTCAGTTTAAAAACAACAAAAGAATCAAATCTGTTGCGGCTATATTAGATCAATAGCAATACCAGTGGTACTGCTGGCCAATCAAACACACGTCCACGGCAACCGTCACAGTGTACCGGAAGAGGGAATATTTTGTGTGTCACATATCAACAGTTATAATTTTATGGTGGCTCAATGGTGCCAACCAAAAGCTGTTTTTTTTTTATCTTAAAAACTCGTAATTACGAGATTTGATCTCGTAATAACAATTTTATTTTGTAATTACCAAATTTTATCTTTTATCTTTTATTTTAAAATTCCGTAATTACTAGATTTCATATCGTAATTACGAGTTATAATGTCGTTATTACGAGATGCGTATTTCGTAATTACGATATCTTATGTTGTAATTACAATATGAATTCTTGTAATTTAAGACATTTTAAAGTCGAAAGTGCGAGATAAAAAAAAGAACTTTTGGGTTGGCACCATTGACCCACCATATAATTATTTTTTTATACTCTGTCTGGTGAAATATTGTTAACATCATCGGCGCATGGTGATTAAAAAGTAGAACACACAAAGAATAAAAATATATGACCCTGGAACCTTTTTTATACTTTTTTTCTGAATGAAATGCACAAACGTTCAGACTTGATAGACAGAATGGTGTGGTAGTAAACGAAACTTAAGCGGTTTGCACAGAAAGACTTTAATATTGCAAGGCACAGTAAAGCAAGCAAACAATATGTGTAATCTAAGGAAATGTTATCCATGTACAAGCCACCAGTAAGGCCAGTTTGGAATACAAGGGAACCAGACACACGTGAATAAGGTCATATTATTTGGCGTAGGAATACCGGATATCATAACGCTTCTATAATGAAGAGATGGACAAAATCTAAGTTTGATATGTATAGAATCTTCACAGAGGTTCTAGTGTTCCCAAGGTCTCCACAAGTAGGCCAGTACAACTGAGATCCATAATATTGGTATTGGATGACTATTCTGTCCAGTATCCCATGCGATATATGCCGTTGAAGATGAGGTCCAATATGCCTGATGTCCGATACGAATGTCGGCCTATCCCAACTAGTAAACAAATGTTGATTTGGCACCAAGTTATATTTTAGATATTTTAGATACTGAGCATAAGATCAATGATCTCGTTATACCACTGAAATAGGTTCAGGAAAAATCAGTACAAGGAAAATGTATTCTCTAGACGACTACGCCACAAGTAAAATTAAGAAGAGATTGATTTTTTTTTTTTTTATTTTTTTTTTTTTTGGCAATTTTATATGCTCAGTGAATATTGACTCAATAAGTGACAATAGTCCCATTATTTTGTCAGTCCCTTGATGGGTTTCTCGGCAGTTGACATGTATTTTCCATGATTACTTTTAAGCTTATCCAAATTTGCTTTGGTCAATATTCACTTTAAACTATAGAAATGTTTACCTTCATATATCGTTTTTCATTGTTCCGATATTGTTAATTGTCATTTTCAGCTGGTGCCTTGTTGGAATTGTTGTGTTATAATTGGTATGGCCTGTCTGTGTCTGTGATTGACATTATTGACACATAAACATGCAGATTCTCCATTTTGTTAATATATCTGTATATTCATAACAACTACTGTTCATCACAAATCATTTCGAATGTGGACATGTACAAACTTTCAATGCAATACATACGCCCTCAAGATCGGGGCAACAACAGACATGAAATCGCACTGGAATCCTAGACACACAAATTATATGATGGAGACGTTACTTCACAACTCAGACCACGAACTGTGCATTTCATATACAAGATAGATTTCCCTGTAGGACCCACATACTGCTGATAAGCATCGAGCTAATGAGCTTATGGTATCAATTAGCATCAATAAATACAATGGAAGAAAGCAAAAATGTCATTTATACCCGATGGTGCCTTTGCAGAACGTGGGATAAGAATTGTAAAATGCTCAAGGAAGATAAAACCTTCAAGTTGACAGATAAGACAAGAGTGCACCGCCACCTGCCGGTCCAAGTTTACTTCTACAATGTGCCTTCAATTTGGATCCATGACATGCATGAACAACTGGGTAACTTTAAAAATACCGATTATCCTTTTCCAAAGGGCCCTATACAAAAACATTTGTAGTCAAATAATTGCTGATCTACGTAGGCTCCAGAAATGGCACCTGCAGCAGGCCTTTCGACTGTAATAGCTTTGTTTATTCAATATAGGTCAGGCTGCTGTGTATGGAGGCCTACTGGTCTCAGCGGCCTGGGTATGGAGTGGTCGAAATAAATAGATTTGAACAGCACATCCGTATATTGCAATGGCTCTTGCGGATAGCACGAATACTGCCAGAACTGCAGGCACATTGAAAAAGAGCTTTATATATATATATATATATATATATATATATATATATATATATATATATATATATATATATATATATATATATACATATATATATACATATATATTTATATACTATATATATATATATATATATATATATATATATATATATATATATATAAATATATATATATATATATATATATATATATATATTCCTTGGTATTGGTAAGCGCTCGCACCATTTTCCTTGGTATTGGTAAGCGCTCGCACCATTCTGCTCTGCTGAAGGCCTGTGACATTCAAACCTTTTCTAATCGTGTAAAATATATGACTTTGTCTCTGTTCAATCGTATCTTTATGGTCGATTCTCCCCTACTTTCGTTCTATTCTTATATTTTGGCCCAATACATTGTTTCTGGGCGAAGATATAAAGGCACCATAATCGACCGTATTCTCGATCTCGGCCTATCTCCGACCAGTGTTGCGCTTACTGGATTCAACCGTCCCTCGGCTGTCCATGAGTCGGGGCGCCCGCGGGACGGTGTGGTGGACTCATTAGGGTACCTGATCTGCCACGAGAACTTTATTAAGCCATGGGCAGAGGAGCATGTGCTGGCGGTCCTGCTCACTAGGTGTTTCTAGTGATCAGGCCCGCCTGCCCGGCCTCTGCCTGCCCATAACAGCAGCTCCTCTACAGATCTTGGTAGTTTGATCCCGGCTTTTTAATATTTTACGAGCAATAATGGTTCGTCTTTGTATATATGTATATCATTATGCGATTGTATATGTGACTATGTATTTATCTGTGTCTCCCCAATATTTGGGGGTGAATAAAATTATTATTATTATTATTATATACATATATATATACATATACATCTGTGTGTGTGTATGAGTAAAATTTCAATGATGATAACTTGCACCTGTTGCTATGCTCCTTTGATATTCTATTATATTATCTTGGCTTAACACACACACACACACACACACACACACACACACACACATATATATATATATATATATATATATATATATATATATATATATATATATATATATATATATATATATATATATATATATATATGTATATATATATATATCCTGCCTGTTTCTGTTTGCCAGATGCGTATTCAACGCTCCTAGACTATGCAAATAGAAATTCGTCCAAGTTGATCAGCATATGTGATTTGCATTCATTGTGGCATGTTACGTATGGTATGATTCGGAAAAAGTAAAAGAAACACGATGTTATGAGGTTTTCATAGATTTCGCAGATATTAAACTCGTCATTTAGGCATACATTCCCAAGTGGTTTAGGCTTGCAGTTAACGTTCTGCTCCTGTGGTTTAGCCTTAACGCCACATACATGTACAGGTAAACTGATCCAAAATTTTCACTCAACCGATGTGATCATGTTGAAATATTAGAGGTCACTCCTTTCATGCCTCGAACTTACAGCTCAGCCATGATTCGGTGTGACTGGGCTGACGTGTTGTTGGCAATAAGGATATTTCTATAGAGGTACCCCCCAATTTATGTGAAAGGGACAATAAAACAAAATTTGACAACAGCTGGCACAAAGGGGTGAATACCACGTGACCCCATGTTTCTGACAAGGCATAAAAATTGTAATCGCCACTGAAAAATGTACAGCCGTTTCGAAGATTTCATAGCCTGTTGGTGCTGCAGGAACTGGTGTTAAGCCACTTTATGCTGTGTACTCAGCAGGCAGGGCTAATGAAAGTTTGTATAATTCTGTGCCACCTCATTGTTATTATTAGGAGTCGTGTTGCGGAGCTTTAGCTAGAGCTATTTATCCAGCGTCTGTTTGTCCAGTTTTATTTCTGTCGTACATCAGAGTTCACATTTACACTTCTCATACCGTCAAACAGATTGTCTGCAAACTTACTTGGCGCGGGTGTACTTTGGACGTATACCAATGACGTTTGTTCACACGGTTGCACTACATTTATTTACAGATAGTTGAAAATATTTTTCTAATTTTGAGACAAAGTACTGAAAACATATGTGAAACCACACTGCCGTTTTTGCACAAATCAATACCATGGATCCCGACTTTATAACCTGTTCACCAGCTAGCAGGGTGTCTATTTTTAGAATTTTTCAACGGGTTTTGTAACGTTTGACATCACCTTTGCAATTTTATATATGCTTTCATTTACTTGATCTTGCTTTGTGTCTTTTGAATTTGTTCACTACATGGCGCCCAATTCGTCTTCGGATTTTCAGTGATTCGTACATGTTATGCTTGCAAGGCCTACGGCATCAGTTAAAAAAATACAAGAGTGGTTTGCCGCCGTGAATCTACTTTATGTACATATATCCGCAAAATTGTATATATCATAGTTTGCGCAAGAGTGTACGCGAATGTGAAAGTGATTATTGTATGTTCAGTTTTAAAAGGTTAAGAGGCACTCTTACAAAACGTCTTATTCAAATTGTGACCGGAGTCACAAATATATGTCACTAGTAGAACAGTTAAAATGTATCGAACTGTACTTGGAAGTATAATAACTTTTAGTGTACATTTGAAGAGTTTCGAAATTGCGTCTGTTAATTAGTATGTTTAACAACACAATAGGGTCATTGGGGAAATCATTCAACCTCCAAGCAGAACAAAAAACTTAAAATCTTTAAAATTGCAAAATGTCTTGCATTATTTTAATAAAGGAAATCCAAAGAAAAGTTTGTCCATTATCAACTAAATTTCTGACTCCATTGATTATGAAAATTGTTCTACAATAACATACAATTAGCTGATATGGGTGAATCAACCAAAAAGATATTCTACGTATCTTTGTGTACCCTTCATGTTTCCTTGAACATTGCTCAATTTATAAAATTCGAACAACAGCACCCGAATTTTACGGCTTTAGTTTTTGATTGGGTAAGAAAAGAAAAATCAAAGACATTTTGGGCCTAACAAATAAATATGAAATATCAGTGGGTCTGTAACAACGTTGTGTGCCTCGACTGCGCATGTATTGAATTATCTCCTTCAGTGTTATTCACGTCTAAAGTCGATCTATTTAAGTCAAAATAGTCTCCATTATCATAGGGATCCCAGATTGGCATTGCTCGTAAAAGCCTTTCATGCAAGTATCGACATACCTGTAATTCCAGAGCGGATACCCCGTGTCAACATCTTTTCTCGGCACACATTGGACGCATTGCACCCAATGCGCGGCAGGAAAAAGCTGTGGACTCAGGCCAAAATTTGGCACTGTAAGAGTTAAGAATTTTTATGGATCTTTTACAACATTTTCAGCTTCGAGCTTGAAATTTGGGTCAGCAGCTGTTGATTCACTCCAAACTTTGGCACTGTACGAGTTAAGAATTTCAATGGAACTTTTACTACAATTTTAGCTTTGACCTTGAACTTGACATTGTCTCACATCTTAGGCACATTGATGGGATCACGGTGGTTTAAACACAAAGGTTCTACATAGACATGGCAAGTATTGTAAGAAGCTCCATAACTAGGCTATAGATTAGCCAACTGTACCTGTTAAACAGAAACCAATTTGTATAAAACGCCCAAGAATTGATTTGTTTCCCTTGCCAATGACTATGGCAAATAAATAAATAGATAGAGAAATAGAGATATAGTTAAATATTTTATAAATAAATGAATAAATAAATAAATAAATAAATAAATAAATAAATAAATGAATGAATGAATGAGTGAATAAATAAATAAATAAATAAATAAATAAATAAATAAATAAATAAATAAATAAATAAATAAATAAAAACCTAATATCAAAACATCGCCAAAATGCATTTTTTGTGGTCTTGACTGCCTTTTTTTAATTCATAGCACATCAGAGTTTGCAACATTTGTGTGACACCAACTAAGTTGAATGAATTCAAATGTATGTTTCAATATTGGATCTTGTTGCCATTTACTACACTATGATGTGATCTTATTTGCAATTTGTAACTAGGTGGACAATTTAAGCACTGAAGGTCTTCAGAATCAAGGACCTGTATATGAGCGAAACTTCAAATTAAAAACACCAGATTCCGTATTGAAATTTTGTGCATCATACATTTATTTTCCCCGCCACTAAAGGTGGTATAGGGGGACATAGGAATAGTAGGGTTAGAGCTGCGGTCTATCCGTTCGTCGCGTCCGCCGTGTCCGCCGGTCCGGCGGCCCGTCATAGCCTGTAGCTCATAAACCGTTTCAGGTAAAATTCGGAAATTTATACCGCCTTATTGTTGGCCTTGACCTCTTTTCAAGGTCCTGGCTCCTGAAGATGTATTTGCAGCGTACCCTTTTTACGTATCTCAAGTTCCATTAAAGCTAGGCATTTCATTTTTGTACGGAAGAAACATTCCATTAGGATTTATATGTATGCCTTATTTTGGATGACTCTGACATGATTTTAAGGTCATGGTGACGCAATACATACTTATTTGGGGCAATTAGTATTATAGCACCTTTCAAAGCACGTATAACTAATTGCAGTAGGATGATCCTTGTCAGAATGGTCTGGTTGCAGTGGGATGATTCTTACCAATTGTGACCATACTACTTTCATATGAAAAGCTATTTGGGAGACATCGACCCTTTGGATCAGCTAGTATACAATAGAATCTACCTACTGTGAACATGCTTTGAAGATTCAAAAGTGGACCCGTTGACAAAAGAATGGTTTGCAAAGGGTTCTGTCTGTCCCGATTGGTACATGTTGTATCTGATGGGCAGAAGCAGTCTACCGCATGGAATATGATGTATCTTATGGGCGGCAACAGTCCACCACGAGATACATGATGTATCTTATTGGCAGCAGCAGCAGTCCACCACGAGATACATGATGTATCTTATGGCCAGCAGCAGTCCACCACGAGATACATGATGTATCTTATGGGCAGCCACAGTCTACCACGAGATACATGATGTATCTTATGGGCAGCATCAGTACACCACGAGATACATGATGAATCTTAAGGGCAGTAACAGCCCACCACGAGATACATGATGTATCTCATGGGAAGCAGCAGTATACTAGTGTAACTTAATTGCAAGTTGTATAGTTGGTTCAACTGATATTTGATTAGTTACTCAGAACTATGAATGACAGTACATAGTCCATCTATTTCCAATGGACAAAGTTGCGCCACTTGTCCATAAATTTTAGTCTCTGACATCTGCTATCTTCAGTTTCCAAAAACGTTTGACTTGATGTCATGTTATATGGGTTTCCTTAACTCCTCCGTAACGTCTTCGACACATTTTTGCATTAAAGAGGCAAAGACAAAATAAATATTTGGGGATCACGTGACAGTTACAACAGGCAGCGATTCATTCAATCGACTTAGTTTTAAGGGAAAAATGGACCAGATTTAAGTTTGATAAAGTTAATGTTTTTCATTTTTGACAAATTGGGCAGAGGACTTTATTAAATGGACATGGTAAACGCTTTAACAGTCAAGCCTCATAAAAATAATTTTTAAAAAGATTATTTGCTTCAAAAGGCATGGAACGCCTTTAATTTCCCTGGTACGTCTTCCGACTGGGCCAAATGCAAATGGAAGTGTCTTTAATATACTCAATTATAACATGAACTGCTAAGGCTAAAACGTTCAGTGGTGATGCCCAATGACATACTCGATATAAGTAATGATATACTTTTTTTTGTAAAAGTCCAATTTCTAATTACTACTTCGGGGAAACAGTCATCCAATGACTGGATAGCTTTGCCTCAATATGTGTTTTCAATTTTTTACTGGTCAGCTATGTAAAGTTTCGCCCCTGAAAAGAATGAACACATGCAGACATATCCAACAATCAATTGTTTTGATTGATACTGATAATACCACATATTTTAAAACGTCCTGACATTCTTTCGTCAGTACTAACCATAGAGAGTTATAGTCCGAACTGCAGAAAGTGTATTACATGAAAGGCAATATATATTACAAACTTGTTGATAAAGGTGCAAACAGATTCTTATTATTTTTAGGGATCTAATTAATAATATATCAGAGCATTAGGCTTGAAAAGGGACTTATCATTAAGAATACCAAACCAAACATACAATATGTCACTTTATTGCCATGGTGATAACGTCAGCTTGACTTTTCATTGTTCAATGGGCACAAACTAGTTGACAGCACCCAGCGTTTTCCAATAGACGCGACCGTTTCATTAGAACCTTGATCAACCAATTAAAACCTAAAATTTAAAAAATATCAACGAAATGAAAATGGCGCAAAGGGCATAACAATATAAATTGCTCGTGCCAGATTCCACACTAAAGTCCCATGGCCCATTAATTGACTCTCATAGGGGTGGCTGGCATTAATGAGGTCAAATTTGGTGGAGGTATGTGGCTCAGGTGTCACGCCTTAACCAACATTATGTGACACTAATTGGGTACTGTTTGCTAGTAGAATGTCAATCATTCAAAAGGTATATTATCAGTAGTTTGACCAGGGATGAAAGTATTGATAGAATGTTAGCAAGAATAGCCTATACAAACGTAGTTCTACCGTCTCCATTACCTGGATGTGGGAGTTGATCCGATTCCGTTACCACCAGCAAAACGTACATATGCACCTTTATGCTCGTAATATAAGACGGACAGGGGTGCCAGCTTACATATCCAATATCGGTGATTTATGTGGCTTTCTTCAGCGATGAAGGCTAATACTCGTAGAATTTAATACAACTGTCATTTGAAGTATAGAACTGACAGCCAACGGCTTTGTCGACTAATCTTGGAAGAGATGGTCTAACGTTTTGAATAGGGTGGTAAATGCTCACGACATCACTGCGAGGAAATACAAACAATTTTGAATTATGCAGGCAGGAACTGGGTAATACATTCGGTAAACGTAGACTGGATGACGACTGGAAACATGTCTCATCACAATTTTCTTTACAGCAAATTCATATCACGTTTTCCGTAATGCTTATAAAAAGGTTAAAACCTGTTTAATGAGAAGACTGTTGTCAATGTTCAGTATAGTTTGAGGCAGGTACTTTTATTCTTTGTTTGAACGCTGATCAGGAGCGTTGGGAGCCCGGGGTTGGGAGTCACAGATATGTCTTATCAAAGATTTGATCATGCCTTTGATCATATCTTGTGGTATTTGTACCATATAAAACAAAAGTATCCTTTTTGTTGAAAATTTACACCTTCCACCTACACCAAATCCACAACATTAACGTTTCTGAAAGTAGCACTGATTGCCCTATGGCTTCTAAGAGTAGGGCACAATTTCCCTATAATAATTGTTTTTTGAAAACAATTTGACTGCATTTAGTCAATTTAAATATGGACGTAAGTGTCAAATATTCAACTTTTTTCAGCGCTAATTACGACTTAATCCGATGTGCTTAAGTCAAACAAGTCTGAATTATCATTAAAATCCCAGATTCGTATTCCTCATAAAAAGACCGTCCATTCAAGTACCAGTATGCTTATAGTTCCAGAGAGAATACCCCAGGTCAAAAGCTTTTCTCGCCAATGCGCGCCATGAAAAGCTGTTGACTCAGTCCAAAATTTGGCAGGAGTTGAAAAACATCACTCAGAGACATGATAAAAGGTTATACCTGTATGCTGCCAGCTGTGATAAAAGGTCAGCTTTAATTATTCGAGGTTTTTGTCTGATGCTTACTTCAAGCCACACTTGTGACTTGTGAGTGTTGAGACCATATTTTTCTGATAAAGACTAAAGCAAAATTCAGTCTGTAGTTTCAAAGTGGGAACCTTAAAACATAAAATACATCCCGGCGACGAGATAATTGCCAAAAAATCTCTTTTCTCACGTGATCTCAAATGAGGCAGAGGTTTCGTGTACAGAGCATATTTGGCAGAGCCAAACTGGTTGGCTTAAAGGACAGAAATATTCTGCATGTCAGAGTTATCTGGAACTCTATACCATCTCTTAGAGTCATCAACATCCGTGCCTTGAGACTTAATTAACAGCCTCACATGCGCACACTGGGCACACTAGACATGTCTATTAGAACTTGGACCCAGATAAGAGAGCCTGTTGCTGACTTCCAGTAGTATCTATAACAGTTTTTATGATCACCTCGGCATTGCTTGATTTCAAAATTCGGTTGCTCCACACTTGCTCTTTTTACGTTCAAAATTACCATAGATGCAGGATAACTATATATAGCCCACCTTTTCTGGTGTCCACAAAAAATGGAAGGTTGATCACACAGGGCTATTAATACCTCACCTGCAATTTGTTGTGCTGACCTTCCACTTTCACTACCCAGACTTTACAAATGTTTGTCTCATATAGTATCCTGTGTTGTATAGATACACCTTTACGTTTTCTAGCATTTTATCACGATTATTTTGTTCTCAGATAATACCTTCCCATTCAATCACTTACTCGTCAGCCTGCAATATGAGATGCGTGAACTGCTTGGCTACTGTCATCAGGACTATTTGGAATGTTGCTCACTCTCTGCCATCTTACAACAGGTGAGCTATCCTTTGTTTCCGCCTTGATGACCTTCCTTGACCCTTTTTCCTGTAATTGCCACCTGGGATATGAGGGAGCTCGACATGAACCCGGTGACTCTTGCTTGGAAATCACTTCCACAAAGTAATGTGTGGTATGCTTTGTTGAGCATCCGGGGTATAATTCCCTTCCTTCTCAATGACATCACCTGAAGGCCAGGACCCAGGTAGCAGTTCAACGGCCTGTACACCAACCTGTTGTTTGGCTTTTCTTTTTAATTGAAAAGGCCCCGAATGAACACATGGCGACTTGTGATATAGGCCGGCTGTTGGAGGCTACAAGGTGACCTTAGACATTATTTGGGTGATCAATGATCTACACGATGAATTTCAGTGACTTCCAGTTTTGTAAAACTGTGACCTGAGTACCTCAAAAGGAGTGACTCGATGACCATCGGAGTACCCATCTAGAGCCCAAGAGACACGAGAAGTAGTCCTGGAATGGTTCTCATGAGTTTGTTTTATCGGTACAATCTAATCCCTGTATCACGAAATGTTTTATTTCTGGCAAAAAACTTGTTAGGAGTGGGTCCATTCGTTCTACAGTGGTTTTCCCCATTTTTAAAACCCTTTTTAGCTGGCCAACACACATCTTCATTTATCTCCTGGTCACACTTTGCTTCTTGTAGATTATTCAATGCTGGTATATCAGGGTTAATGAAAAGATCACTGGTAGTTAATCTTGCCCCATCCTTACTATAAAGGTTCTGATAAAACATTTTTCTCATTAAGAATTGCCTTTGGATATGTCGCTTTCTGATCCGTATTATTATTAAAATGCTATATACGTTTTTTTTTTTTTACTTTTTTTTTACGCATAAGAAGTACTAGGCGCTCTTTCTTTCACCTAACTCATATGGCTTTCGCGTTTTTTATTATTCCACGTGTTCGTCAAAATATTTTAAATATTTCAAGTGTCTGTGCCAACACCCTTTTCTGTTTTTTTAAGTTGTTCTTCCTCTATTTCTTCTTTACCGTTGAGTTTGTCTGACACTTTTCTCAGACTCTATTGTGCATAAAAACTCCAAACTTGGCATGATTGTATTCACATGCAAGGGGATTTGCTTTTTAATGCAGAGGAATGAAGATGTTAAAAATTATACACATTAGGGGCATTTGAAATTTTAAATCTTGAATATCTTCAAAAGTACAATAAATAGAGATGTGATTCCAAATTCTATCAGAGGGTTATTAATCATTGCACATCTAATGAATTTAAAACAGAAAGTATTGCAATTTAAGTTATGCTAATTAGCAGCATTTAAAATCTTAAATCTTGAATATAAATTTGAAGATTCATTTTGTCTTCAAAAATATAATAGTTAGAGCTACCATTAATTTCCATTTATATCCTGTATGACAGTGTCGCTGATTGATCCTAATAAATGTAGTGAAATGGAGTAAATGCAGTTTCTGGGTGTATGTATACATGCATTGGATCTGGATTGGGGTTTAGACGGAATTCCAAGTCTCAGATTGGGGGGAGGCCAGTTGCCTGGCAACAGACCAGGCATGTTGGTGAAAGTGGAACCATAAGAAACGGGTATTGTGGGAGATGCATTATGGTTTTGAGTAATATGCTGTCTTTAACTGGAAGGAATAGTAATTAAGTGAAATCCAGTTAGGGGCTTTATTAACATGTGCACAACCACTGGTAAAAAGTCAGGTGGGGCGACCCCTCCGTCTCACTCCTCCTTTTTGGGTACCTCAGCTGTGACATCGATCTATTTTAGATGTCGCCAGTTAGTATGCGTAAAAAGTCCAGAACTGCACACTGGCAGGTTGTGCTTGCATCACATATACCAGTGAGGCTTACACACAAGCTTGGTTGGGCTGTGTATTTTACAGAGGTTTATGAAGTAAAATTGAACTTAAGTGAGTGCTTTGAGGCAATTTGAAAAGGTATTGTCCATCATCCAAGAGATAGGTTGGGTGCATTGAGGTAAGACTTGGAGCTTGTTACACGGAGGCTGCTTTGTGTCAAGTGTGGCTTTCCAACATCGTTCCTGAAAACCAGCTGATTACCTTAACTGGTTGTATCTGTTATACACTGTAAATACTGAAGTACCCATTGTACACTGTTGTAACATTGTCCTACCGATCATACACTGTAGTACTGAAGTACCCATTGTACACTGTTGTAACACTGCCATGCCGATCATACACTTAGTACTGAAGTACCCATTATACACTGTTGTAACACTGCCGTACCGATCCTACACTTAGTACTGAAGTACCCATTATACACTGTTGTAACACTGCCGTACCGATCATACACTGTAGTACTGAAGTACCCATTATACACTGTTGTAACACTGCCGTACCGATCATACACTGTAGTACTGAAGTGCCCATTTACACTGTTGTAACACTGCCGTGCCGATCATACACTATAGTACTGAAGTGCCCATTTACACTGTTGTCACATTGTCGAACAGATCACAAACTGTTGTATTTGAAGTAACCATTATACATTCCCATACCAATAAACTTTGAAGACACACACACTGGTTTGCTTTGCAACAAATCATCTTTATAGTTTGTTTTAATTATGTCTGTGTGTGAACACAGGCATATTGTTTTACCCAATATTCGTTATTTCTTTCTTTCTTTCTTTCTTTCTTTCATTCTTTCTTTCCTATCTTTCTTTCCGCCAGATTTTTGTGTCGTCTTAAACTCAGACACCGTACTAGCTAGAAACTTCAAACTTTGCATGGCTATAGCACCTGCAGTGAAGTTTTGCATATCGTTCTGAATAGTCAGGATGTTGAAAATTATGGAAATTAGGGCAATTAAAAAAATTCAATTGCTTCTGGCTTCCAAAGTATTTATCCGATTTTGATGATGTTGGACTCAAATTATAGATATTGTAACATTGCATATTTTTGTAATTCACAAGTCACCTCTTAAGTTCAAAGATGAAGGTCATTCGTACCTTTGAAATATTCATCCAGCCATAACTCGGTCAATTTATGTTCAATTTTAATCATGTTGGGCTCAAATTATAGACATTGTAACATTGCATATTTTTGTAATTTACATGTGACCTCCAGAGGTCAAAGGTCAAGGTAATTTTGTCGTTTAAAATTTTCATGTAGCCATAACTCGGCCAATTATCATCCAATTTTGATCATGTTGGACACAAATGTGTGGCTATAGCCCCTGCAGTGAAATTTTGCATATCGTTGTGAATAGTCAAGATTTTGAAAATTATGCAAATCAGAGCAATCAAAAAAATTCAATCGCCTCTGGCTTCGAAAGTCTTCATCTGATTTTGATGATGTTGGACTCAAATTGTAGAAATGCATATTTTTGTAAATTACATGTGACATCTAAAGGTCAAGGTCATTCGGACGTTTGAAATATTCATCTAGCGATAATTTTCATCCAATTTTGATCATGCTGGGCTCACATTGTAGATTCTGTAACACTTCATAATTTTTTTCATTTGCATTTGACCTATAAAGGTCAAGGTCATTTTGCCTTTTGAATGTTTCATCTGGCTAAAATTTGGTCACTTTCCATCCAATTGTATTCATGTTGGACTCGATGCAAGTGTAAGTGATGCAACACTGCATATTTTTGTAATGGTGCAAATTTTTACACACAGAGACAGATTTGCTTTCAAGCAAATTTTTCTTTTTAGTTTCATCTATTCTATCTTTACATTTTTCGGTAGGATTTTCCACAGACACATAATCTTTTTACTCTGATACAAGAGGCTTGTCTTCTATTCGTTTGTTCTTTGTTTTTGAATATTTTATTTTCTCCTCTTTTAGCTTAACGGGTGAAGCCTGTGTGATACAAAAAGACTTGTGAGAAAACGTTCATATAAATTTGTGGAAACTACAAACAGCTTCCATCGTAACGCCAAATGTAAAAAAAAAATCAAAGTATTCTGGGCACGTTATAGTCAAGTACCAAATAGCCTGAATGCTGCTCCGAACAATGCTGAACGAGCATCTACTACAGTTCGTAAATATATTGAAATAATTATGCTCAAGAGAATGTCCAAAAGAAGTATAAAGTACAGGATCCACCTTAATGCTTTATCATGTGCAGCATCCTTCTTTTGTCTTTCTTAGGGTATTTGATCCGCTGTCTTTTGTCATATGCTAACTTCGTCAAACTAGAAATTAATGGTTTAAATTACTATGTGTGACATATCTTTCAAGTCGGCTGTCCAATCTATTTTAAATCACTTCGGTACAGCTCCGTTTCTCATCTGCGTGCGCTTATCTGTGGCATGCTTATCTATATATCATTGAGAGACAGAGAGACACAGAGAGAGAGGCAGAGAGAGCTGATTACATCTGCAACGTGTAGATATGATTATCTTGCATCTCACAAGAGAGGAACCGAGAGAGAGAGAGAGAGAGAGAGAGAGAGAGAGAGAGAGAGAGAGAGAGAGAGAGAGAGAGAGAGAGAGAGAGAGAGAGAGAGAGCTGATTACATCCGCAACGTGTAGATGTGGTTATCTCGCATCTCACAAGAGAGGAGCGAGATCCTGAGTAGCATGCGGCGTAATTCTGTTTACAAGCGGGGCAAAGCACAGAAACAAATCATCAAACGTAACCCTTGAGAATAAAATGAGCATGATTCAAGCATTACGAGTAAGACAGTAAAATAAAGGTTATAAGAACAGAAAAATTAAGTTGCTAGAATATTTTACCTAAAAATGCTGGGTATCCACCTGTTAAACACATACCATGTCTCTACACCACATGGTCGCGCAATCAAAGTATGATATAATGATAATTAATGCTAATTTTGCAGCGCACATGTTGTTTTGTCGGATCCGTGTTTGTACAATTTGCCTAGTTAACTGGTTTTGGACCAAGTCACGACGTCCTCCTTGTCAGAGTATTTAGGTTACTACGTCATCACTGTTACACTTGGGTAATATAGCTGCTTACCTAGCTCATATTTGAGTTATTAAATACTTTTATTCAATGTGCCTTTATTACAAATTGTTCAATCTTCACAAATATCACAGCACTGTTCCTTATTTATGTGAGTTGGCATTTTGTCTGTCCAGTTTGTACACTATCAACAAAAGCTTACAGTCCGACTCGTGCTAACAGCGACCTTCATCGCGTATCTAAAATAAATAAATTCAAGTCCTTAGGAAAAATTATATAATTAGCGTCGTTAGTACATTATGACGTCAGTATCCTAACCTATAGATGATCCTGGTCATTTTTCTGACAAGAAACTGGCGACCACTCGAAGGGCTACATCACGTGTTAACTCACAAATTGTCTTTATTTAGCTGTAGCCTATTCATCACACATGGATCAATTAGTCACGCAATCTGCAGCAATGACATGGCGACAGTGAAGTGTGACAATTGCCAGCTCCGTTGTCCACCTCGTCTTCCGGTTTCATATGTCTGGTGATTTGCCGTTTTCTGCACGCGTAATTGATAAAGGTCTGTGCCATGTTTTCCAAATGTGAAAATTTATTGTTTAATATATATGGTGTAACTTGTTTTATTAATTTACCACAGTACATTTATACAACCAATGTTCACAATAAAATCTTACAGCAAAATGCATTATACTTATATACATTATATTAATCATATGGAGGGGGGGGGAGATAAGGTAAAACCCAAGATCCCCTTAATAACAAAATTACAAGTGCATATAGAAGGTCATATAAACAAATATACAAAGATCAAATAAGAAAAAGTGTCAGGATATATCAAGAATCATATTTAATTATCAGTAAACACGACATTGTACACCCTCGAATCTATCTGAAATTTAAAGTGTTTTGCAAATAATTTGAATGAAAAAATATTGTTTCTTAACTTGAGATCTAGTAAACGTCAAAATGAAATGTCCCATAAATTCAATGCTTTTTCTCAACAATTTTTTCTTTGCTTGAGGTAGCACTAACTGCGAAATATTTCTTAAATCATGACCGTGATCATGTGTTTTCAGTAAAGAAGATAAAAATTAACTTCGGAGAATACCGTTAATCAATTTAAACATGAAAAAAGACACTTGCAGAAAATTAATGTCCCAAAAAGATAATAAATTTGCAGTATGAAACAGGTGGTCAGAAGGTGTACGATGAGGTAAATGTAGTGCAGGTTTCAATGCTTTTCTTTGTAGAATGATTATTGGATTTAGGTTAGATTTATATGCAGATCCCCATAGAATGTTGCAATACGTTATATGCCATATAATACAGCAGAATATAGAACCTTCATCCCTTTTGTGCTGAGTACACATTTTACCTTATGTAAAATACCTATGCTTTTGGCTAATTTATTTGTCACGTGTGAAATGTACCACGAAACAAAGGAGGTTATAAGAGTAATGTTGGTGCTACGCGAAGAACGCATCAGAACAACTTCAAAGCTGCTACCCTTCATTTTTTGCGTTTTTGGTCAGGAAAAGGATAATTTCTTTGTTTCACTGTGGTACCCGCGGCAGGTAACATGGCGAATTGAAGCAATATTTGTCGACAGGACGAGCCGGTGTCTGTGGCGGCTTGAAATGTCTCAGCCGATATATTATGCAACAATATTCTACTTTTCACGGCGAGTTTTTATATGAGCCTGAATGATAAAACATGTTTTGTCATGTGTGTACAAGAATTAAAAGTATTGACAAAATATTGAAAATCAATGTTTTGGAAAGGACATTATCCATAGATGTCAAATACATTAATGTAAAATGGTAGTTGCAAATGTTTGAACCCTGCGCCTTGTGTAGGCTGCTCAGTGATCTGATTGTGACGTCAGTATACAAACTGTCAATAACTACATACCACTGGACCCAAACTACAAGTATTTACAAGTTATCGATTGTTACACTGTGGAATAAAATTGGCTTCTAAAATTATGTTTGTCACGTAACCCGTACAGCCGCGTATCAAAAGCTCAAATAGAAGTCTAGGCCACGCGATTTGGCCCAAGATGCTTAAATTTATTTTTGCGGAACTTGTATGAAAGTATTTTATCATTAGTATGTACAGATTACAAGGTATTGCTAATCAAAATGTTTGTTAAAAACAACAATGACAATCAAAGCTTAACCATTTCATAACATTTAGAATCTATTGGCCCTTGGTACAATCTATTGTTTCACTTCAATTTCAATGCTCTTAATTTTCATGAGGCAACGTTTCTAATGGCTGACTAATGTTTGAGGTGCAAATTAAAAATACCTGAGACGGTTCTGTGAGATTTCGCGAAGTCATGGATTTACAATGGAATCGGTGTGAATACGGGGGCTGCAAACAAAGGAACGAAACTTTTTTTTTTTTTTGAATGCACGACACCGTTTGAGCAGACGTAGAGCTGGAATTACTGCTGTGATGTTTCTGAACCAGTAGCCCATGTAAGCAACATAATTATTTCATGAAACGGTAGAACATCGAATCAAGTCGCCATTATTCATTCCTTGCAGCAGGGGGTGTTCAGCGGCAAAGCAAAGCCTCACCTGCAATTTGGCAGACTAAACATCAGATGGAACGTTGATCTTTCAGTTGTAACTCTATTTGAGAAGATAATTCTCTCCTTTCCAGACATGTTTAACGCCATAATCACTAGTATGTAAAATATTGTATGCTTGTGCATATGCCTTTCTGCCTCTCTCTCTCTCTCTGTATGTGTCATTCGCCTGGAGCGGTCCCTTTGTTTTTGAGTAACGGTCAATACATTTGGAGTAGTCCCATAAACTAGTTTTATGGGGCAGGAATCACCAGCGCAATAAACGGAACCTATCTATTAGGGAATTGCTGAACTGAGCAGTCCCAGGGAGAGTTAACACGTAGCTTTTCTGGTGTGGTACAATAAATCCTCAAAGGTATGAAAACTTTTTATCGAATATAAAAGTTAAGAAGACAAATTGAATTACAAATACAGAAGAAAGTGAATAAAAAGTACTGAACTTGAAAAGAATACTGTGGCAGGTGTACTGAGGTAAGTATGTCACTGTCACTTTCACTGACAGTCCCAAGCCGCCTAAATTTATAGAATGTAGCTGCAGCTCTTTGGTTTACTATTTGGTGCTCCGCAGGAAATCCGTGGGCTGACTCGTACCCAAAATACATATTGGATGGGTGTATTTTTGCTGCAAATAGGCCTATAACCAATTCTTCCCAGTCTTTGCTGCAATGAATTCCATCAGTCAAAACTGCACGTTATATGACAGTCGATAATGATCGGGAGGCTAAGTAAACTAAAATTAAACTCCTCATCCATAACGAGTATATAATACGCTTTACCGGGCGGCTTAGCGTTTAATTGGAAATCTGCTCGCTGCCTGGGTATTTACATGTACGGAAATAATACCCGTGTTTAGGTTCATTAAGCTATTCATATGTTTTGTTAAAGGGACAGTCTCAAAACACACGGATACATAACTTTTCTGTATGGAACACAGACATATGAATCACTGTCTGTCACATTGATCTTACGTTATATTAGCATAAAATGTTTACATACACCGTTAAGAAGTCGTATAATCTTTATACTTCAGAGATTACGTTCTGTCGATAAATATTTTATATTATGTTATCATATGACAAACGCATGCCATATGATGGGATCGTATTTTACATGTAGGATAAAGTACATCAAGGGTAGAAAGATTATTCCGAAATCATCCCTGGGCTCTGTCCACCGGTACTGGATAAACTTTTACCTGGAGAATCTAACATGGCTGAGAGTGAGGTACTATTTTTCTCTAACGACGGTTGTTGTTGGTGGGCAAATTCACGAATGACCACAGGTCACCAGTGGTTTTTCCCTCCATCATTGATCCCAGTGAGAGAAAAATATTAACTTACTCTCCACCCGTGTAGAATTTTGTTAAATCTGTGTTTAATTGGATATTCATGGCAAAAAAGTGTGCACTGGTCCATAGATCAACGCCGACCTGGTGTGCTGTGTTTACGTTCGTCGTAGTTATTCAACGTCACGTATGACGTATTATCGAACATCCGGTACGTATATTTGAGTTTATCTATGACTTCATGCACTGCGTCACTGATGCAGGCGTCGTCACAATTTAGTTGTAATGATGTTTAGGTGCTGTGAGCTACAGTGAGTGAGTACTTTTGAATTTCACTCCAGAAAATGATAATTAACTCTCAAGCATAGGCAAAATCAAGTCTTGTTCCGGTAATTATTTATTTCAGTATTACTGATTTGGGTTCTAGTACCCCGATGCATGTAACTGCGTGGTATATACAATGATTCTCCTATATATATGTTTAATTTCTGTTCATGGTTACCACGCAATACCCAAAAAGTATATATTTTCTGAAAGAAAACATAACTTTTTTGGGGTGGTGGTGATGAATATAAAATTTTTAGTGTCTCTATTGATGAAATTAGATTTAAATTCTTAAATTTTAAGTGTATGTAAATAAAATAGCATTTTAAAAAATGAAAACCAGAATCGGTTTATAGTATCAAATGAGAGAACACATAACGCTCCCCAAAACCATACACTTATTTTTTTTCAAAAAGTTTAATTTTATTGGTTTAAACTAGAAAAATAATTCTTAATATTAACATAACTTTAATTTAAACATCGTGTAAATTTTGAACTAAAGCTCATCCAAAATTTAAAATACAATTTTGCTACTAGTAATATACTGTTCATTTCCCATAAGAGAGAGAAAATGATGTTTGCCATTTATGACTTTTGCGCTTTTTTTTGGGGGGGGGGCAAAACAGGTAAAATTAAAGCTTTTTAATCAGGCAATTGGAATTCAATTTCTTATCACCTACAGAGATTTCATTTTTGAATAGCGTTATTCATATGTATACCGTTGGGAAAATATATAGTTTATATGATCTCAAGTAAGAATCTAGTGTATATATGAACATGTTTGGAGCAAAGTCCTTTATCTAGTTTCAATGATTATGCAACACATGCAACTTGTTTTTTCGCTTCTGCTCATGTATCTAAGATATAATAAAGTTCTCAGAGTGGTTACCACGACCTGTTGGGGTTACGTTGCTTGTAGGTTTGCTAGTATGCACTTATAGATCTATAGGACCTGCAAACGTGTATCATCAAGACTACTTTAAACATTTACACCCCTATAAATATCAAAAGCTGGGTTCTCATGTAACGCGTTGCTACACAATTCATGTAGTACTCAGTATAAAAAGTATAAGCCGTAGTTGGTCATGCAAACCCAATGAATCTTTTCTCGAAAATAGCAGAGATTATCCATCATCATATGGCTTGTGCGTCAGCTGGTGAAAGTTGTACAAACTCGGGGTCACGTGTTTACAGCCATATGTTGTGATTCAATGTCACATGGAGTCTCTGGAATGGAAGGCATCTTGCTTCGCGCAGCTGCCTTATAGAGCAGGCGCTGGAGAGGGGGTGCTTGGCGCAGGGCGATGGCACCAGAGACACCCAGTGAGCTTCCTATTCCGTATCCAAGGCGATCATACAAGTTGTTTGTTTCTCGATCCCAAGGGGGTTCTTCGATGTGCTCTGGTAAAAGAAACGCTGTCTGAACCGTGATCAGTTCAGACAGTAATTTTTTGGTGTCGTAAACACTAGAATGGCGTACACTGCGCTGCGTGTTTGCTGAACAACTGGATCCACAACCCATCCCTGGAATCAACACAAGACTATACACGAGTCATTTGCACCGCACTTGTATGTCTCTCTTCCTCGGTTACAGCACTCGGATTCGGAAACTATAAGCATGCCCCACATTAATAATAGATTGATCTTTGACCCAGTGGAAGAGTATTTGCAGGATCCAACCCGTGCCAACGACTTGTGGACTCACAGTTCAAAAAGGCCTGCTTCTTCGAATAACGCCGTTTCTTGAATTTCCCAAAACAATCCCTGGTTCTTCACTAATGTAATCTCCACTCATGATATGATTTAATACTATCACAGCTTCCATCGATTTTTTTTTCGTTACGTGTTTTTACAAGAATCACATGTGTGGTAAAACACCTTTACCCATTCGACTTCAAAAATCTGAGTAATGTGTCACTTTTTAAGGGTGTGGAATTTCCGTGCCTGCTGCAATCACTGACGGGGCACGTATCCTTTTAGACAGCGTGTGGCTTGACAATTGTTGTGTGAGGATATCGTAAGAATAAGGCAGCTCGTCGTCTGGCAGACATCCATTACGAGAAGCCTGTGTGTGTCCGTGCGAGCGACAATTAGTCAGCACGGGGCAGTCTTAGATGAAGAGGTGGCTCCGTTCACGCCAAAAATCTGAAAGTGAAAGAAGTAATAACAACGCTCTTGTATTGTGTTACTCACGTCAACACGATAACAATGTAAATTAAATGAGAGGCATGCCTCCAAAAGCCGGCTCAGTGATACTTTTGCTCATGCCTGCAGCCAGGGAAACTAACAAAGGATACCGAAGAAAGTTCATTTGAATAACTGTCTGTGCAATTCTGAACTCCTACAAGTACTTCGGATCTCTGTGACAATGCCATTACATTCTAGTGCAGAATGCAGTGAGATGAAATGAAGTGAACCTTTGTTGACTACGCTTGAATACGTTAGTAAGCAATCTGTCAAATACAAGATATAAACAACATAAATGTACAGACTAAACACCACATTACAATACAACACCATACAACCAAAGCAGAAAAAGGGCGGGATTTCAAACTGAAGGGATGCATATGCAGAAATGTAGCGTATAAAGTGTTGTGTATGGGAGTCTGTAGTATTTATCCCTCATTCCAATGCAATCCGTAATGAAAGTTTCAAAGACTTTAATTAGTTCTTGATCTTTCAAGTTCATAATAAAACCAAATATATCTTGAGCACTATATGAATTAAATTGGCAAATACTTGCTTTATAATGTCAAGTATTTTTTTCCGGGGAGTTTCAAATTTGGTATAAATCATAACAAATTGAAAATCTTCTTCGATCTGCAGACATGTTTCAAATAGACGTTTGCTTACAGGAACTTTGTTCGGGAGCTTGTGTCTGCCAATTTCTATTTGAAGATTGTGAGCACTTAAGCGTGAACGCGTTATGTTTGTTCGAATGCCAAGATTTCTCACAACAGCTAGATATTGTTCAAACTAAAAAAAAAAAAACATTTCAAATGATACATAGGTTCTCAATTTTGACTCATTGTCTTGTTGCGAAATTTCATTTCTGCATTGACTTTCATATCTTCTTGTAATGCGTGTTTTAAATATTTTAGAGGGAAAGTCACCGAAGGAGTCGTAATTATTTCAAAGTTCCTGTAAATCTAATGATGCCAAAATATCCTGTGTCGAGATGATCCAAATAGATCGGTTACCTTGAGGCATTTCCAAATTACATCTAAAACCATGATAAAATAGGGACTCTGAGTTGGATGTTACAATTCGAAACCCATTCTTGCAGACCAAGATGAAAGGACAAACGTAAATATCCACCTAACATGTGATACTGACCTAAAGCAGTTTGCGTATGAAATTATTGATACTTTATTTTTACACACGCGTGTAACGGTTCCAAGTTATAAACATTTTCTTGTCCACACAAAAAAACAATAATTCTGGCTCACCCTAAGATACACTTGCAAAGTTAGTTTTCGTTTCTAGGTTTAGCCCGAATCGACTTCGATTATGGTACCAGGGAACAGCTGGAAAGCCAATGATAGTAATAAGCCCCACCAAATGGGGCCTGCTATTACGGGTGGCGTCCGCTACACCTGGCGAACCTCACCCACCTTGATATCTCATCTAATCTCGTTGGAAACACTTGGATTTCTTCCACCATGAAAAGAAAGTATGAACAGGTTATTCACTTTGTGTCCAAAACCGATTCGATCAGGCGATAGCAACCGAGTTTGCATCTTCGGAACCACTGTCTGCAACAGCAGAATTGCAGTAAAGTCATTGAAATAATCTGTTGATCAAACGTATTTGAATCAGAGTGATTTGTGTATATTGAAGGATAATTTGGAGTGAATAGGCTGCAAGATTTATACATTCACGGTGTGCGAGCAAGTTGAACAGATCTTTTATAAATCATACAATTCCGTGGTTCCGTTGCGTCACAATGGTATGCTTCTTTTGAATGTTAGTTAATAATGTTCATACTTAACAACGAGCATAACACAATTGGATGAAATCAACGTAAACAAAATTACAAGAATTGAAGCCAACCGACGGCAAAGCTGGCATTGCTTGAGCGTGTGAGCAATTACAGCTAGTGCTAAATCCGTCGAGTCACACGCACACGGGCCTGCTGTCCTATTACAGCACTGGCATGATCCGCAGCATTGGCGACAGCTGTATCATTAATATGTTTACAAATCTGTGACTGACACTTTATGCCTGGAGGCACTAATAAATAAACCCAATATTAAAATGAACCAGAGAAATATAGCAAAGAAAAACTGAGAGGCATAATTGGTTCAACTGCCATTCAAGTAATTTATACATACAAACTCGATAGCTCATGCTGTATTGTGTCACTAATTCACATGTGATAAACCAATTTTACCAGAACGTTGACCAATATGTATTTAGTAGTAGCGACACCGTGGCATGCGATTCTTATCCATTTATCTGTACCACACAAGGTGCAGCTGTATCAATTTTGATCCATTTTTTCGGCTGCAAGACCTTTTACATTTGAACATATACCATGGTGCGGGCCTGTCTGATAGTGAGATCTAGTGTATAATTCCTGCTCTGAAACAAATGATGAGGAGGGGTTTCTAAGATTACAGACCAGAGTTGCTAGATCGATTACAGGGTTCACTGCATGAAAAAGTCGAAGTGCAATGTTCAATATTATAAAATGGTTATCTCAGCAGAAGAAAAGAGGGTTCAACAAAGCCATCCAGAAGTAAAAATACCTTAAGAATTTGGCCCCGGATTTTTACTTCCAAAGCACCCATACCACTCATTCCTACAACTAATCCCCAATGAGGTAAAGAAGGCTGTGCGTCCTGTCGGGTTTCTCTTGATATAGAAAGTTTCTGTTGTCATTGATGTGAGCAAAGTGTACAGAATTGTAGAGATGAGACGAGGTGTTCCTTGTCTTAATAAAACGTGGCTCAGACCTGATGAGCTCAATGTGATTCATGACACAGGTCACATCTCCCCCTCTTTATCAAATCATCAATTTCATGTATTCGCCAAGTCTGGAATAACAGAAACATACGCCGACTACACTGAACGTCGCTTTGGAGGTGTTACCACCATTTGTAAACGCAATGCTGGTCTTTCTGTTAATGAAGTAGAAGCATGAAGTGATAGAATTATAGCAATTAAAATCCGTGACCCCTTGGCACGGTTGTTCTGATCCTTGCAAATGTTTACATGCCGTTTTATTGCAGGGATAGTATTGAGGCGTACCTGGCAACCCTGGTGATTTGTGCACGCTATCCTAGATCAATATACTACCGTAACTCCAATTGAGATTGAGGGGAATATTAACACTAGACTTCCCGCCAATGCTAAATTAGATACGAAATAGCACCGGAAAGCTGGATATGATGAAAATAGTCACATGTGATGTGATTTTATCACTTCTAATGATCTACCGGTACTTGATATGTGTTTCCCACATAAAGTGTTAACTACACTTACTTTTGGTCTGGAAATAACAATCTAAGTTGGATTCACCACGTTTATGTCTCTCCCATGATGCTGACAGTGTTGATGCTTGTTACTATTCCGTATGCAGATTTGCATGAGTTACTCTCTCCCCATTTGCATCGCAATTACTTTTAAGATCAGCTATTATAAACATTATATAAATTATATGTATATATATATATATATATATATATGTAAATACTAGTATATATATATACAGTAAAACCTCTCTCTCTCTCTATATATATATATATATGTGTGTGTATATATATATATATATATATATATATATATATATATATATATATATATATGTATCTATATATATATATATATATATATATATATATATATGTATATATATATATATATATATATATATATATATATATATATATGTATCTATATATATATATATATATATATATATATATGTATATATATATATATATATATATTCAGTGAAGAACTCCATTCTGCCAAATATTGTCGTAAATACGTCGAGGAGCGACTAGGTACCAGCTTTTTTTTTTTTTGACAAGTCATGTGAACAAGCTGCTTGCACTCCTTCAAAGTATTGAAACAAAATCTTACCGCATCTCAGTTTTCTTAGAGACAGATAAGAAAGTTTGGTGAAACCTAAATCTGGAGCAGTTTCTGAAACATAGACGCATTTGAAGAAACAGTTTCGTTAAGTGTTCAGGCGGTACTGTCAGTGACTCATAGATCGTCATTCGCATAATCTTAAGTCTGTATTATAAAAATGCCGTGGTTTTGGAATTAACTTTAACACAGACGCCATGAGGGGCTATGCTCCTCTTTGGGCCAGTCGACGCTTTTTCCCGCTAATATCTAAATGTCATCTGCTTATTGTATTTTACTAATTTAGGGATAATTTTCAAACTTTTGGATACAGCTTTCCTGGCCGCGCTCATTGCGCCCAAAGCGCGCCAAGGAAAGCTGTTTACTCGGTGTTCTATTGAATAAGTTAATATAGCGGTCGTCTCACTACCGGACAGAGTCAGATACAAATCCCAGTTAATGACATTCATATTGGATACTCTGACACAACGATTTTTATTTTATTTTATTTAGCACTGTGTGGCAAGTCGTTGATATTGTACAGAAACAAGCAAGGCCCGAGAACCGAGCCCAGGGGGACGCCTGACAGGTCATTTGCCCACATATGAGGAGTCCCCCTCTGGAACAACGAACTGCGTTCTGTCTGCCAAGAAACTGATCCCCCAGGCATTTTGTCTTGCCTGTTATACCATAATATTATAAACTATGGAGAGGTCTGGAATGTCCGATCTTGGCAAAGGCTTTACTAAAGTGTAGTATCTGTCTGGATGCTGTTATGTTTGTACGCCATACCGACAGACTTATGTCCATTTATTGTGGCCTGACAAGAATCCTTTGATGTACATGTGTTGTGGGGGCTGTACAGACTGTCTTGTTTGGAAAAGATGTACATTGACACACTCTTATGCTGTCGTACGTAATATATATATATATATATATATATATATATATATATATATATATATATATATATATATATATATATATATATATATATATATATATATATATATATATATATATACATACATAAATATGTATACAGAAAATAAAATGGCGTACATACATAACAGCGTAGGGGACTTAGATCAGTTTGGGCCGGGTGCTTAACAATTATACCGAGGTACAGAGGTACTGTGGGTGTGGTCATGAGCAATACCTGTAGACACATGCACGTCGCATTCATATATCACGTCCAATGCATATAGATGTATATAACGAGTCATAATGGAAGATTCATGTGCAAGTGGATATGTCATTACGTGTATATTGTACACGATACAAGTACATTTGTAATTATGGGTATATTGTACACGACGCAATTAGATCTGCATGCACTCCTCCGACTTAACACCAGTAAACTAAACTCTCATTTATTTAAAGGTTCTCTTAATTGACCATGTTCAAATTGGATACACGGATGACTCATGAATTGTTCTAATCAAACAGTGCACTTAAAATAAATTCGGGCGTGAAAATAATACTTTATTTACATTTTTAT
Organism: Hermodice carunculata; assembly: GCA_964020975.1. Taxonomy (NCBI): domain Eukaryota; kingdom Metazoa; phylum Annelida; class Polychaeta; order Eunicida; family Amphinomidae; genus Hermodice; species Hermodice carunculata. The sequence goes on from OZ026613.1 coordinate 117,161,349, forward strand.
TAAAAAATCACAGCGACTTCAATCCTCGGTTTCCGCTCATTTCCGACGCACTCAAGGCGCGAGAGGTTAGTGACGTCACAAAAGCGACCCCGCTTGATGGCAGGTAAGACTCAGACCATGCTAGCGAGCTATGGCTGTCAAGGGTCACTCGATTTCAACATATTGTATTTTCAATCCATTGTCAGGATTAAAAATGCATGCAGAAATATTCATTTTCGTCCCTGTTCCCTCCCAGGATGGGACTGTGTGCTGCTGCTTATTGTAGCAATACAAGATCTACAGCTTGCTTCCTCCTAAGACCTGAAATAACGGAGAGCGTGGACCCATGCAGGCAAGATTATTAGGGACAGGCGGCATAGCCATGGAAACCAATCTCACCCATGTGGCCAACACTTTGTGGAAAGTGGCTTTATTTTTATTTTAAACATATTTGTTTCACATGGATTACCTAAATAGTTACAAAGAACTAATCTGGAGGCTCTTTGATTCGTCAAATATGTCGATGTTAAGATAGGTTTGGCAAAAACAAAAAAACAACAAAAACAAAAAACAAAAACAAAAACAAAAACAAAAACAAAACAAAAAAAAAAAAAAAAAACTACTGCTGTTGCCAAATACGGTCCTGGCGAAAATGTAAGGATTCACAGAACTGGCCAAATTAGGCACAGCTCTTAACATCAGGAGCAGTGATTCATCATTTCATTTTACAGTATTTACAAATTAATATTTAGTATGACTGATTTGAAGGCTGGCTATCTTTGAATCTGTACACACGTATATTATCCGCACTGGCAGATTCAACTGAAACACGCAATGGTTTCACTTGGTAGTTTGTATATACAGTTAATATGACAAATTTTGTTATATAGACAAGGGTAGGCCTCCCATTTAAGTGGCCACGCGCGGGCAACCATCATTACTTTTCTAAAAGACTATTTCAAGGACTGTTTGTATCATTCATCTCCTACATTCAATGCAAACTACTCAGAATTAAAACCAATATCTGTGACGTCTGGTGGTGTCATTATCTTGCATACTGTTTTGTGTCCGTTAATGTACTGTCCTGTGGTTTGTGCCATTAGCTTTACACCCGACTCTGTATTGTATTCCTTTTTTCCGCAAGAGAAATTTGTATAGGCTATGTCTGTTTTCCAATTGCCTTAATAAAATATGTTCAAACCAAAGCTTGCAATACAGCAAAACAGACGTAATAACTCTACGACTGTTACAATGCATCACATGGAATGTCACTGACATTGCCAGTCTGGGATGTTGTTACAAAGTATTATATTGTAACAAAAAGTTTGTGCGTGTCGCCATTTGATTCAATTCATGGAAAATGGGTGGAAAACATGCACAAACAATGACCGCTCTTGTTCCATACCCATGTCTCGGGTTGAACAGTCTATAACCGGTTGAGTTAGATGGCCACTGTAATGTGTATGTCCAATTACTACTGTACATTTGGGAGGTGTTTAATCCCATAACCAGATAACACTGTTTGGGTAGCTACCACATTGACGCCTCACCTACGCAGCTGCCAAGACTAATAAGCGGCTGGCCTTTCATCTTGTTCAGTCACGTGCTACTGTTTGTGACAGTCCACGGCGAGTTCCCAATAATCGGGTGGAAAAAAATCATCTCATTGTACCTTTATCATTAACATGGACCCAGAAAATAAGTCAGAGGAAAATATTTACTAGTGTTACATTCTGGTTACGATCTGAAATCAAGGATGTCACAAGCAGCTGTAGTGATGACGATGTATACGGAAACGTAAACTGCTCCCCATTTAAGCCAAGGGTCGCAAGATTGTTGCCGGGTAGGAGTTTTTGATATTGAAACCTTTTCATAAATGCAAACTTATATTTAATCCTCCATAGACCACACAGATGGGCAGGGAAAATTCACGATTTGCTCAGACTTTTACATACTGTAGGCGTAGGCTATAGCTGTTTCCGTGAATGCTAGAATTTGAAATACTACAAGACGTGGCCCATCCCAACGCACATTCCTATTTATTGTTAAATGAAGTCTAGTAAAAGTTTATAATAAATATCTGTTTTTCAACAAATTATAATTGCCCAGACGGCAGAGTGGATCGTCTGGCTGTACCACGGCTGCACTCCCTGCAGCAGTAGTGACAGGAGGGCTATGGGCGTCCAGCTCATTTATATTAGGTTCAGTGATCTTTTCCTCTGATGCTTCAGCTTTTCTTTCTTTCTGATTCTTCTTCATCCTCATCAGGATACGTACACGAAAAACTCGATTCTGGCCCTTCGGTATCACTTTGTTCTGCTGTATCTGCTATAACCACTGTGGCTTATGACACATTCACCCTAGCCAGCGGTTTGTGTTTGTGACGTCACCAACACTTTCCGACATTGAGCCACGATCGGAGAAAATTCCCGCGCTTTTATGTTGCAAATCTGGTGCATTTTTGGAGCTTAAAATGCACCATTCGAAGATGAAACATTTTGGATTTCAAACATCATTTTTAACTACCCTAAACATCAACTTTCTGATTTCGGGCACCCGTTCAATCAAGTTGACCTTTAAGATAGGTGTTCAAGAATCTCCAAAATGTTCTCATGGCTCACCTTGGGAGGACACGTGGCACTAATTCTTAGTTTTATATACTGCTGCATATATCAACATAACACACCAAAATTCCCCGCATCGCTATGTTTTTTAGGGTACAAACGGTGTTGTCGATAGATTGTTCTCTGGAAAAATAATATTGACATTTTGTAGCATGCAAGAATAGATTTGCAAGAACGACCGCTTCAAAACAATTGGGACTGGCTGATTTTGTTACTGTTGTTAATTAATAACATTTGACTATACGGCATCAAGATATTAGGTGATATTGTTCTGTCCTGCTGTCCGTGTTGTCCTATTGTAGTCTTCTCTTGTATGCTTCTGTGCGTCTAGTATATCCTGTACTTTGTGCCTCCTCGCAAAAAGGATTCGTAAGGGCCTAGAACTGTTTCCCAACTGCTTCCAATGTGACTGTTAAATGTATTTCTTGTAATTTTTGTTCAATAAAAATATGTTTCGCCACACCAGTAAAATTGAGACACTTCATTGTTTCCCTGCTTACCAGCGACATAAAAGTCCTACAGGGAGTTGAATGGTTCTAATGAGCTTTAAATGGATATCACCAGCATGTGCCGTTGGTACAAGTAACATGTAGGTTAACAATCACAGATATATTATACACAATACTGGCAGGTCTATCATTATGGGTACATTGTACACAATCTAGTTATATCCTTGTTATGAGTATATAGTCAAGTCTTTTCATCTCAAATAGATGTCGCCATATTTGAAGTTTTTGGGGTGTAGAAAAATGTGTTCAACATTTTCCTTTATTGAGGCAGGGAAAAGAAACACCGACAAATTTTTCGGTGTGCATCATTGGTGGAATTTATGTTGAAATGTGTGCGCAAGGGGACCTTCCGCGGGTTATATGGACAAATACTGTGCTGTGTGTTGTGGGGCCATGGTGGAGTTCCCTCGTGGAAGGTGAACATGCCAGTGTGCCCATGTGTCAGTGTTCAAACGCTAAAGGTTGCACGCACGTGAGTTCAGCAGAAAGGTATTATTGAAGACTGCTAAGGTCGGTGAAAAAAAAGGAATTCTTTGGGACGTACGCGAAGTTGTTGCTTTGCAACCACAGTTACAAAACAGATGCAAAGGAGAAGGGACAACTGAAAAAGTTGAGCCAAATAACTTCCAAACAGAGGGCGTCGTAGCCATGTGGTATTACATTTACAGACTGCTTTAAACTCTCTTTGATTGAACTATTTCAGTGTCGATGGCGTCTAAAGTAGATCTACTTAAGTGAGACAAGTCTGAAGTATCATTAAGATCCCAGATTCGTTTTTTTTTCATAAAAAGACCTTTCATTCAATTACTAGTATACCTATAGTTCCACAGAGTATACCCCAAGTCAACAGCTTTTCTCTGTGCGCATTGACCGCATTGCGCGCCGGGAAAAGCTGTTGAGTCGATTCAAAATTTGACACTGAAAGAGTTAACATTGGATTAGATGTGCAAAAGTGTCAAAAGCATTCCTCTTCGCCTTTTTACAGGTGTTGCAAGTTCTTTCTCATATTGTACATGTTTTCACTTTCCCGGTGGTTTTACATTAATTGGATCAAATGTTTTGCAGCATTCCTTTCAAACACAAAATTATCGAGTCATTGAACATTCAGTCCCTTTTCAAATTCAAATTTATTCGAAGCATGATTCCAGAGGACTGCAAAATAAAAGATCCTCCTATTTTTTCCTATAAATATGGCAACAATATTAGACAAAGAATCATGAATTACAAGAAATTTCTGGCTTCACTTACTCTTGAGGATATTGCAACGAATCAAAATTGTAACTGTATTTGTAACAGTGAATATTCTAATTTTGTTGATGCATGCCACAAACATGTATTTACAGGTAATTTGGATATAATACAAAACTCAGTTTTCAAAAAATTGATGAAAAAAGGTACAAAATTTTGGATATGTCCTAAGTTAAACATTGACAGTATTTTTCAGAATACATGTAATGCATTTGAATCCTACTGTATCAAATGAAGGAAAAAATAAAATTTCAGAAATTTGAAGGATTGTTATCAAACTTGAAAAGAGTCTTTAGAAATAGAATTTATCGTTAAAAATCCCATCTTAGGAATTTCAATGTGGTTAATTTAAAACAGCTTAAAGTTTCAAATGCAGTTAAAGAACTACAAAGAAGATTTGTAATCAATAACATTGATAAGGCAGGTAACAATCATGGGATCTTCTGCAAAAATATTATTTGGATCTTTTGAAACATGAACTTGATATAAACAATATTTCAGACATAAGAGGAAATGAGGTATGTATATTATATGAAAATTCCATTGGTAATTTGATGGATACACATACATATTAGATAGAATGGAATTTCAATATCAAAATTTCTGAAAAGGACTCCTCTATTACACTTTTTTTCTGCATACCAAAATTATATAATAACCCTTTTAAATCTAGATTTTTAGCTGATGCTTCCAATGGTCAACAACACAATTATCAAAGGAAGTAACATTGTGTTTGACTGCAATTAGGGATCACTTCGGTAAATACTGTAATGGAATTTCTATAAACTGTGAAATATATTCCCTTTGAAGTATAAGCAATTCTTCCGAGCTTGTATGTAAAATCAAAGATGTAAAAGCAAAAAAATATAAAATGTTTCTATTTTTTACACCGTACACAAATCTAAGCATAGTTGAAGTCAAAAGTTCTCCTTCAGAATTAATAAGCAAAATATTCAAACATAATGGTTAACCATACATAAATATTAATTCTTATAAAAAGAAAGCATATTGGTCACATGATAGATACTCAAAAAGTAACGTTTGATCTTACACTCATGAAACTTTGAAAGATGCTATAAAATTTCTTTCAAATAATACTTTTGTTCGATGCGGATCATTGGTTTTTCAACGAATAAAGGGCATTCCAATGGAGAGCTACTGCTCCTCGTTAATTGCAGATTGATATTTAACCTGGCTTCAATTTAAGTATATGGATAAATTGATGAAAAAAGGACTTTCAAATGGCTACAAAATCATCAAACACACAATATGTATTGATGGCATTGCTTGTGTAAATATACAAAATTCCAGTAATATTTCGGTACTATTAGATGTAATACATGTTTGTCACAAATTTTAAGATTTGGTTGTATTTGTTCTAAATCTGAAGACCTTGCATCTAGATCCAAATTTATTTACAATAAACTTGATTCAAGAGGATTCGAAGATGTACTTTTTATCAAATATTTCTACAAATTTTGCTGTGAATATCCGGAGATGATTAGAAATTTGAGTTCAATAATTTTGAAGACTTGCCTGTTTTGCTACTGAATTTTATCTTTTGGCATCATTCTGTTTAAATAATTCACCTTTAAGACAATTTAGACTTGCTTTTTATATTTGTTAGGTTAAACCTCCACGGGCTATCGGTAGCAGGCAGCGGCCTATGACAGCTACAAGCTTGCCTTAATATACTTGATATCTGGTTAGGAAATATAATAAATTGATTGCATTCTATTGACTAAAATACTAATTACTTTTATTCTTTTCTGACTTGCCCCACAATTCTTTCTGTAAATATCCCAAGATTATTAGAAAGTTTGCAAAAATAATTTTACAGATTTGAGACTTGCCTGTTTTGCTAGTTAATTTTATCGTTTGGCATAATCTGATCATTCTGTTTTAATATTCATTTTCAGACATTTTAAGCTTACATTTTTACTGTCACGTTAAACCCCCAGGGGCTATCGGTAGCAAGCAGCGGCCGACAACAGTTACAAGTTTGCCTAATTGTATTTAAAAACGGGATAAGAAAAAATATGTTTTGTTAACATATTTTTACAAAACTGCTAATGACTTTCATTCTCTTCTGACATGCCTGAATGTGCATTAACGCAGCATTAATAAAATACTCAAAATTGACAGTATTTTCTCACATGTCACAAACCTGACACATTACGTTGAAACATTGACTCAGGGTTGGCAGTGAAATAGAATTTAATTGTTTGGAAACTTTCAGAGTGAGGAGTAAGTGTCTTCATGGGGTTTGTTTTACATTTCTGGTGCGAGATGTCTATTGTTGGGTTTTCTTTTTTGGTTTTTACGGGTGGTCTAGCTGCAATTGTTTATTTTACAATCACTGGGACTTAATATAACGCCCGTGTTTGTTTCTACTTCAGCTATACAATGGCAGGTGGTTTTACTAGGATAAGCTATCTAGCTAGAAAGGTACATACTGGTTTAAGGGGAAGTCAAAGTGTTCCTTTTTGAACTTGAACTATACAAATTTAGCAATTATGTTTGGTTTGACAGTTATTCTTCTTTCGTAATGAAGCTCTGCATGTATAAGCAAAACTCCACATATTAGCCAATTCATCAGTTGCCACGTTCATATTAATTCATTATTATGTGGGTTGTCTTTGCTGAATATTTAGGGTAGACAATGAACAGCTACTCAGAGAGACAACTACGGGTATGGACTCCGAAACATGTTCTAAGCAGTTACCTGCTAAAGACCCTTTGATTTATTGGGGCTAATGCAGCTTTTGTAAAAATTTTACAAAGGAACGTGTGCAATATGGACAATAGTACCTCCATATGTATATAGCTTAGACTGCAACAGGTTAGCTCTTGGAGATTAAAGAGTTTGGACTGCGGAACAGGGTAATGACTACTAGGAAGGGGTTCTGCACAAAGAGACACAAATACAGTTTTTAAAGTGCGTTACCGATCGCGCTATCCTACATAATGTCACAACCTAAATAAAATATACAGACTTTACAACACATATTGTTCATCTATAATTATAGTTATATGGTACAAAATACACGCAAATCTTTAATTGTGGGTATATTGAAGGCGATCCAAATAGATCTATGAGACTATTGTTGCAGCATTAAAACATAGGTGGATCTGTAACATCGTGGGTGTACAATACGCTTGTGCCACCTGTTATAGTGCTGTCTGTGTTTCAAAGAGTGTATTTTAGACGAGAAATTAAAAACACTAGCAGGTAGTTTTAACATATTGCAGATAAATGGTGGGCCTTAGTTATTGAATGATGTTATCGAAAGCTTTACAGACGGCAGATTAGCGTTTCATTGAGACCCCTTGTATATTTAACTTTGCCGTTTGTAACAGATGTTCCTAGTCACTGGTGTAGTTGTCAAAAACAAATTTGATTTCTTTTTCAAGTTTCAGAGATGTTCCGCAGTCTCTCAATTCTGTGATAGACCGACTACATTACACCCTTTATATAAACATGTGTCTTCTTAGCATGTACGTCAGATGGTCACTGTTTAGGGGACTCGGGCCTACACTTGGAAGCTGTTTTCTACGCCCGAGTTTGTATGTGACTTGAATACAATACTTTACATACAAACCCATTTGTCACACAGTCAGAAGTCCCAGTTACACAATATCAACGACCAGTAATATTGTTTAAAGGCTCATGTAAACCCAATTCACTAATAATAGCAAGCTCATGTTTATCACGCAAAAGGCACCCGTCCCTATCATGTTGAATGGAAAAGGCGCAAATCAGCCTTCCTTGATACAACATTGAGATCTTCATTGGGAACCAATACGAATCATAATGTGATAACGCCCTAACGAGTCCACTTGCTAGAGTCTCCTATTTGTGTGTGATATTTTATACAAATATGACAAGCTGCTAGCAATAATAGAAAGCTATGGCACACACAACAATTAGCAATCATTAGGGGCCCATATGTATAGCCTATAGCCATTCATCACAATGTTACAAATGTCAAAATAAACGTCCACTTGTACAGGTTACCAACTAGTTATAAATTCTGTCTGCAAACAAAATCTATAATATGAAATTAGGAGCCTTGTTTTGTATGTTCCATCTTACATATAAGCTCTATCTTAAATACATAAGTTATTCACAAACTACTTACTCAACAGGATGAAGGAAACTCCCACTGAACTGAAGAAAACGCTAGTCGAAATTAATGATAATTGGAAATGAGCCCCTAACAACAGACTGGTCCATTACATTATTAGCCCAGACAGTGATATGGTACTATATGTTTAAACTGATTTTTTGGTGACTGAAAATGAAAGGCTATACCGTCAAATGAAAGTTGCATATTTTTTCTATGTCCGTATTTGCCTGGAGTTGGGAATTTTTTTCAGCTTGTGCATCACCACATCAAAGCAAAGGAATTACATAAGCAGTTTTTAAGTCATCAGGGAATTTTTCTCTTGCCTATGATAAGTTTATAATGTGGTTTAAAAGCAATATAGTCGCACTAATAAAAAACCTCCAAAGATTAACGATCTGCACCCCAGTATATTCTGGCAAAAGATTAAGATTAAGCGGTTTCGAAAGTTGCTTCCACTAACATTTCATAACAAAATGGTACAAATACATAATAAAATAGTGACATTTCGAAAGACAAATAATGACTAAAGCATTAACTGTGATGCCGTTGACGTGACATACCCAAATGTAGAATTCCACATGAAACCGAGGTACCAAAGAAATCGCATGCACAGATGCATTTCTATTTTTGCCTGTTCATATCATGCAAGACTATTCTCAGCCTTTGCACATTTACACCCTTCTGAAGACATGAAGCTCCCTAACGCACAAATGCTGGGAAGCAAGATTGAACGGTACCTAGGGTAATTAAACCTTTTATGATTCATACGAAACACGCTGCATCTTCAGTGGTTGCTTTGTGGTAAAACTACTCGGATGAGAGACCAGTTCCGTCTGGTTCCAACGCGCTGGATTCCAGCTGCCTTTTGTGGATCTCGGGTGGGCAAGGGACCAATTTTGGAATTGCTTTAGAGTAGTGCGTAAAAAGATGTCTGGCGATATCTGGTCAATAAAAAAGGGAAAATTGCTGCAAACATGTATCTATTAACAAAATAAACTCACCTAGAGAACAAGGAAATCACCTTGGTATCACAATCTCGCTTTCCCGGTCATTGCATGACAGCAGAACAAAACGGCTTGGGAAAGATTCATGTAAACACATTCCGTCCCCTAAGCATAATAGGATTAGTCAAATAATTAATTGTAGGTAGCAATCCCAGGGAGTTGTGACCCGTTACTGTACGGCCCTTTTGCTACTAAGCATGTGCGCCTCTGATAAGAGTCGTGTTTACAGTCGCGGAGGGCTAAGCACTGTCCTTGGAGATGATGATGAGATTAATGGATACACCAGTGGCTTCCTCTCTACTGTCACCTGTGCGTGGCTGCAGGCTGTGTAAGCAATGGCTGGCTGTGGTGTCGAGCGTGAGCACCTGCCTGTGCAAGGCGTAATGATAACAGCAGCTTCCTGGCCTTATGTCTGGGTGTGAATCTAAACATTTTGTTTTTCCAAGAATTCTTTCATTCTTTCTTTTTCCCTTCACGACCAAATTTTTCCGGAGTTTTTCTGGGACACAAGTATTCCGAAAACCACCAAATGTTCCATGATGACTGACCCACCAGTGGAATTGCGTATATCGTTTTGAATAGTCATGGTGTTTAAAATTATGCCAACTAGGGGCAATCAAAATTTTAAAAGTTCCATATCTTCCAAACTGTTGCATATAGACACAAAAATTTAATATGCGAGTTTGTGAAACCTCCCAATATATTGGACGTCAATAAAAGTTGTTGAATTTTGAATTATGCCAATTAGGGGTATTGAAAATTTTTATATTGGAGTGTCGCCAAAATTACTATTAATAGGGATGCCATCCCAACTTGGACTGATAGGTTTGTGGCAAAGCAACATCCAATAAACCATGAATCAAATTATAGGATTTCAATCTGTATACAAATTGTATGAATATGCAAAATTTAAATCTTAAACAGCTTCAGAACTATTATGTATACAGGTGCCATTCCAACTTCAATTTATGGGTTTGTGACAAAACCGTACCTAATGAACCATGAACCAACGTTGTAGATTTTTTTTAATGCAAATTAGGTTAATAAGCAAAATTTAAAATCTTGAATTGCTTGAAAACTATAATAGATAGAGGTGTCATCCTAACTTCAATTTGTAGGTTTGTGACATACCCGCATCTAATTAACCAAATTATGCAAAGTAGATCAGTTCACAAAATTTAAATCTTGAATAACTTCAAAATCTTTACACATAGAGGTGCCATTCAATCTCCAATTTGTGGGTTTGTTGCAAAGTAGAATTTCAATTTATGCAAATCAGGCAAACACACAAAATTTAAATCTTGAATGGCTTCAAAACTACTATAGATACATAGGCCATTTTAACTTTACATAGGTACATTCAGGGAACCAAGAACTGAATTTGGAGCATTTTAATTTATGTACATTAGGCTTATACACAAAATTTAGATTATTTTGAACAATGGCAAAGTGTAGCATTTCAAACTGTTCTCATTTGAAGACACTCAGATTTGCTGTCAAGCAAATCTTCTTTTCTGGTTGTTGTATGCATGATTTTGAGAATATATGCTTGCGCCTTATTATTATGTCTAGGTGTCAACGCAAACATTTTGTTTTTCCAATAATTCTTTTCTTTCTTTCTTTCTATCCGTTTTTATATTTTTCTCTCTTACTTTCTTTAAGACCAAATTTGCTCGGAGTTTTTCTCGGATACCCGTATTCCGAAAACCACCAAACTTGCCGTGGGGACTGACCTACCATTGAAATTGTGCATATCGTTTGGAATAGTCATGATGTTTAAAATTATGCAAAATCAGAGCAATTAAAATTGAAAGCTCCATATCTTCTAAATTATTGCTGAGAGACAAAATTTTAATGGGCATTTAAATGTTTGTGACACCTGTAAGTATGATGGACAACAAATATAAGTTGTAAAATTTAAAAATTATGCTAACTAGGTGTATGGAAAAACTTAAAAGTTGAACGTCTCCCAACTTATTTGATTTGTCATTAGAACTTCAATTCATAGGTTTGGATCCTTATCTAAACGACAAAGCAATAAACCACGAACCACAGTTGTAGCATTTTTGCGGGCCCTCAGGCCCACCTCTACATTTGATAAAATGTAAGAGTGGTAGTTTTTGGCTAATAAATGCCAATTTAAGAGACTACGGTATTTGTAAAGCTCAACAATGTACATCATTGCATGTGGTGTGATGGAGGCTATTAACATATTATGTCTAATCTCCCAAAGCAAGAAAATTGTTGCTTTCTCATAAATTGAAAACAATAGGGTTTGTCTAGCCTTTCCGTCCACACATTTGTTAGATCCTTTTACTGGCACAAAAGAGATACATTTTACCATGCAAAGAAAACCGAAGTCGCAACATATATAACAAAACTATAGTCTCAGCATTTATGGTCAGTAATTTTGGCAAGTACAACTAAATGTGGTAAGTTAGAAAGCTTTTTTACGATGTAAATAGTCTGAATATAATCTTGTGTAGGGGGGAAAAGGGGGCAAATTGTGTTGAAAATAAAATGATTTGTTAAGTTTACACTAAGTATTTAATGGAACAATCATTTATTAATACTTTTATGTATAAAGGCTCATAATCATCATGCAAACCCTCTGAGGGGAAATGCATGTTTCTCTCTCTCTCTCTCTCTCTCTCTCTCTCTCTCTCTCTCTCTCTCTCTCTCTCTCTCTCTCTCTCTCTTCCCCCTCTCTCTATGTTTCTCTCTCTGCCTATACCTCCCCACCCCTCTCCCTTTCTTATATTTGTATGTACAAAATATAAATATTGTGACAGTTGTAGCCGGGGTAACATTTTATTAACATTTTTACCAAATGAAATTACTGTTTGTCCTTTAGATACGGTTCCAACCAATATTGTAGTTAGTGCATTGATCCTTTAACCTTGGCCTTCAGCATAAATTTTGACATATTCTATAAACTGACTTCATTTAGCTGCAGTGCTCATGTTTTTTTCGCCTGTTTCGCTCATGAAACAATCAGTAAAAAGAAAACAGCAGTGAAAAAGGATTTTCAACTCAGGTTTAATGGATCTTTGTCTCCAAACTAGTGAATTAGAAACTTGAGTGAAGTATCGCAAAAAAAAAGAAAGAAAAAAAGAAAAACCTGAGAAAATTTATATACATAAAAATAGGTCAATTTACAGTATAAGCATGTAAAAAAGGCCCGCTACATAACGGCATCGAATGAACCAAAATTGCAGGCTTTTAATTTATGCAAATTAGGTGAATATGCAAAATCAAAATCTTGAATAGCTTGAAAAATAGTACAGACAGTAGTGAAATTCAAACTTCAGTTGATAAGTATGTGGCATTGCCACATCAATTGAACCTAGAAACAAAGTAATAACACTATAAATAATGCAAATTAGGCTAATGCACAAAGTTTTGATTATGTTGAACAATGGCAAAGTGTAGCATTTCCAACTTTCTAATTTTGAAGGCACCCATGCAGATTCGATGTGAAGCAAATATTCTTTCCTAGTTTATTTCCTGTATCTGGTAGTCTGGTATCTTCATGTTCTTAAGAACATCATAGTGCCATCCAACTTTTATCTTGTGCATAGAAACATCATGAGAGGTGGTCGGTTTGTGCTTGGGCATGTCAGGAGGTTTATATGCCTGACCATGCATTCTGCAAGGAATAATCTTTGGTCATATCTCCGGTGTGGCTGGAATTGATGAAAGAACTTCAAAAAAAAAAACACCATGGACTTCCATTGCGTTTTTTTTTACATTCATAATTACAAAAGTACTTGTCACATTTTAGATTCACCAAATTACTAAAATTGTAAAAGGTACAATGGTATTTTTTTCAGCAATAAAATTACAACCATTTTATTGAAGCAGGTTGAAATAGGTCACTTAGACTAATATATTTGGTTATTATTCTGAAAAAACTATACTGATCTTGTAATGTGGTCCATTACTAAACAAACCACGCATCGACCTTGTGAGTTCTAGAAATGACGGGCCATGAGTTATTCCACTGCTGATACAACCAGGGACGGGCTGTAGCGTCAACCTGACTGTACATTCGCGCTTGTACAATAGGAACGATGTGTTTCACGGAGATGTCTTGCGTGAGAGCTTCAAAAACCTCACAAATGTTTCAAAAAGGGTGCATCATGCTAGTAAAGAAGATTAAGCTAATAAGAATCACAACAAGCAGCTTTTAGCTGTCATTTATCATACAGCCAATGAAAATCCGTGTTACTTTGCAATTTTATGTATATTCCCCGCAATTTACGTTGTGATACTGCATTCTTTCTAAGCATAGCACTATTACTTCGCTACGAAGTGCGCCGCTTGCAACATGAATAAATACTAAAACTCCCTTTTTGTACTGGAATTTCTCGTTACATGTGATTGCGGGCCATGACCTAGATGCCCGTGAAAAATCTAATATGCACAATATGCCACAAAAGTTCATTATCTTAAACCTCTTAAACTGCATTTTCATTAAGCTCGTCTTAAAACACAATATTAGTTTGATTTCATTACCAGAAATTGCCATTTTGTAAAAACAAAAAACAAATAAAATAATATCACACTTACAAGCAGCGCACCATATATCAAGTCTATCAATATATGTCCGCTCTTCAGCTCTAGCAAAGAGGGAAGTGGTTGAATCCGCGGGAAAAGTCATGGCTATATACCATGAAACAATAAGAGGATTAGAGTCGAATTAGCCCGACATTTGACCAAGAAAAATTAAAGTCCGGCCAAGAACACAAAAGAGAGCAATATAAATCAGTTTTCCGTCACAGACTCGCTACCACTTACACCAAATTGACAAGTCTTTGTGCACAAAAGATTGATGTATACATATGTTGTATGCGGCAGTACATCACACACAAAGACGTTAATGATCACTACCAGTAACATTTAGGCTGCCAAAATCTTATGATTAATGTTTATATACTGAAAATGTTTGAGTCTTTCCATACTTTATGTGAAAATTGTAGGTCGTGGATGATTCGTGCAGATAATATGATAAAATTGCAACTTTTCAAGGAATAATTCTTGCGTAAAAATACACACCCGGATTCCAATGTGAGATTTAGTATCGGGAGTCCATGATATATTTTCAACGAAGTTTGGGGAATTTTTATGTGTTCCTTAGCCGCAGAAAGGCCTCTGATTGAACTTTTCAAGGACATCCAAGACATCAAGAAAATCCCACTTATCGATCATAGCTCAAAGTGTATTTGCGTTAGGATAACAAATCATATATGTTGTAATTGTCATACTCCCAAGAATTTATATATCGGGCTTTGGGGTGCCTGTGATGCTAACTGTTGAATAAACAATCCAAAAATGACCGCAAACCGTCCAACCCATAAATGTCGGTATGTCACTAATTATATGTGATAATAATCATAAATACACTTGCATCTTAATCTTGACATAATAGCAACAAAAATCGATCCTGCGATTTTTCGCTTGGTTTAGTTTTTTCTGTTATCTATTCTCAAAGTCTGACATTTCAATTTTTCTTTGATTTAAAGCCTCTTTTTTTTTCATTTATATAGAAAAAGAACGAAGCCACATTTTTTAAAACCACTGAACCCTTTGCTGAAGTTGAGCTGACATTTGTACAAAATGGAGTAAATATCGGCCCTGAACACTTGGCGAGGTTGTCAATCAATTATTGGCCAATCACATGGGTTACGGTTGTGACGTACTGCCGGTTTACGGTACCCAGCTTCAGCGACTAGACTCAGACCTGACTATGTCATGAAAATTGTCCCAAATTTTATATTAATGAACACTTGCTTGTGTCACTGCTTATTCGTGCTCTTTAAGCAGCCTGTAAGATTCTTGGCAGACGCGTAATTGTTCGGGTTGGGTGCATGGGGCTGATTACGTTGCCTGTTTATTTGCTGTGGCTTGCCGGGTTTTGCTTTGCTTCGGTGGGGCGGCCAACGGCTGTTCGTGGCCGCTGGAAGGGTAGTGGGTCCGGTTCTCCGCCCGCCGACCTCTTCATCCCGTTTTTAGGGATAGTGTTATATTGTTTGTACTCCTGACTGTATACTTTAGTTAGCTTATAAGTGACTATCTCGCCCACAGATTAAAAAAAGGCATTGCCAGTTCTTATCAACAGTGACCAAACAGAAGTTGTTTCAAGTAGCTAGTTTGGTGTGAATATTATGTAAATAATTGAAATTTTAAATTATACTAAGAAAGAAAATGAGGAGGCCCTTTTAAATACCATTTCAATAAGCATTCGACAGATTAGAATGGAGGTTAATTAAAAGGATAATATTTCTTGGAACTTTGGACCTAATTTCATACATTAGATTTATACCTTTTATGGTATTACAAGAATCAACTTCTCAACACTAGCTTTGGACCTAATTTCATACATCAGGTTGATACTAATGAAGTTTGCAACACGCAAGCTGTTTATGGCGGTACGCTTAAAATGCTATACGAAAGGACAAAAAAGTTACTGCAAGATAGGTTTCCAATGAAATATATGGATAACAAAGTTGAAAGGAACAAGTTTGAATATATATAAATATATATATATATATATATATATATATATATATATATATATATATATATATTATATATATATATATATATATATATATATATATATGAGCACGTTTTATGTAATATGCCAAATTAAAGGTGCCATCCAAAGTGTTATTACACCTAATATATTATATTGGCTCTTGTATTGGGGCTTATCAGTATTGGTCTTAGCTTCCACTTCCAGCATGTAATACTCATCAAATGTATTGCTCAGGCAAGTGGATCAAAATGACTCAAAAGAAAAAAAATTCCATTATACTAGGATGTTTTTGTGGCGTTAATATCATTATCCAATCGCCATTGGCTGTCGCAATATGACGGA